>JAJTUV010000008.1:2040000-2482912 GCA_021653895.1 Mastomys natalensis | reverse complement strand
CTCTTGGATACAACTCTCAGTAGATGTATTCCTCCAACACCAAACATTCATACCAACACTATACCCACTAGAACACCACAGTCAGGAACTATCAAAAGTGGCAACTGACCATCACTTTTCCGTTTGTAGATGTACTGCTCCATCTGAAAGTCAAGGTTGGTGCCACCTAAGTGGGTTCCTGCAGCAAGAATTTGAGGACATCCTCCTCCTTCATCTGCAGACGTCAAGGGCTCCGGACATTGTGTAAGTTTCCCTTTAAGTTACGATGGGAACCTAAAGAAGGAATTAACTCGTCCATTTTTTCTTCTTTTCCTCTGAACTAGAACCCACAAGATTATCCTGTCCTCCCGGGAGGGGATTAAAGGCGTATGCCATCAGGCTCGGCACATAACACTGAGTAAAGCTGACTGTATCTTATTCCTCGGTCCCTTCCAACTTTTCTGGCTACCTAATCACTAAGTGGCTTTGGCAGTAGAAAAAGTAGTAAAAACCACAACTGGCCAGATGGCAGTTAGAACTTCCGCAGACACACCAAAGTAAAAGATAGTTATTAAAGGATAGTTTCTTCTCTGCACGACGTTCAAAGACAGCCATGTTTGGGGTGCTTCGGGTTTAGTATTTCCAGACTGACCGGCAGTTCCCGCCCCATCTCTATGCGCCTCAGAAGCACTTTTCCCAGCATCTTGCCGATAGGCCCCTCGTGCCTGGTGCGAACCGCAGAAGGGCCTCGGAGTAGCGCCCGCCAGACCCACCACGGGCCACCACGTGGCGCCGCCGCCGGGAACCAAGCCGCTGCCCCCACACGCAGCCTCGGCGCCCTCCGCGCCCATCCATGGGGCAGGAAGCTCGAGACCGCGGCGTCGGGTGGCGCCGAAGGCTCCACGCGAGACTCACCAAGAACAACGCCGTATGGACCCGTCCCCGGGTAGCGCGGAAAGGACGGGCGGCCGGAAGTGACGTCCTTAAATAACCCAGAGCCAGCCAATAGCGAAGCAGGTTGTTCAAAAAGAGGGCAGAACTTTCCGCTCCGGAAAGAAACTGTGGCGCACGCGCAGATTCAGCAAGCGAGCCCCGCGTTAGCTCACGCGCGGAGCGGAAATTAAAAGTGTCCTGCCCTGCCGGACTTCTAATCGCCGCTTAACACCGCGGCCCGGAAATAGCTGAGGGACTGAGGGTTGGAAGCCCGCAGCTTGCCAATCTTGTTGGTTTATAGAAATCAGGCCTGTGCCGGCAGTGGTGGCGCACGCCTTTAATCCCAGCACTTAGGAGGCAGAGGCAGGTGGATTCTGAGTTCGAGGCCAGCCTGGTCTTACAGAGTGAGTTCCAGGACAGCCCGGGCTAACAGAGAAACCCTGTCTCGAAAGAAAAAAAAAAAAAAAAGAAATCAGACCTGTGTACAGCAAGCACAGCCTGAAGGATCGCCGCGTGGTCTCGAGGACGGTTTACCAAGAGACGGACAATTCAGACTTTTATCTCTGGCATGTTTTCTCGAAAGTAATAAAGAACAAGATTGTATGCATAAAATTATTTTTTGGTCAAAGAGAAAATGCAGTTAGTAAGTTTGTTCTGTCCAATGGAATGCTATACGACCATTTAAGGATAAATAGGTCCTATGGTACAAAATAATTGGAACGTGAGAACAAAAATGACACCCTGTGTACGAAAGATGGCGGTCAGTGAAAACAAGGTGTTTACTTTCCACAGGCAGCCTAGGGCATGGGCGGTATACTCTCCCCATTTCTTTGACACTATCAGCACCACAGCTAAGTGAAGAACAGTCTTCAGGCCTGGGCCACCTGTGTCAGAACTAATTCACTAGAGGAGCACATACCCACTTGCTCCTCGAAGAAAGTACTGGCTGCCTCCTACATTTGAGAACAACAATGGTTACCCAGTAAGATATTACAAGTGTTGAAGGGGGTGGGGGGAAATTTGGATGAGTCATCTATTAACAAAGCTTTGATACTGTCTTCCATGTGTCAAGTAATCTAGAGAGAATTTGGAGTGGTGCCATATGCCCATAATCCTAGCTAGCACTCCAATCCTGGTCTACAGAGTGAGCTCCAGGACAGCCAGGGCTACACAGAGAAACCCTGTCTTGAAAGAGAAAAAGAATAGAAAGTGATTGGTGGGTCTGGGAATGAGGATTATGAGTGGGTATGAGATCTTACGTGGGCGGCAGGGTGGAGGGCGCAGGGGTGGAAATGGTCTAAAACTAGTTTAGGGTCGTGGCTACACTTCTAGACAGGGTCTCACAAGTGTAGGATGACTGGGCTTCCAGTTTTTTCTCTGGCTCCCAGAAAGGAGATGACAAGCCTGCATCCCACACTGGACCACAGTGTTTTCCTGTTTGCTCTGATGCTGATACAGATGAACCCAGAAACTTGCATTTATTAATTAGCACGACATTCAGCCACACATCCAGCCCCAAACCACCAAACTGTGGGCTTCAAACAAGTACAAAGCCTCTTTGAATACATAAACTAAAGGCACATTTGTTTTCCTTTGGTTTTTGAGACAGGGTTTCTCTGTGGAGCCTTGGCTGACCTAGAATTTGCTGTCAATACAGGTTGGCCTTGAACTCGAGATCTTCCTACCTTTGCCTGCTTAGTGCTGGGATGAAAGGCGTGTACCACCATGCCCAGCTCCAAAGCTGTTTTTAAAAGTTAAGTTTTAGGGACTTCCATGGCAGGTCAAAAATTAAGTCACCCTAAAGCTACTTTGCTATTCTCAAGGAGTGAGACATACTAGCTAGGTTTACCAACCAGATCGTTTTTATATGTATAAATAAATACAGGGTTTGATTGTGTAGCCTTCGCTGACTTGGAACTCTTGAGTCCTATCTGCCTCTCCTTCAAATGCTGGAATTAATGGCTTGTTCGTATTTATTTTCTGTATGTGAGTACACCATCGATGTCTGCAGACACACCAGAAGAGGGCATCAGATCCCATTACAGATGGTTGTGACCCACCATGTGGTTGCTGGGAATTGAACTCAGGACTTCTGGAAGAGCAGTCAGTGCTCTTAACTGCTGAGCCATCTCTCCAGCCCCCTCTGCTATGGTGTCTATTTTTCAAACCACTGTCAATCAAAGTGCTCTACCGTGTTCTTTGAACTTTAATTATGGAAAGTGTGAGAACAGCACAGATTACAACAGTACATTTGAAGCCTGGGAAGGACCGTCCCATTCATTCTCTGGGGCCGACAGGAGGTTCCCTAGGAACAAAACTAATGCCTGTCTTGGTTTTTTTAGTTCTGTTTTGTTTTTGTCACAAACAGTCTCCACCCTGCTGATGTCTTTATTTTTAAAAGTATTCATTTATTTGTTTATTGGGTCTGGGTGCTTGCCACAATGCATGGGAGGAAGTCAGGGGACAAATTGCAGCAATTCTTTCCTCCACCTCGTGGATCCGGCGGGCCAGCGTGGGCCTCTGACAAGCACCTTTCCTTGCTGAGCCATCTCTGGTCCACCGCAGCTCTCTTAGGTCCAGTCTTCCCTAACTTGAGACTCTCATCCTCAGACACGGCATGAGCCCACACTTCTCTACTGTGGGATCCCTTCGTTACAGCATTCTAAGGCACCCTGTAATGTAGGCAGGTGGCTGAAACAGCAGCCTCACAGAGGCCTCCTCTCAAGTAGCCTGTGGGGCAGCCATGGTCAACTTCCACTGATGCAGCACTGATGGGAGTGTGCACAGAGCGACGGGTGCTGGCAACTCCTCGCCTGTGGCTCCAGCCACCCAGCCACTCTCTCTGAATGCAGGACTAAAGGCAACAGCACGTGTGCCTGGCTCTTCAGACAGCACACTCTTCAGCCGACTCCAGGAGAGTGAGCGACAGCAGCTCATAGCAGGAACCAGCAGGACAGGAGGTCTTCCTTTCCCAGCCCTCTCATCAGGACTTCAGGCCCATCCTGGCCATCATCTCTTCATAGACAGTCCACGCCATGGCGGCCATCAGCGTTCTACGGAGGGCCCGGGAACACTGCCATGAAAGAAGCCACGCAGTCCATGGTTCTGTGATGGAAACAAGTGAGAAGCCTTCAGAAGCAAAGCAGCAGTGACACCAGCACCAGAGAGGGTGCTGCTCCACCTTAGAATCCTGTTTAGATGTCATGCCAAACCTATGAACTATGGGCCCAAGGCGATAACCAATGAACCTCCACTTTTACTGTAACTGTGGAGACCCACCCCTTTAGATCTGCACTACCTACAGAAACTTCTTAGTTTAAAAAAAGAATATTAGTGGCCGGGCGGTGGTGGCGCACGCCTTTAATCCCAGCACTTAGGAGGCAGAGGCAGGTGGATTTCTGAGTTCGAGGCCAGCCTGGTCTACAGAGTGAGTTCCAGGACAGCCCGGGCTACACAGAGAAACCCTGTCTTGAAAAAAACCAAAAAAAAAAAAAAAAAAAAAAAAAAAAAAGAATATTAGAGCGGGCAGTGGTGGCGCACACCTTTAATCCTGGCACTCAGGAGGCAAAGGCAAATTCTGAGTTCAAGGCCAGCCTGGTTTATATAACAAGTTCCAGGACAGCAGAGCTATGTTATAGAGAAGCCCTGTCTCAAAAAAAAGGACATTTAGGAACCAGAAAAACAGATCTTGCTGCCCTTCCAGAGTGTGCTTCCCAGCACCCACATGGCAGCTCACGATTGTCTTTAACTCCAGTACCAGGTGATGTAATATCCTCTTCTAGCCTCCACAGGCACACACGCTCACACATACATACATGCATGCATACATACATACATACATACCCTAGATAAAGGAATTTTTAAAAGAACATTAAAAAGTTCTTCTGGGGTACCAGCAATTAAAACCAGACCCAGAGAGCTAAAAAGCTCTCTGTACTGGGAACTCTCTTAGTTGAAATGTAGGGTTGCGTGTACAGTTTTGGTTGGTATGTATGTGGTTCTGTTTTTCATCATTGTTCTGGTTCATTTCCTCGATTTGAGATGATGCTCCTTCCACAGATCTAAGATGACAGGTGTGCACCACTGTTCAGCCAGCTGTACCATTTATATGCTGTAAACAAATGCCAAGCAGCATACAAAATACAGACAAGGGCTGGCTGCCAAACCAGGGATCAGGATGTCAGAGATATGACATCCTCTGCAAGAGCCTTTAACTGCTGAGCCATCGCTGCAGCCCCTAGGAAGGCACAATTGTAATGCTCCCCAGTGTTGCTAACACACTGAGCAGGGTATGTCCAGCTGCTCGAGAGACATCCCAACCACAAGAGCAGCACACACTTTGCAGCCTTACCTTGAAGATGAGGGTGGCCACTTGGCCAATCCACTGACACTTCACTGGGGCGAGCTGCATATGAGTTTTGATCACGTCTGCAGGCTGAGTCACCAGTGAAGCCAGAATGCCAGCAAATATCCCACAGCTGAAATTAACAAGGGGCATCAGAGCAGCATCCAGCTGGGCTGAAACAGAACAGGGGCAGCGTAAGGTTACAGAACTCAGATTCTTCTGACACAGGGTGAAGTGGCAGGGGTAGTGTGCTCAGAGCAGGCCTGACCAAGGTCTGTGATGTGTCTGGATGACGGTGTCTGTCGCTGACAGCTGTGCAGCACCTAATTGGAACAATGCAGGTGTAGACACCTTCTAACTGAACAGTGCAGGTGTGGGCCTTACCTTGTTACTGATTCTAGATAGGAAAACTTGAGTTTTTATTCATCAAGAAGATTAAATATATATTTCCATTATTTAAAAATTACTTTTTAATTCCAATTTTAAGAGATTGTTATAACTAATGGGTGGGAAAATTTATTTTTTTTATTTAACATGTATTAATTGTATAAGATGGGTCAAGCCTGGTGATTCATCTTAATTTTATGCTCCGGAGATGAAGACAGGCTGATCTCTAAAAGTCTGAGCTTTTACAACAGTGAATTCCAGGCAAGCCAGGATGACATAGTAAGGCTGGCTTCAAAACAAAAACAAAATACCACCTCTATGTTTCCTTACTGTCTCAAATTTCTGTTGCAAAATGAGGCTGTCGGGTCACACCTGATCCCTGCGGGGAGGAGCCAATCTCCTCATACACTCTAACTGCAGCTGACCAGTAGTCCTGGAGTAGTATGTTCACTTCAGTTGTCCACATACTTTACTGAGTTCAGGTCATCCTGCAGAATGGGTTTCAGGGAACTCTGCTCTGTGTGGAAAGCATTTACCACCCACAGGCGTGGCTGTGTGTGGTCCACAAGCTCACAGGTGAGAAAGCCTACAACAAACACCTCAAGTTTACAGTTCTACCTCCACCCAAATGAAGGGCTCAAAAGAACAGGGAATAAGAAAGGAAAGGAGGTGAAAATATTTTTTCCTCAAGTCCACAGCTATCAGTGTTCCCAAACTGGTCTGATGGAGAATCACACCAAGTACACACTGGAAAAACAGACTCGCAGGCTGCACCCCAAAGCTCTGTCCTAGGATCCCTCAGGTCACTGTGTGCGGCAGTTTGCAGAACCTTGGCAACACACTTGTCTCTCCCTAGCCTACCCTCTTCCCTCAGAAGACACACTTGTCTCTCCCCTAGCCTACCTCTTCCCTCAGAAGACACAACTGGCTTCTCGTTGGCGGCAAGTCTGGGCAGCACTCCTACCTCTATATCCCAGCCCCAAAGTGGCTCCATTCCTAAAGCTGCTAAGAATACCCCAGAGAAAAAGGCAAAAACCCAGTGGCTCTGCCACTCCTCTGCCCACTAACCTCTTACCTGTGCCATGGAGCACTGTGGTTCTGGTCTGGCTGTAAAACATCAGGTAGAGCCCTGAGAAGGGGGCGTCGCGAAGGAGAGTTGCTGTCAGTCCCCTGAAGAGGCCACGGTGGCCCTCACTGCAGTAGATGTTCCTCAGGCTGCATAGATGCTCTCATAGCTATAAACCCCACTCTGCAAAGGGAGGCAGAGTTAGTGACTGGCACAGGCCAGCATCTGAGTGGTGGCCTAAGCAGACTTCATGTTACATACCAGCCAAGCACCAAGGCTTTGGTGCACATATGGCTTGCCGTGCCTACAAAGTGAGTTATCTGAACATATTTGACCCTAAGTCAGACTACACACCCAGGGCTGACACCGATGCTTGCTATCCAGAACATCGGAAACTCACCTCATAGCGTGTCTTGATGACTGTGATGGGTGACATGCAGACTCCTGCCACAGAGCGTGAGCCCATGCCCAGAATGACTGACTCCAGGGCGGTGGGAGGGTGACCTCGCAAGAAATACTGCTTCGAAGAATACAGGGTGCCAAAGTAGATTCCAACGCCAGGGACACATCTCACGATGGACTGAGGGAAAGGCAAAGGGAGGAAAGAGGGAATCCAAGACTCAAAACTGCAAGATGCCTCTGGAGGGGGTCTCTAGAGATCCCAGGGTGATCCACATGCAAGGCATTTGTGGTGTGAAGGGCGTGCCAGAGACAGGGGCAGAGAGAGGACAGGCAGCAGCCTTAATACAGAGTGTATTGAAGCAGTCACAGCTGTGGGCGAGTTAGTCTCCCCCCCCTCCCGTCCCACCCCCTACCCCACAAGCCCTAGCAATCAATGAACACCCCACCCTCTGTGATCTTTCTGCTGAGGGGAGGGTGTAGTTTAAACATCACTTTCCATCTTCTAGTGGCTGGAGGCTGCTGTGGGGAGGGTGGAAACCAGTGCCTTGGTACTTGCAGCAAGGTGGGTCCTTAGGGCCAGAAAAAGCCTCTGGGCAAAGAAATAAAGGTGTGGGTGTCCCAGCCTATTTTCACAGTGGCGGCAAAGGCAAGGCTGCACGGGTGGGCAGTGGACGCCAGCTTTAGAGCTGTGCTAACAGTCATTCTTCAGAGGGATAAACAGTCTCCTCATATCTGTTGGGGTAGCCAGACCAGTGGATGACATGGAGCCCTACGCACACTGCTGTCTCGACTGTCCAATCACACATAAGCTTCACTTACAAACAAGGCATAGCAACTAAGAAAACGTGGTGACTACACCCTCCCTCGCCTCACATCCCTCTGTCCACTTCTCCCTCTTCCTGAGGTATTGGAGCCAATGAAGGGCCTGAGTGAGATGAGGTGGTGAACGACCTGGGCACTAGGTAGGTCAGGCTCCTACTGACCTTGACCTGTCATGGGGATCGAGCCATGTGACCCCATGTCTGGGCTGAGGAGCAGGTGATGCAGACAGATGAAAAGTTGACTTATTTCGGAAACTGCTCAGAACACCACCATGATCAGGTGTCTTCCCTTCAACTCATCAAAGCTGGAGGAGCCACAGCCTTCAGGGCTCACTCAAGGGCGATCTGATCCCACGGTCTTGTCCTTTACTGTACAATGTGGAACATTTTGGCAAATTTCAGTAATATCCACATTGCTGGATCTGATCCATTTCTTCTCCATCTTCTGATATGTGACTCAACAAATCCTTCCCATTCCTTGCTTTGTTTTAGACAGGGTCTCACTATATAGCCTTGGCTGGCTGCTAATTCATAGATCCCCCCCGCCTCTGCCTCCTGAGTGCTGGAATTATGCCCAACAGTTACTTTTTTCAAAACTTATTTTAATTATGTATACACACGTGTGTCGTTATGGGTTGCATGTGTGTATGAACAGAGTTCAGAAAAGGGTGTTGGCTCTCCTGGACCTGGAGTTACAGGCAACTGTGAGCTGCCTGACGTGGGTCCTCTGCAAGAGCAGTGCATGTCCCCACTGGCTGGGCACCTCTGAGAAGAACCTCACTGCTTCACGTCTGACCGCCTACAGTCTCCTTTCTCCACAGTCATGTCAACTGTGCCAGAAATGTGTCAGCAGCTCCGTGGCACATGTGGCCTGTCCCTCAGGGAACTGTATCTCTCACTTGTGCTGAGTGGCAGTGGTCACTCATTTCAGGAGATCTCTCACTGAAGTCTTCCAGCAGGCTCCGTGCCCTCTGGTATAACATGCTGCCATCAAGTAGACCGTATTCTGTGTTCCTGTTCCGCTCACAAATGCAGTGCACTGTACACAGTGACCTAACACCGTCCACACACCGAGGCTGTGACTGATCTGAACTATGACGACAAAAACTGGGGGTTTCTTCTTCCTTCTCCACAATGTCATGGCCACAGTATTGCTTCCTGCTGAAGGGAGGGTTTTCTTTTCTTTTTAAGAACTTCCACCTTCTGCCCAGAAAGCCTTGCCCAGCTTCTGCTGGCACACCACACTGCCAGCGCTCCTGTGCCCTGAGAACCTCAGTAAGTAAAATATGGCCGCCTGAACACACGCCTGGTGACTCCCCAGCAGGTGACCTGATCACTAGGCAGCTACAGCGAATGAAGGCAAGTGGACCATAGCTAGGACGTGCTGCACGGACACCAGTGAAGCCTCACGCAAACTCGGACAGGGCGCAATTAAAAACCCATTAACTGTTCACTATGGAACTGGACAGGCCTAACTGGGGCAAAGTCAAAGAAACAGTTTGAAAGGGAACCTCCCCTCCCTCACAGGCCATGTGTCTAGACACCCTGTCCCCACTTGGTGGCACTGTTTTGAGAGGCTGGAGAACATTAGATGGGAAGCGTGGTTGCTAACATGGTCCCTGGAGTTGGCTCCTGAGCTAGTCATAGCCCCCCTACAGCTAGTCAAGGCTCTCTGCTTCCTGTTTGCTGAGGTGTGACCAGCTGCCTCATGCCCCTCCCACAAGGCTGCTGAGAGCTACTCCAACTGTTGTGCCTTTCCCATCAAGATGGACTACATCCTCAGCACAAGCCCAGATTAGTGTCTCCTCTCTTAAGCTGCTTCTTTCAAGGATCTGGTCCCAGCAGTAGTAACAGTAAGCTGATGCCACACAGCTGATCGGAGGAGGAGGGTGATGAGTGCCCGAGAGAGCCCAGATGGGAAAGGCAGCTTACAGGAGACATCCCTTTCCAAAGGCCCAGAAGACTTTCTGTGCGAACCACCTTCAAGAACACAGCCAACATCCCAACTCGCCGGGGCCTGAAGGAGACAAACCGGAAAAGGCAAGAAACAAAATCTGTTAGACATCTTCATGGGGACTTTTCCTCCACAGACCATCTGAACACACGGCAATCCCTATACTGCATCTTAGAACTGCTTTTAAAATTTTATTACAGTGTTGTGTGTGTTGTGTGTGTGTGCACGCACACAGTGTGGAGGTCAGAGGACAACTTGCAGGAGTCAGTTCTCTCCTACCAAGTGGGTCCTAGGGATCAAACTCAGGTTGTCAGGCTTGGCAGCAAACACTTTACCAGCTGGCCCATCACACCAGCCCTAGAATCATTCTTCATTTTCATGTGTTCACGGTTTGGCACATACATACTTACCTATCTATTCACACCACAAGCAATGGGATACATTCCACTTTCAGACACTTTTGTGTAGTACCCATATTGCCGGGAACACAAAACACATATTTAAAATGGATGTTATTTCCACAAAACCCAGTACGAGGCAGCACAGTTATAACAATGCAAGCTAGCAGAAGAAAATGGCAAACATCACCCAGGGAGGCCCTCTGGAGCTGCTCAAAAGAATCCCATCTAATCAACAAAATTAAATTATAATATGTATGTATATAAAACTACATTAACTTTTTTCTTCAGAAAACAGTATCCACAAAGCACATGGCCCAGTACTCAGGAAATGAGGCAGGAAGATTGCACGTTCAAAGTCAGCATGGGATACACAGGAAGAAAACTCTTGTCTAAGCAAACAAACAGAAAGGAATTCCAGCCTAGCTTGTGTTTCTCTAATGTAATGAAGTAATTTAATCCTGGCTCCTCCACAAGACAGAGCAATGGCCTACCCTAGGTCTGAGGGCTGCAGGGTCTGCAGGCGAGTTTTGAGAGATCCAGAGGCTGGAAGAGGAGCGTGGAACAGGTCCCACTGATGGAGCCACAAAGGAAAGCCTTAATCACTGGATGTAACTGCAAGACAAGAGACGACATGGCATCAGCCAACCTCCCACCACACCCAGCTCCTTTCTCTACATATGCATCAGGTTGCTTCTGTGGTTTCTCCTCTGAAGCCCTTCAGGCACCACCTGTCACAGCCCTGTTCTATGTCCCCCTCTCTGAAGTGTGCACAGCAAAAGGGGCCCCTCTGGTCTCACTAGTCACTGCTATCCACTGATCAACATGTCATCTTCTTAGCACACTTCCTTATCCAGCATGACTGAACCGCTACTGACCACCTCCTTATGTTGCAGATAGCGTTAGCTGCCGGCTTCCCCAGGCTGCCTAGTTATAGGATCTGTAAATATTTATAGAAACATGTCAAAGCATGAACGCATAAGTTTGGCCACTGTGTATAGTACTCCATGTAGTTTTGTGCCTAAAACTCTGCCTTTTCAAGCTGTCGGTGAAGTATACCTTTAATCTCAGCACTGGGGTCGGTGTGGGAAAGTGGATCTCTGAGTTCCAGGCCAGCCTGGGCTACACAGGGAACCAGCAACAAGCCTGCACAGCAGTCACTTCTGGCTTATGAACCCTCCCTCAGCCTCCAGAAACTGGCTTATCTTCCGACTCCACACAGATGGGCAGCACTCTTTCAGATACTGAAGTATCACCCTCAGGCATACCCCAGGAGCCTCAGCGCAGGGTGTTGGAGCTTCCTTTAACAGTGTCCGCTTTCCAGAAGGCAGCAGAATCCCATGACAACAAACAGGCACTTGGATACTCAGTCTCCTCCAAAGAGGACACCTGGCAAGCCCATCTGGAGACCAGCTCTTCCTCCATTTAGTGGCATCTGCACACTCCCCCACCCTACTCCTGAGATCAGACCAGAATGGATGCATTCCAGGTATGGTCATAGACTACTGTTTAAATAGCTGACACATGTAGCCCTGATGGCTTACTACAATGACTATGAAGTCTCTGTTACATCAAATTACCGAGAACCAAAATGTCATCTAGAGTATCCATTTCAAAGAAGAGAAACCGCCTTAACTTCTATCAAGTACAAGGAATTAGTTCAAGACCACCAGAATAAGTAAGTTCTGAGGGGTGAATACTGGACCTGACCCAGCCCTGGGATGCCAGCAGGGGCTCTCAGAGGACAGCGGGCAAACCCAGGCAGTGTGTATTTCAACACATCTGCTGTACTGAAAGCCAATGCCCCCTTCCCAGAGCTGCCCGGTTCTTTCATTGATGAACGTTCCTAAAACTGCACCTCAGCCTCACCTGAGCCTTTCCAGTGTTGGGGAGTTCAACCTCCTCACACGAATGGTCGCTCTCTTCCTGAGACATCTCTTCTTTGCCTGGAAACCAGTCCCAGAGCCTCTGTTTCCAGTGCCACACTGTGCCATCTCCATTCCCCCTCTGCCAGTCACCCTCAAACCTTGGGCTTGTCATCAAGTCAGAAGCCTCCAGTAAGGCTCTAGAGACTCAGCCTAGGCCCCACCTTCTGCCCTGTCCTTAACTTACTTTAAATTCTTAGGTACATTTGATATCAGTGACTACCTCTCTCTAAGTACTGGATTCTTCTACCGGCACCCCACCCACCCCACCCAACTGGCTACAGGTCTCTTTTCCCTCTGCTCTGCCTGTTCCTCAGAGCTGCTGCTTCTCTCATTTCCTCAGTCTGCAGCCCTTTCAGAGCAGCCTCACCCACGACCAGACTTCACAACATTCTCTTCTGCCCTCCCTTCCTGTCCACTCTGCCACTGTGTCCTCTCCTGCCCACGGTGATCTCAAAGTCAACAGTCCAAACTGGAAATGTGGGCAACAACCCTCCACACGTACGTCCTCCCCAGTCCCAGAGACTCACTCTGCCTGCTGCTTCCTGACCTCTCCTGATGATGACCATCAGTCTGTCCTATCTGCTCCTTGAGCCTGAACAGCAGAGAGCCTCTAGAGACTGAATGTACTCGGGAACAAGCTAGGGGTTACAAGTGTGGTGGTGAGCCAGGAGAAAGCAGACAGACTCGTGAGTCCTCTCCCCCCGGCCAGCCCCAGCGAGGCACCCATCCTCTTGTCTTAGTTCGTTCACTTCTCATTTCTCTGGCCACTGCTCACTCTGTTCTTCCACTGAACCACGCTGTCACAATCCTTCAACCTCAGCCTTCAGTTTCTATCCCATCCACACAGAACCACTCCAGACAAACCCACACTGCCCTCGCTCAGATATCCAACAGGCACCTCAGTGACACTCACAGACCTGAGCTATCTCTCTCCCTCACTTCATCCTGCTGCTCCTCAGCAGACCAACCAAGGGAACACCCATTCCCCATTCCGGGCTGGCCCTGTCCAAACTGGCTCATTCTGCTTCCTGATCAGCTCCCAACCCACCTCCTTGAGCCCCGTGGTTCAAAGGTTCACACTTTCCTTCCCCGCTGACTGCCACAACCTTTTTACCTCAACCTTTGACCCCTCCAATCTACTTCTATCCTGCAGCCAGGGTCATCTTTAAAAACTGCAAATTGAAGCCTCAATTCCAATGAGACGGTGCTCTGTTCACATATAAATTGCCAGCTCAAACAAGAAAACAGGATGTAATAAAAGTTATTAGTAATGATAAATGTATTAGAAATTACTAAACATGACAAATTTGTCATTAGTCCTCATCTGATGTAAATAAAAAATTAGATTTGGCCGCTCCATCTCTCTCCAGACAGTGTCAGTGAGCTGCAAGGCCTGAGGCAGCACACAGCTGTTGCCCCTGACCCACTGCATGCTCTACCCTGTCATGCTGCTTCACCTCAGCACACCAGACGTCATCCCTCTGGCTCAGCTCCTCTGCTGCTCACAAAGCCCTGTGTCAGGGTCCATTGATTCTCCCAGGGCTGGAGCGGTCCCTGTGGCCATCATTCTTATGATTAAGGATGCAGGACAAGAACAGACACAACCCCCTGTGTCCTTCATGACACTGTCAGGAACTGACATGGAAGCAAGGCAGGGTGGCACAGGCATTTGTTCCCAGCATTCCAGAGGAAGAGGCAGGAGATTCTCTGGGAATTGGGGGTCAGCCTCATCTACATACTGAGCTCCAGGACAGCCAGAACTATAGACCTCTCGCAAACAAAACCAAAGAAGATCGACCACGGACCTGGACTGCAGGAGGCATGCAACACAGCTTGAGCAGAGACCACAGGAGAAAGCCCAGCAGCCCCTAAATGTCCCATCGCAGCAAAGGGTAAAATCTCCCCAGCACTTTCCAGCTGTTTGGTGCAGCAAGGCTACAAGAAGGGCATACCCTCAAAGGCACTGGACCCATTTATCCATCTGTTCTGGGAACTGAACCTAGGGCCTCATGCCTGCTGGACAAGCTTGTTACTACCGAGCTGTATTTCCAGCCCTACACCACTTACTTTAAGGCTGGCTGCCGTCCTTCACCTCCTGATGGCAGAAATTGCTTTTTAAATGTCTTATCTTCACAGCATCAGTGACTGAAAACTCATAGAATCAACAAAAAGAGTCAACAGCTTTTTTTTTTTTTTTTTTTTTTAAATACAGGGCTTTTCTAGTAGCTCTGGCTCTGTAGACCAAGCTGCCCTTGAACTCAAGAGAGTCACCTGAATCTGAGTGCTGGGATTAAAGGGTACCACCACCACCTCAATGTGATTCTAACGGATAAACAAAACTACAAAAAAAAACAAACAAAAAAAAAAAAAACAGTAACTTAACAGCTTTACTTATAGCATATCCTTTGAGAATGGATTTTGTGGGTCTGTTGTACTTGGGTTATTTTTGGGTTTTGTTGTTTTTTTTTTTAAAGATTATTTCATGTTGTGGGTACACTGTTGCTGTCTTGAGACACACCAGAAGAGGGCATCAGATCCCATTACAGATGGCTGTGAGTCCACCATGTAGTAGCTGGGAATTGAACTCAGGACCTCTGGAAGAGCAGTCAGTGCTTTTAACTGCTGAGCCATCTCTCCAGTCCTGTAGTTGTTTTGAGACAGTTCTCATGCTCACACAGCCTGCCTCTTCATGAGCCAACATGCTGGTCCTGGGCTTAGTTTTGTTATAGTGATGGAGACGAAGGTGCTTTCCTGAAAGGCTACACCTCTGACTTCAAAACAGATTTAATTTATTTTAGTACTCAACCTTATTCACGGCTTAAAGCTGAATATTCCAAATTTTTTAAGTGTGAGAACAGATCAAAATAACCAGAAAGGACTAGCGAATTGCCAAAAGTGAAAGTATTCTTCTAGAGGGAGCATAATGTTCCAGCACCCATACGGAAAGGGGTGCTCACAACCACCTCTAACTCCAGCCCCCGGGTATACCATCGCCTTCTTTTGGCCTTCTTGGGCATCTGCACTCTTCTGCACCTACCCCCAACACACATATAAATAAAAATAAAAACTAAAATCACAATGAGCAAATAGTACTACGCAAAATACGATGGGAGTAAGCAGCATTTCAACAGCCAAATAGTCCCACAATTTTTACCATCTTGCAGCAAAACGAAAAACAACAAAATCTCTACGTCCGACACACATCAAAAGGGGAAAGATGGCCGGCCAGAGAGAAAAGGTATGCAGTTTTGAAAGACATGGCCCTGGAGCCACAGTGGTTATCTTTAAAGATTTCCAAAAAGAGCCAGACATAGGGGAGCACACTCCTTTAGTATTAGCACTCTGGAAGTTCGAAGCCAGCCTGGTTTAAATAGCGAGTTCCAGCCCGAGCTACACAGTGAGATTCCCGACTCAAAAAAACAAAAAACAAAAACCCCAAGAATTTTTTAAAAGGCATCCCCAAAACTGTGCATCGTCGCCCCACTGAAGCGCATCCCTGCTCAGGCCCGCCCTGTACAGCCCCACCTCCGTCTATGGTTGGCTGCGAGAGACTCCGCCCCGCCCCACCCCCGTCTCCACCAATGGCATCCCAGCAGCGCAGCCAACCCGACGTAAGGGGCGTGGCCTTGGCGAGCCGCGAAAGCCGAGGCAGCACCCTGCAAGGAAGCGGGCGGTCCGGAGGAGGCCCGAAGTGCCCCGAAGCGCTCTTATCAGTTACCGTTATAATGTTCTAGAGTGTTCTAGAAGCATTGTCCTGCCCCACAATGCGTTCCCGTCCCGGTTCCCCTGTTCCCACGAGCTCACCATGAGCGTCTCCATCGTGTCCTCTACATCCTGCGACGGCAGCAGCGCCGAGCGCGCCTTCTCGATCATGGGGGACGCGAGCCCGGCCCCGGCGACTGAGAGGCTCCGGGACTCCGCGCTCACGCCCATCCCTCCTCGCCCGTCCGCCCCGCCTCAGGCCTCAGTACCTGAGACAAGCCGCTCTATGTTTCCGGGGGAGGGGAAAGCTGGAGGAATCAGTCAAAAAGGTGAGATCCCGCTTCCGGTGACGTATCGCATCCGGCGACGAGATCTCATCGCCACCTGGTGGCTCCACCCAGAACTGCAGGGTCCACGGTTCTCGGTTGCAGAGCTGTAACTTGCCTCCTGCTCGGCGTTTTCTTTTGGCATTTTGAAATGGGTGGCTCGCTCTCTCTGTGTGTAGACCAGGCGACCTTGAACTCCTAGAGCTCTACCTGCCTCTTTAACCCCAAGTGCTGGGACTAAAGGCATGTACACCATGCCTGGCTTTTCTTTTTAGTTGTATGCGTGGTTGTGTATGTGTGAGTGTAGCTTCTTGCAGAGCCCAGGTGCTCACAGGCAGTCCTGAGCTGCCCTACCTGGGCGCTGGAAACCAACCTAAGATCCTCTGCAAAACAAGTGCTCCTACCGGCGGCTCGCAAGCCTCGTCTTTATGCTTTTTGTTCGTTTGTTTTTTCGAGACAAGGTTTTCTTTTTTTCTTTTTTTTTTTTTTTTTTTTTTTTGGTTTTTTTCGAGACAGGGTTTCTCTGTGTAGCCCGTACTGTCCTAGAACTCACTCTGTAGACCAGGCTGGCCTCGAACTCAGAAATCCGCCTGCCTCTGCCTCCCAAGTGCTGGGATTAAAGGCTTGCGCCACCACCGCCCGGCTCTTTTTCTTTTTAAACGTTTATATTATGTATTTATGTATTTATTTATTTGTTTGTTTGTTTTATGTGAGTACACTGTAGCTGTCTTCAGACATACAGGATCCCATTGCAGATGGCTGTGAGCTACCATGAGGTTGCTGGGAATTGAACTCAGGATCTCTGGAAGAGCAGTCACCATTCTTAACTACAGAGTCATCTCTCTAGCCCCAGACAAGGTTTTTCTGTGTAGCCCTGCTGCCCTGGAACTCACTCTGTAGACCAGGCTGGCCTCGAGCTCAGAGATCCGCCTGCCTCTGCCTCCCAGTGCTGGAACTAAAGGCGTGCATCAACACACCTGGCTGCTTTTTTTTTTTTTTTTTTAAATATGGGGAAAACTGAACCTGGGACCTTCAAACACCAAGTGAGTGTGTTGGACTTAAAGATACAAAACGGGGAGACGCGCTCCCCCAGAAATACTCACGGAAGGGATTCGCTGCAATTTACATGAGGTTTATTAAAAATTGATAAATTGACAAATACCAGTGCACTGGGGTTCCCTTGCATGCAGGCAAAAGGAACCCCGAATTAAAGCTGAGGGCAGCCTATATACTATTTTTACAGAATTTACGAGGGCAGTTATACAATTATCTTTAAACAATCACTATAAAGGCCAAACGCCAACATTCCCAGGCCCCGGTTACTAAGCAACTCAAGTTTACACCACAAAGAGGATTGACTTAAGTGATTCCTGTTTACCCAAGTGTACTTTAAGGGCTCATCTCCAAGGTAAGACTCTTATCTTGGGTCCCTCTGCCTGGAATGTTTGAGTCTTTGGAATGTGCTCTTCCCAGGATGATGTGTGGGGAGGGGGGGGGGCCACTAATATTTGAATGTAGACCGAAGCTCAGACTTAAGGATCTTTTAAGTTCAAGCTGAGACTGGAAATGCGCTAGCATTAAGCTTTTAGCCCCAGCCATCTTTGCTTTCTATTCTGAGAGGGAAATTTTTTTCATGAAATACTCATACATACATTGGACGGATGGAGCAGAGCCCCAACAGCCAGACTTTTTTTCTCTCAGCATTTTTATACCTCCTTAGACAAAGTTCTTTATAAAATTACCTCATAGATAAAATGTTACACTGATGTGTTTATAAAAAGATAAAGAGAATGTATTCTGTGGAGGTGTGTGGAAAGGTATGGGAGAAGGGGATGTCCCAGCCAGCCCCCCTGAGGGACCAGCCACACACCAGTATAGCATAGAATAGAGTTTATTCAGGGCATGGGGAGGGGAGCCAGAGTAGTAGAGGCAGAGAGAGGGGGGGAGGGAGGGGAGAAGGAGGGAGGGAGGGAGGGGAGAAGAGGCCGGCCATGACCACGTGGAGAGAGGGGGAAGGGAGGAGAGGGACAGGTGACAGAAGCTAGAGGCAAGAGATCAAGAGAGAGGGGAGGGGGCAAGCAGCCCCTTTTATAGTGGGCCAGGCCTACCTGTCTGTTGCCAGGTAACTGTGGAGGTGGAGTTTAGACAGAATACTAACATACACAAAAGAGTAGTTACAGAAGGAAATTGGAAAAAAAAAAAAAAAAAAAAGAAAGAAAGAAAGAAAAAAAAAGAAAGAAAGAAATTGCTCATATTGAGTCTCATTCTGTAGCCCAAGCAATCCTCCTGCCTCTGTCTCCTGAGTCATAAAAACCCAGGTTTTTTTGGGGGGGGATTCTTACATCTTGCACCCTGATCGTGTTCACCTCCTGCCATGCCCATGGCTGCCCTCCCCCGTAACCTTTCCCCCCAAAGCAGATGAAAGGAAGAAACAAGCGAACAAAAACCAAGTCCATTTGGGTTGTCTGTATACTCACTGGAGCATGGTCAAACTCCTGGTGGCCAGCCTCCAAGGGAAGATGAATCTCCACCTGTCCGCTCCCGCCCCCCCACCCCACTCAGCTGTGGAGAGAGAGCTACACTTCAGCATCCCCGTCACTTTTTTTTTTTTTTAGTTCTTAGATGGCTTCCTCTCCAGGCTGCCATTTGGGGGTTGGGGTGGAGGTAGAGATTATTACAGAAGGCTTTTATATTCTGCTTTCTCAACTGTGCTTGGTCTGGTCCAAGGCCTCTAGCTTCTGTTACACCATCAATACTGGACCCTCACCGAGACTCCTCTTGGATATTTTGCTGATGCCCAGAGACATGGAGGTTCTGTGGCTATAAGGAATCCGTGTTAGAATCCAGCTGCTGCTGAGGCCACAACTCCTGTGGCAGCCCCTTCTCACAGGGACAGGGGATGTTAGTATTCTGTCAAACTCCACCTCCATAGTTACCTGGCAACGCCAGGTATGCCCCTCCTACAGTTATAAAAGGGGCTGTCTGGCCCCTCCTCTCTCTTGCCCCCGTGACCCGCACCTGCAGGTTCTCTCTGCCCCCTTCCCTTCTCCCTCTCTCCACGTGGTCATGGCCGGTCTCCACCTCTCTCTGCTCTCCCTCTCTGCTCTCTCTCCTCTGTGTCTTCCCTCCGCCTAAATAAATATTCCCCTCGTGGAACCCTCTGGCCTGGCGTCATCTGTTCCAAGCTGCCAGCGCTCCTAAACATCTAACCCTGGATTCCACTGAGACACTCTGAATCCCTAGCTAACGGCCTTCCAGGTGCCAAGGTCTTTCATCTGGGGAATTGAATTCCATCAAAGAGATATCAATGACCATGCATCCTGCCTCCAACCTTCTTCCTTGATTCCTACCTGGAAATCAGAGAGCCTTGCTGCAAGGCTGTTGTGCCGTTGACCTGGTTAGTTTTATGTCAACTTGACACAAGCCAGAGTCATATGAATCACAATTGAGAAATGTTGCCTTGGTTAGATTACAGGTTCAGCGACCTTTCTCCCTGTAAAAGCCTGATCAGTAAGCACCTGAGATTCCTGGAGTACCTCCCATGCTAATAAGGCATCTCAGTACCTTAGCCTTCAGCTAATGAACTTTGCCCACCCTGCTAGGGGGCAGCCTCGACAGGGTCAGGTACTGAGGTGGGACACAGCATAGGATGAAGACCAAAGGCCGATGGCCCTTGGCCTTCAATTCTCTCTTACTGTTCTGGAGCCAGGACTGATGGCTTCTGGCAATTAACTCCTACTGATAGCAGCAGGGATTAAGAAAGAAACTTAGTTACTTGGGATCTTTACTCCTTAACTCTATATGAGCCAGAGACAAAAAGGATAAAGAAAAAGTCATGTACACACACACACACACACACACACACACACACTTGACTGGGCCCGGCCATCTGTTTCTCAATTTCACAAGTGAACATGCATACTTATATTCATATACATATACCTATATTCATACATATGTACATATATAGAGACAGACATATACATATTGTGCATACAGACAGGCATATATACATATACATCATATACATATATATATACTACATATATATTACACATATACGCACATTGGGTGGATGGAGCAGAGCCCCAACAGCCACACTTTACTTTTTTCTCTCAGCATTTTTATACCTTCTTAGACAAAAGTTCTTTATAAAATTATCTCATAGATAAAATGCTACACAGAGGGGGAATTACAGAAGGATGTTGATAATAAGTTCAAAGCAATGTTTATTCTATAAGCTCATTAAGTTCAAGGCAACAGTTTCACATAGCCTTGCTTTATCTTAGTGCATACCTGTAGCCTCATCTTTGGTCCTGACCTGGAATGAATGTTTTTCCTTGATCATAAATCTGTCCCAAGCTTATTTCTCTTCTTAGTGTAATTTATAAAAGTTCATTGTATTCCTTATTATAGAGCCTTTACTTACAATTCTAATGAGGTAGCGAGCATTATTCTTAATTCTATGAGTTCTATACTTTATTACATTTTTCTGGCAAAACTACTAAAACCATTTCCTTAAACTTTCTTCTTAAAATTATTTGAATTAAATCAGGAATTCAATAAAGTCATTAATTCATCTAAATGCCATTAATTCAGGGAAGTTCATATTCATGTTGATCTGCAGGAAATTTGCTCAATAGGGTGGGCTGATGCCCAGGAATCACTGGGCTATGTGATAGTGGCAAGGGAAGGCAGATCAGATGTGAGCAATCCTGGGTTGAAGTCTCTGGGGCTGTACCTCACAGAGTATATCCATCACAGCCATGCAAAATGGTGAGTCATCTCCAGAAAACTGATTTGTTTGCTATAACCCTTCCAACATGGCTTGTGCTAACACTGGATATTTCTACCCCCTTCCCCAAAACTATATAGCCCTCAACTTATCCCAAATAAAGTTGATCTGTCTCCCTGAGGCTGATCCTAGAGTGTCGTCATTCCCGTTCATACTCACAGGCCATCTGAAACCCTGTTTGTTGATTCTGTTCCCTTCATCACGTGGGCTGGTGGCCAATGACCCTGGGAAGAAGGAAGACCCACAGATACCCTTGGAGCTGGAGTTACAGTGACTGTGAGTTGACAGGTGGATGCTTGGAATTGAACCTGGGTCTTCCAGCAAGAGTGGTAAACATCTTAACTGCTGAGCCACCTCTCCATCCATAGCTCTCCCTGGTTCTTAATGATCTTCAAGGGCTAGCTTCTCAATTCACCCAGCAAAAACACAAAGCCTGGGATCTGGGATGTGGCAATGAACAAGACAGGCAGGGATTCCAACCGTACCCCAGACACTGTTGGAAGTGTTTCCCTGCTTGCTTGTCAACATGGATTCAACTGCATAGTGGAAATGCAGGTTTACCAGATGATCTCAAAGCATCCTGCATGTGTTTCATGGTTCGCACATTCCAATGAGCCATCCTTGAATCTAGAACAGCTCTTCAGCCTTCCCTTGACAACATGTTCTTAACTGGAACCACTCTAGTGGGAAAGAACTTGTGGTTCTGTTGACTATGAGCGTATGGAGCCAATGAACCTTAAAGGATTAATGCTTCCCCAAGAATCTCATACAGGGGAAGGGAAAGGCTGAGCCCTGAGAACAGCAAGAAGACTGACTTGAACCGCCTCCAGCAAGCGATCACACACAGTTCAGCCACTTGCTGGACCACCATGCCGGAGAGATGGAGTCCAGACAGCAAAGATGTGTGGGACCACACTGACCAGGACTGCTTAGCTCTGCATATGGCTTGCCATCTATTTAAACCCAGGTCTTGTGTCAGGACCCTGAAGATGGACGTGGGAGTCTCTAGATGACTTTATTTGTTCTTCTTCCAAACATCACCACATTGAATAAACCTCTGCATTTCACTATGACTTTTCTCTGTTTTATAAAAGCAGGGGATGGAGGAGGCATGGAGTGTGTGCTTGGGCATCAGATCCACAACACCTGGAGTTATAGTCAGTTATGAGCTGTCAAACCAATCTGCCAGCTCGGGTACTGGGAACCGAACTCAGGCCCTCTTGCAGGAGCAGTCCATGCTTTTAGCTACTAAACCATCTCTTCACTCTACGACTTGCTTTGTTTAATTGGTATGTTTGGGAAGAGTGGCTGAGCGTCGCTTTCTGGCACCCCAGGAACAATGGGGCATGTGGGCACATAGAAGCGCACTATGAAATGAGAAGTCCAGTTTGTTGCGAGTGTGGGCAGTTGGTGGTACCGCTAGTCAGTGACCAGCAGGTGGCGATAGAGCACAACTTCCTTGCTCTAACCAATTTCTCAGCCAGTTCTAGCTCCATTCCCTTTAACCGGTAAGGAACTGGAAGCAGCAAACAGTTAAATCAAGTAACTAAAAAACAGACAAACAAACAAAAACCCTATATACTGTTTATTTTGTTACATTACTAAAATATATTGTTTAGGTGTGTGAAGGGAGTTTACATAAGGATATCACGGCAGGCAGGACAGGTGGCTCATCAGTCTCTGCTGACCCCATCCCCATCTCACCCACGGCCTCCTGAAGTGCAGAGAGGCCAGCTGTACGTGATGCAGCGGGACCAAGTCAAGTCCTTGCCCCATCAGAAAGCTCGATGTGATTCAAAACTCCAGAGTGGCTCTTGATCTCGAAGCATCTGAGCAGGACACAAGGAAGGGAAACCTGGAAGTTGACAGTCTGGTAAAATGTCCGGGGACCCCGCTCCACTCCCCGAGCCTCACACACACTGCAGAGTTGCCTGTCCCACCCCACACAGTATGTTTCCGTCACACAGGGCTGGCTGCTTGCAAGGTTCTGTCAGAGAAGCATGGAGACTATGAAGAAGATGGTGGGTGGTCTTGCTGGCCAATACAACTGAGGAGCTAAGAGCCTGTGGCTTTGGCAACATCTTACTCTAAGATTCCAACTTGGCAACCTCTTGACATAACAATACATATTTTTATCTTTCCTTAAACTTTTGTTTTTGAGACAGGCTCTTCCTAGGCTGACCTCAAACTTGCTTTGTAGGAATATTATTGGGCCAGACATGGTGGCTCATGCCTTTATTCCCAGTGCTCTGAAGGCAGAGGTATGTGGATCTCTGTGAGTCCAAGGCTAGCCTGGGCTACACAGTGAGTTCCAGGATAGCTAGGGCTATGTAGAGAGATCCTGTCTCAAACCTACCCATCAGCCTCTCAAAAAGAAGTATTGTTGGGCATGAAAGGGATTTCATAGTAACGAAAGAAGCTATTTGATTTTTGAAAACATGCAGAACAATTCTTTATTTGTCTGTATCCAATGACAGCTTCAAAATATACAGTAAAAATAAACAGAATTAAAATGGAAAATAAATAAGCCATAATCAAGCTGGGTGTTTTGATGTACCTCTCCTATCAACCAGGAAAAATATCATTAAGGATTCAGCCTGTGCAGTCCTTCAAAGGTGAAGGTGCCTGAATTCCATCCCTGAGCCTCAGTGTAAGGAAGAGACTGCCAACTCTGCAAGTCGTCTTTTGACCTGACCTCCACACTCATAATAAACAATTTTTTAAAATAAAAGTTATTTTAAGCAAATAAAGAATACAAAAGTCTGGGTGGACAGACATTTCTTCACTGATCGCCCCCCTGGTAGTTGCTCATGCTCCTGCAAAAAACTCTCCATCCACGGACCTCTGAAAGCAACCGTCGTTAAACTCACTGACTCACGAAAGCAACAAGAAGGGAGCAGAAAGGAAAGAAGCAGAGAAAGAGCTGGAACACAGAAGCCTTAACAGTGTCACTAGCTTCCTGCAGAAGCAACCTGTTATCTTCACGGGTGAATGGAAACGACCGTATCTTGCATCATAAAATAATTTTTGATACATTTTAAAGAAATAAAACCCTATGTGCATGTTCTCTGAGAAGAGTGTACATAGATACCGGATGAATGTTAAATGAGAACCACCCCATAGGCTCATATATTTGCATGCTTAGTCCCTGGTTGGTGAACTGTTTGAAAAGGATTAGAAGGCGTGGCCTTGTTGAAGAAGGTCTGTAACTGGAGGTGGGCTCTAAGGCTTCAAAAGCTCACTCCAGGCTCTCTCTCTGTCTCTCTCTCTGTCTCTCTGTCTCTCTCTTTCTGCCTGCTGCCTAGCTGTTTCTCTAGCACCATGCCTCCCTGCTCCCCACCATGATCGTAAAGGACTAGCCGTCTGAAACTTTCAACAAGCCCCCAATTAAACTCTTTCTTTTACAAGTTGCTTTGGCCATGGTGTCTCTTCACAGCAATAGAACAGTGGCTAAGACAGGAGTAGAAGACTACCTCTCAGACTTCTGGTTAAGATCAAACTTAAAATGTGTAAAATGAGGGAGGCTGGCTCAGCAGTTAAGAGCACTGACTGCTCTTTCAGAGATCCTGAGTTCAATTCCCAGCAACCACATGGTGGCTCACAGCCATCTGTAATGGGATCTGATGCCCTCTTCTGGTGTGTCTGAAGACAGTGACAGTGTACTCACACATAAAATAAATGAGTAAATCTTTTGTTAAAAAAAAATGTGTAAAATGTACCCCAAAACCAAAGTGCTCAGACGGAACTATGTAGCACTGAGTTGAATACTTAGATAATAGAAGATTCCAGAAGCCCATAGGAAATGAAAGCCAAAGCAAATAGATGAAATGAAAATAAAAACAGAAATCACCGAGCAGAGGGGCAGGAAGTCAGTGAGGCCAAAGGCTGGCTCGCTGCAAAGATTTAAGCAACAGATAAGTCTGATCTAGTGAGAGGGGGAGGGGGAGGGGAAGAGGCAGGGGAGGGGAGTGGGAGAGGGAGAGACAAAGAGACAGACACACAGAGAGAGAGAGAGAGAGAGAGAGAGAGAGAGAACCACAAATTATAAGTAACAGGACTGGAAAGGGCCATCCCCATACTAAAAAAAGGTTGTTCAATAAAATTAATTGTCAAATTTCAAGCTCATGTATTTGTGAACTTAAAGAGAATAGCAGAATTTCTTACAAATCACAAGCAGATAGAAGGGCTGAATGCTTCTGTCTGGTAAATGAAATGCAAATCTTCGTACAGAAGTACCCTGGATTGCTTTATTAATAAGTTGTACCAAACCTTCAAAGAGAAAGTAATGCCATTTTTTTTTACACAAACCATTTCAGAGAATAGGTTTTTATTTTATTCTGTTCTATGTGTGTAAGTGTTTCACCTGCAGTTACATATGCTCACTATGTCTGTTCCTAGTGTCCACAGAACCAGATGGGGACACCAGATCCCCGGAAACTGGACTTACAGATGATTTCAACCACCATGTGGGTGCTGAGAACTGGACCCAGTTCTCAGAGTAAGAACAAGTGCTCTTAGCTGCAGAGCCATCTCGTCAGCTCCTGAGAATAGGAGGATTTGTCAATACATTTTAGGAAACCAAACCTGACCAGATCATTATAAGTGAGAAAAACTACAAGACATTATCTGTCGTAGACACAGGCACAAAAATCTCAAAACTAAGAGGTCACTTTTTTCAAGGAAGAAAAACATGTATTCTATCTCTTTTAAAGTAGGGTGGTACTGGTCCAGCACTCAGGAGGCTGAGGCCAAAGGGTTGAGAGTTCAAAGCCAGACTGGGCTATATAGTGAGACTCTGTCTCTGTAAGGCAGAAGTAGGAGAAGGAGGGGAAAGGAGAAGTGAGTGTGGGGAGGGAGAAGATTGGGGGCAGGAAGGGCAATGCACGTGGAGGCCTGCCATGCGCACCGCCCTCACAAAATGTAGTCCAGCGTGGAAGAGTGGGAAGATCGCTGGTTCGAGGACAGCTGCCTTTCCAACGCCCCCACCGGCATTTGTCTCCCTATGTAGAGGAAGATATGGCTGCAACTCTTTTGAAACACATCCATGAGGTATTTTTTGAACTTCTCTCCTATGAACGCATAGATGACAGGGTTCACACAGCAGTGTGCAAAAGAGACAGCCTCTGTGACATGGGTGGCCAGAGCCAGCCTCTGCCTTGTGGCACAACCATCCAAGATGTGCATGTCGTGCAGGGATGTGAGGAAGAGGGCCGTGTTGAATGGGACCCAGAAGAGTAAAGACACAATGACCACCGTGAGCACCAGCTTGATGGCTCTGGTCCTGTTGTGGTTCAGGCAGCCTCGCAGCTGCTGCAGGATCCTGACGTAGCAGAACAGAAGGATGGTGAAGGGGAGCAGCAGACCCAAGATGTTGACTTCAAAGTGGGTGAAGAGCTTCCACCTCAAAGACTGCTGGTCATAGAACTGGAAGCATTGTAGCATGCCCTCTTCAGAGGACACTTGGTAAAACAACATCAACGGGATGGTGGCTGCGATGGCAGCCAGCCACACTACCAGGCTCAGGACTGTGCCCATGCTGGCTGTCCTCACCTTGATGGCATAGACAGCGTGGACGATAGCCAGGTACCTGTCCACACTCATGAGGGTGATGAAAAACATACTGCTGAAAAAACCAATGTAATAAAGGCCAGAGACCACCTTACACATCGCGGTCCCAAACACCCACTGGTCCAGCAGGTTGTGGGTCTGAAAGGGAATAGAGAGGACAAAGAGCAGGTCAGAAGTGGCCAGGTTCAGGAGGTAGATGTCTGTGATGCTTCTCAGTTTCTTGTAGGCCACAAGGACTAAAATGACCAAGCTGTTTCCAAGAAGGCCCAGCACAAACAAGATGCAGTACAAGACGGCCAGATACAACATGCCGTCTCCGATGAGGTGCTCTGTGTCACAGGGGCTGGTGAAGAAGTCAGGGTAGTAGTCCGTGATCGTGACGTTGGGTTCCAGCGTGTAATCCATCGAGGCAGGAAGACCTGGTCAAACAGGCACGTGAGAGGTGCTGAGGACTTTAGTCACATACTGAAGCCCTTAAACACCCCCACTTTCCCTGGGGCTCAATATCAGGGTGTTAGTGTGCAGCAAGTGCTCTCCCACCTAGCTGTTCTCTCCACATGATCCTCCTGCCTCAGCCTCCTAAGTGGAGGTACTAAAAAACTGTACCACTTTGCTTAGCTTCCTCTCTCTCTCTCTCTCATTGTAATTAGTTAATTTTGGTATTTTTAAGATAGGTCTCGCTATGTAGCCCCAGTTGTCCTGGAACTTACTCTGTAGACCAGGCTGACCTCAAACAGAGATCCACCTGCCTCTGCTTCCCAGGTGCTGGGATTAAAAGCATGAGTCACCGTGCGTGGCTTCTCTTTCATTTTATGTATCCACAAACAAAATACAGGCCAGGTGTGATGGAACACGTCTTTAGTCCCAGCACTTGGGAGGCAGAAGAGGGTGGATCTCTGAGTTTGAGGCTAGCTTGGTCTACAGAGTGAGTTCCAGAAAGGTCAGGGCTATGCAGAGAAACCCTGTCTCAAACAAAGTATATATGTATGTAAGAGACAATATTTGTATAGCCATTCCTAAGCTACATACATGATGTCTCATTTTGTATTTTGCTTTAGATGTATCCTGTGATATTCATTAATTTAGTTCATTCATTCATTGCTTCCATAACCCCCCAAAGTGATTTAAAATGCAATAGAAAAAAGTGATTCCAATTACTCTCAAAGTGAAAAGCACCAGGTTCACCAGAAGTAAGCCCAGTAAAGACTGAAATTCAGTCATGTCAAATACCGGGGGTGAGGAGACAGCTCAGTAAGCAAGGCGCCTGCTAAACAAGCATGGGGACCTTAATTAAACCCCCAAACCCATGCCTGGTGGTGTGTACTTGCAATCCCCATGCTGGGGAGGCAGAGACAGGCAGCTCTCCGTGGCCCTGGCCAGCCTGGCCTGCTTGGTGAGCACAAAGCTAAGGAGAGAACACCTGAAGGACAGTACCAAGCTGACCTCTGACCTCCTGTAAGTGCACACATACACATATTCAGACACACACAAAACTAACACAAAATAAAACATACAGGGCCTTGGGACACAGCTCACTGGTAGAACACATGTTTAACCTGCCCAAGGCCTGAGGTTCCATTCCTGACACACCCCCACACACAGATTCTAAAACTCCATTGAAAGACATACAAGCAGGTAGGATTGAATGGAAGTTTTCTGTGTAGAAAGGCTGACCCCCAGAAGATCCTATCTTGCTTAAATTTTCCAATCTTGCGAGAACTTTCAGCCCTTTCTCTGTCCTGGAGAGCAAGGGACATGCTCCTGTCAGCCACCAAGAGACACACGTGCTTGTGGGCTCAAGCTTTGGAGACACCCAAAATTTTTATGATCCTGGCATGAGTCTTCTCCTGATCTCTCTGTAAGGAGATGAAACCAGCCCTTGCCACCGCCTCTGAGCCCTAACCCCAAGGACGCTTCTTACCAGGTACCTGAGCAAGCCTTTCTTCTGAGGTTTCAGAGCTACCCACTCCTCTGCCGCATGTCTGCTGCTGTGCTGACTCCTCTTCCTGGGCACTTCAGCTATATATGGTGCTGCAGCCTAACTAAGGGTGGAACTGAAACAGTCAAACTTACCCCTCTGGGTTTGGAACAGTCCCACCCTGCCTTTACTACGCAAAGGAGGCTCCTTGACTCTCTAAGTACATTCTTCTGTTTGTTTGTTTGGTTTTTTTTTACCTCTTTACCTCAGATCTGAGGCAGAGACAAGCAGGGTTATCACCTTTCCTCAGGACAGTTGTAAGGGAGGGAATCTGCCCTTCTACTCTTGGTTCCAGTTTGTTTGTTTATTTGTTTTGTTGTTCAAGACAGGGTTTCTCTATGTAGCCCTGGCTGTCCTAGAACTCACTCTGCAGACCAGGCTGGCCTTGAACTCAGAGATCGTCCTTCCTGGGCCTCTGGAGTGCTGGGACTAAAGGTGTGCGCCACCACTGCTCGGCACAATGCTTGCTTTTAATGTGTCTTTTACCATTTGCTTCTGTTGTTCTGATGTGGTCTCTCCAGAGAGCCCCAGGGATCCACTTAAATCTGTTGCCTCCCTGAGAACTAGAATTGCAAGCCTCTGCTACCCTGCCTGGTTTTTTGTTTCTGAACATGGGTTCTGGGGATTAATGCAACTCCTCACACTTGCAAGGCAATTGCAAGCTCTCTCTCTCTCTCTCTCTCTCTCTCTCTCTCTCTCTCTCTCTCTCTCCTCAGCACTTGGATGCTATTCAGGTGACAGTGTGTTCCCCTCAGCTTCTGTTCTGTGACCTGTGAATCTAACTACCTTCTGACTAATGACTTTATCATTTAGAAGCATCTTTGACACCTCAGTTTATGCCTATAATTCTCCTCACCAAGAGGTTTTAACAGAGTTTGGGGGAAGCCCAGGCCTTTAAGATAGTATATCGAAAAGAAAATGTCAGCGCTAAGCAGAGGTTTACTGTGGATTATCTGGTTGGTCACAGCATTTGCAGATGAGAAGCAGAAAGACTGGTCACAGACACACTGAGGAGGAGATATGAAGATGGAGACTAAGATGGAGAGATGTGGCCAGAAGCCCAAGGTCACTGGATAAGAGAACACTGGATTCTCAGGTGCTCTGCTGCTTGTCATGGAAACTATGACTCCAACTCCAATCCGCGGTGTGCCGGGTCAGCGACAGCTGGCTCCCATCCCTGCCCAGCAGGACCACTTGCGGAGCTGCCCTCACCCTGTGTGTTAGTCCCCTCCGGAGACTGTGACACGGCGCCAGTGTCTTAAAACAATACTTGTTCTCCTACAGTCCTGGAGACAAGATAGGTGCCATTTCCCAGGAGGACCTTCCCTGGGAAGCTCAAAGGACAACCCTTGCTGTCAATTCCAAGTGCTACCCAGCGAGTGACCTTGGGCTTCTGGCCACATCTCTCCATCTTAGTCTCCATCTTCATATCTCCTCCTCAGTGTGTCTGTGACCAGTCTTTCTGCTTCTCATCTGCAAATGCTGTGACCAACCAGATAATCCACAGTAAACCCCCTACCTCAAGACAGTTGACTGAATTACACCCTCAAAGTCCTTCTCCCCAAATAATGTAACAAGTACAAATTCCAGAGCTTGGGAATATGGAATGGGAGGCTATTCAGTCTGTGATATTCTGTTCTGCAGACAGGCAGGCAGCAGCTTAAAAGAGAGGCCTTTCTGGGTGTGGTGGTAGACATATATGGCCTCAGAACTTGGGAAGTGGAGGCAGGAAAATTGGGAGTTCAAGGCCACCCTCAGATACATAGTAAGATCAAGTCCAGCCTGGGCTACATGAAACCTTGTCTTAAAAGAAGGAAAGGAAAGAAAAGAAAAAGAGAGGAGAGAAAAAGGAGAAGGAAGGGTCCTTGAACATCTGTTGAAAGCGTCAGAAAGTAATTATAAAGATTTGTTTGTGACAGGCTCTTACTATTTAGCCCTGGATGGCCTGGTAAACTAAGATAGCCTGGAGCTCCCTATGTAGACTGGGCTGGCCTACTACTCAAGAGACCTGCCTGATTCTGTCTCCTGAATAGTGGGATTAAAATTATTACACCTGGCAATTTGTTTTATATTTACTTACATGTGTCTGTGTAAATGCACACATGCATCCAAGTGGCCTTGGAAGGGAACAGATTCCCCTAGAGCTGGAGGTACAGGCAGGTATGAGCCTCTGAACTTGGTCCTCTGCAAGAGCAGGGTGCACTCTTAACCACTGAGCCATCTCACCAGTGCCTTCCCCCTTTTTAAAAAAAAAAAATTCTTTATTTTTAAAGAATTGATTATAAAAGTGAAGTCATGGATAACTCCCATGTCAATGGCCTCTCCCAGGTACACTCTGTCACCCAGAGACTCAGCTGAACTGCAGCACCGGAATGGCCCTGCCAGGAGGTGGCCTCGATTGTCACCGTGCTAGGTATCCAGGGTCCCCAGCCTTTTGTTTAGAGTGAAGCAGATACAAGAGAATACATTGTCCCTCTTCTTTCCCAAATGATGAGCCTCCAAAAGTGGCATTCAACCCTACAGACACACGGAACGGCTGCCATTCATTTCTCAGACACGTCTCGTGTATAGGGAAGGAGATGACCTCAGCCTCCCAGTCTGTCTTTCTCCTCTCACACTCAAACTCTTTCATTCTGAATGTTCATATGTTTCATTCAGAAGTTAAATGAATCACTCCAGTATCACAGCACGATGGGGAGAGATTGGGTAGGTAAAGTGCACGATGAGCAAGCGTAAGGACGCAAAATCCACATAAAAGGCCGAGCTCGGAGCATCTACCTATGATCCCAGCCTGTGGAGGAGACAGAGACTGAGGATCCGTGGAGTGCCGCAGCCAAGCATCCTGACAGAACCAAGCCCTGCGTTCAGTAAAAGCCTCTTTCTCAAAGGGTGGAGTGAGAATTGACTGAGGACTATACCTAGCATAAACTTCTAGCCTTCACATGCATGTGCACGCATGTGCAGACCCATGCACACACACACACACAAACAGGAGTAAAGGCATGCACACATGTACACACACATGCACACACACATGCACACACACACACACACACACACACACACACACACACAGAGCTAATTGGTAGTAGGGCCAAAGTCTGCACTGAAGAAGCTTCCTGAAGCACAGCTCAGGAGGACCTTTTATTAACCTGCATTAAAACTTGTCATATTACCTGACTCTCAGCGGATGTTCTGGTACTCTTCCTGCATTGAGTCTCCTGGTGTTGAAGAGAGAGCTCTGTGGCGTAGCCAGCTGAGGAATGGAATGGAGTTGCCCATAGAGGTCCTAATATCATCGTTGTAGGCAGGTGTGAAAGGAGAGGTCTCTTCCTCACCACCCGGCTACCTCAACTCTTTTCTGGTAGCAGTGCCTATGTAGCTGCATCTAGGTTCTCAGAAGCACAGACATGTAAACAGGGGTTGGGTTGGGCTTTAGGACATACTGTCACAGGAGAGCTTCCAGGGTCTCTGAGCTGGTTTTCTTCACAGGCAAACATCCCGAGGGACCTTTAAATAGGGGAGTTCTCTTTTTCTGATTTGCCTGCAAAAGTAGGAAGACTTGATATATCAGTTCTCAACAGGACTCTAGAACAATGCTGTGTAATAAAACAAGGTGAACCTTAAAAAAAAAAAAAAAAAGTCACACGATAAATATCAAGACAGATGACACTAGAAAAAAATCTTTTAGGATTATCTGTTATGAAAATTCTCAGAACTGAAATGGAGTGGCTTATGCCGACTCTAATGAGAAATAAATAAAGGAGCCGGAGAGTGGCTCAACAGGTAAGAGCGTCACAGACTGCTCTTCCAAAGGGTCACTCCCAGCACCCACATGGCTGGCAATGCACAACTAACTGACTTTAAATCCAGTCCGGGAGATGCCACGCCCTCTGCTGGTCTTCGCCAGTACCTGGCCCGTATGTGGTGCACAGACAGACATGCGGGCAAAAGACCTGTTCGCATGAAATAAATCTTTAAGTCTTTAAAAACAAAACACATTGATACCATCTGAGGAAGAAGGATGAGCAAAAACAAATGAATGAATGAATGAATGAATGAATGAACGAACGAACCAGGATTTGGTTCCCAGCACCTGTGTAACAAGCTGACGTTCCTGCAAAAGCTTGTAACCCCAGCTCTAAGAAGAGCAAAGATAACAGGGTTTCTAGGCTTGCTGGCGTCCAGCCGACCATAGAAAACATGAATTCTGCGAGAGCCTTTGCTTCAGAGGAGGAGGCAGAAAGTGATGCCTCTCACCTCTACCGATTTCCACAGGACCACTCAAATGAGCAAACACACGTACATGTGTGTGCATCACACACAAAACAAAATCTCTTAATAAGGGATATAGTTTTATTTTTATCTCTATATTTGCATGTGAGAGTGAATGTCACGTGTGTGCAGTGCCCTCCAAAGCCAGCAGAGGGCGTAGTATCTCCTAGAGCTGGAGTTATGAGCTACCATGCAAGTGCTGGGAACTGAACTTGGGACCTCTGCAAGAGCAGCAGCCTTCTTAATCACCGACTTGTCTCTGTAGCCTTAAATAAAATAAACTTTACCAACAAACCACTGTCCAAACCACACCCCACACAATGTCCCCTCAACCTTACACAGAAAACACCCGCTGGGACGTCAGTCTGTCCATTGTGAGTACAGACTCAGACTGGCACCATTAGTATTAATCCTTGGGACCAGGGAATACTGTTTCAAAGTATCTTACCCAATTTTCATTTTTGTGTTTCTGGATTTTCCATTCTTCAAACTCATTGCATAAGCTGGTGGTTACTGTGAATCTTGCTGCATATTGTAGCACTGTACTCTTTTCAAGTCAACCTTGTTTTTCTTTGGAGTGTGCCTCTCTGTTATTCACAGTAAAGTGCTCCTTTCCAACTATAAATCCACGAACATTTGCTTACAAGAGTTTGCAGACAGAAACCTGTATTTAACAAAAGCTCACACAGAGGAAAATAAATAAAATTTATTTATTTTCATGTGTTACCAACTGTAAAACGAACCTACCAGAAAAGTCTTTGGCATCTAATTAATTTAATTTCTCACATAAGTTACAGAAGATCTGATGTAACAGCCCAGGGAAACTGTTGTTTACAGGGATATTGCCACATACCATTGAAGATACAACCACAAGACGACAGGGTTGAGTGTGAAAACCCATAGCTAATGGCAGGTATTGATATTTTAGGCACTTTTTTTTCTCAAGAGATTTTAGCATGTTGTATACAAGAAAACCTGATTACAACCTCACCCTTGAGGTGGCCCATAATGGGCTTTCCTGGAGTACCTGGTGCCCCTACTTCATGGGAACTAGATAGAAACGGAGGCAGGGAGCTTTAGACACTCACTCATTCCCAAGATTCATTTTCTAACACTTTTATTTCTGTCACCATGATATAACACGCTGACAAAAGGCATCCTAGGAGACTGCCATAATTACTGTTCTATTGCTATGAAGAGACACCATAACCACAGCAACTCTCATAAGAAGGCAACTGGAGGCTTGCTTACAGCTTCAGAAGATTAACACATTATCATCCTGACAGTGACAAGGAGGGCATGTGCTGGAGAAAGCAGTTGAGAGCTTTACAAGAGAGAGAGACTGGGCTTGGCATGAACTTTTGAAACCCCAGAGCCCACTGGGCTCTTCCAACACCTCCTCCAGAAAGGCCATTGTAATGGTTTGTATATGCTCTGCTCAGGGTATGGCACTATTAGAAGGTGTGACCCTGTTAGAGTAGGTGTGTCCCTGTGAGCGTGGGCTAGAAGACCCTTATCCTAGCTACCTGGCAGTCAGCCTTCCATTAGCAGCCTTCAGATGAAGATGTAGAACTCTCAGCTCCTCCTGCACCATGCCTGCCTGGATGCTGCCATACTCTTGCCTTGACAATAATGGATTGAACCTCTGAATCTGTAAGCCAGCCCCAAATAAATATTGTCCTTATAAGAGTTGCCTTGGTCATGGTGTCTGTTCACAGCAGTAAAACCCTAACTAAGACAGCTATGCCTTCTATTCCTTCCTAAACAGTTCTACCAGCTGGGAACCAAGCATTCAAACATATGAGCCTATGGGGGCTATAATCATTCAGACCACCACAGAGACCAAAAAGTTTGCTTGGCTCACAATTCCAGCCATAGTCTATCAATGCTGGGAAGTCATGGTGGCAAGAGCTTAAAACAACTAGTCACATTACAGTCAAGAGCAAGGAAAATTGGTGCATGTATGGTGCTGACTTGTGCTCAGCTAGCTTTCTTCTCTGTTATTCAGTCAAGGACTCCAAGCACAGGGAATATTGCCACCCACAGTGGACTGGGTCTTTCCATATGAACTAAGGCAATCAAGGTAGTTCCCCATAGACATACCCACAGGTCTATCTGGTCTAGACAGCCCCTGGACTCTGTCCAGGTGATTCCCAGTTATATCAAGTTGACAATCAAATTAGCCAGCACACAAACCCTCTTTTTCCCCCAAAGTTTCAAACACTTGTAATTAGAAAGAATGAAAAAATATTAAATTATATAATTAGCCTTTAAGGAGTTGAACAATCAAGACCTTTTTATATCACAAAAGTCTAAGGGGGAGTAATGAATAAAAGAGAGAAGACCATTTCAATGCCCAGAAAAAATATTTATTGTAAAAAATATCTAATTAAGCCGGGCAGTGGTGGCGCACGCCTTTAATCCCAGCGCTTGGGAGGCAGAGGCAGGCGGATTTCTGAGTTCGAGGCCAGCCTGGTCTACAGAGTGAGTTCCAGGACAGCCCGGACTACACAGAGAAACCCTGTCTCGAAAAACCAAAAAAAAAAAAAAAAAAACCAAAACCAAAACAAAACAAAAATTATAATTGGGAACTGGCAGGGGATTGGTCGCAAGAGCTCACAATTATTGATTGTATCAAAGGGAAGAAGCTTCGAGACTTAAGGGGATTTGGTCTCATTGTCCGTGTGTCAGGAGTGGTGTCCACGCTGGCTCTCCATCACAGTGCACAGCTGATTTCCTGTGCATGGATCTTGCACACAAACCTTCCCCGAGTCTGCACAGAAACTTCAAAGCAGCCACATCGCATTCTCTAAGGCCTGCCCTGGCTTTAAGTCACTTCAGTGGTCTCACACACAGCTGGATGGTGGTTAGGGCAGAGGAAGGATGCTTTTTATCAGAAGGCATCTTGTGTGCTGGTGTGAGGTACAAGGCTGCAGATGGGAAGTGGTAGTGAGCTGCTGGCTTATTCTTCACTGCATGTGTAGAGACTCCGATGGCTTTGTTCACAATTTATATTCTACAGGTAAATGACAATTATGGTTCATATGCATTCTGAAGGGTTCTCCATTTTATCCATTTCTAGGATTTGTGGAGAATGTTAAAAATGTTGGTGCTGAGGTTCTGTGTTCCAGATGGGTGGAGCCTCAATCTCTGAGTCTGAAATCTCCTGTGTGTGTCTGCAAGAGAGTGTGAGTGTATGTGTATATATATGTATATGTGTGTGTGTGTGTGTACATATATGTGTGCATACATTTGTGTGTGTGTTGTGTGTGTGTGTGTGTGAGGCCAGAGGTTGATGTTGTGTGTCTTCTTCAAACTCTACCTTATTTTTTTGAGACAGAGTATCTCACTGAACCTAGAGCTGTCAGTGAGCCTCAGAACACCTTCTCTTCCAGCCTCCCCTGTGCTGGGATTGCAGCAGCAGGTGGAAGAGCTAAGGAGAAGAATTTATAATAACCCTCAATAAACTCAATGTCTAGATCTCTGTCCACTCTCCATTGCAGGTGCTACTGAGGCCAGGCTCCCTCTGTACTCAGCCTCTGAATTTCCCCGGTATCCATGGTGGACAGTTTCTGTCGAGCTCATAGCTTCGCTCTCCTGGCATGGCCTAAAGTCTAGAAGAGCCAGAAAAAAGAAGCAAGAGGCTCTGCTCAGTCCCTGCAAGGCAGGAATCGGTGGTTTGATCTCCAGCACCCTCCTTGCTCTGTGGGAGAAGAGTGAAGTGAGTTCTACGGTCTCTCAGAGTAGATAAGGTAAGAGACACACACAAGGACTGTCCCGGCCCATTCTGCTGCTCCAGTCCGAGGGTCAGGGTCTAGCAAGAGGGGAGAGTGGGGATGGAGGGGCAAGAGACATGAAGAATGGAGACAAGACCACAGTGTGATCAAGTCTTGTTTATTGAAAGGAAATCCTGGGTATTTATACCCTTTACCATGTGCCTTGCCCTCGTGGACAAGCTCAGCTGAAGGCACTATGTCATGTGCCTTGCAGCGTGGACACCACGTGCGCCTTGCAGCTGGGGGCACTAAGCAGTAAAACAAGATATGTGAGTAAAACAGATGCTTATCAGAGTGTACTCAGCTGTTGTGGGCTGTTGAAAACAAGTCTCTTGTCAGGGTATATGGCTCAAGATGGCTGTAAAGATGATAGCCGCTTTCTGCTAGGAGTCGGCTCCCAACAAAGGACCTGCTCAGTCAGAATGGTGTGAGAGCAGAACCTGAGCTGGAGCGCACATCCTTCAGTGTGAACCTGAGCAGGAGCGCACATCCTTCAGTGTGAGCCTGAGCAGGAGCGCACATCCTTCAGTGTGAACCTGAGCATAGAGCGCATGTCCTTCAGTGTAGCACCTGTGGGACAGCAGGGAGTGGAGACCTGTGGGCACAGAGGAGCCACGCTGTGGTGCTATCTCAGTGCGATTCTCGTCTCTCATCACAGGAAACTATGGGCTCTGAGATGTCTCCCGGATGGAAAGAGGAAACCAAGATGCTCACGCCCAAGTGCTGGGCTGCCACCAGATGCAAGAAGTTTCAGGAGGGGCTTGATCTTTGACTAGGTGTCTTTCTTCAGTCAAGGCAATGCCACAGAGGCCTGAGCACAGGTGGCCTTCTGCCAACAGCACTGGGAGTCTCCTCTTCAGCCTGAAGGGTGTCGGGGGGGGGGCGGCAGGGGCTGGGGGAAGTACCTCAAATGGTTACCATCATTTTTATACCTGGGTCTGTTACACAAATGGCTCAGAAATCACTCCAGCTCTCACAGTAGTTCTAACAAACAGTAAGGCTTGAAACACATTTGTTCATGGATGGACTTGATGCTGATGAGACCTTTGACTTCAACGAGCCTGCATCTCAAGAAACCTCACCACAGGGCAGAATCATCTTCAGAGAAAGACACAAAGATGACATCTTTTGAAGTTCCAGTTCTAGCTCTGTCTGTTCTTGTGGGCAAGACAAGAACCTGGAGGAGGAGGCGGACAGAAAAGAGGAGGAGGGAGGCTAAGGCCCCGAGGCTCAATGAGCTAGGTAAGACGGGGAGATGGGAGAGTCAGGAAATAGGAAAGGCCTGCCGCAGTGAGAGCCATCCGCCACAGAAGGACCCAGGTCTGGGACAGCGACACAGATTCAGGGAAGCGCCACATTTCCTGCCATCTGACCTGCCCCACACGTACCTGACATCGCCTTCTATGCCTCACACCTGCACCAGGCATCAGCTCCTAGCTGAAACTCATCAATAGCAATTGATTGATATATTCTCTCATATATCATATCCCAAACTCGGTGTCTCCTCAACCCCCAATCTTAATGTCACTGTTTGAGTCACTGGGCAAATTCTCCAGATTAGCTCCTGTGATAAAGCAAGGAAGGAAGGCAAGGCTTATTTTGGCCCCTAGTTTAAGAGCACAGTTCATCACAGTGGGAGTGGTCTTCAGTGTGAACTGTCAGATTGACAGGATCTGGGGTCATCTGGGAGATAAACCCCAAACATGACTGTAGGGATTAATAACAGGGATTCATTGAAATGGGAAGACAGCCTGACTGTGTGAGCACAGAAAGGGAACTGGGCAGCAGCGTGTGCGCATCCATCTTGGCTGTGGATATGATGTGACCAAGGGCTCCTCAACTTCCCTGCCACAGCGGGCTGCACCCAGGATCCTTGGGTGGACCACGCCCAGGAGCCTCAAGCCAGGATCAGCTTCTGTCTCCTTGCAATTGTCAGAATACCTATCACAGCAACAGGAAAAGAAGGTAAGTTGGCAGGAGTGTGAGGCATCTGGTCACAGGGTGTCACAGTCAGGGAGCACAGAACGATGGATGCTGGTCACAGGGTGTCACAGTCAGGGAGCACAGAGCAATGGATGCTGGTCACAGGGTGTCACAGTCAGGGAGCACAGAGCGATGGATGCTGGTCACAGGGTGTCACAGTCAAGGAGCACAGAGCAATGACTGTTGGTACTCCACTTATGTGGGGTTTTGTTTGTTTGCTTGTTTATTTTGTGTTTTGTTTATTGAGCCCCAGGTTACATTCTCTATTTTGTCTGTGTCCTGGAAAAATTGAAGAAACTTTGAGAGCCCAGTGGGCTGGAATGATAGTTCATCAGTCAGAAGCACTGGCTACAGAGGATGGGTCAGCTCCCACCACCCACGGGGGAGTAACTCTACTCCAGGGGGAACTGGCGCCCTCTTCTGACCGCTGTGGGCAGTCCACACACATGGCACATATGCCTGCATGCAGACAAAGCAACTATATACTAAAACTTGAAAAAGAAAAGTGATGCATACTGGGACAACAGCAAAGGTGCATTAAGAAATTTATAGACCCCCACGTATCGCAGACCCCAAGGTGTAAAGCTGAATATGCATTTGAAAGATTTTTATTTTAAAGGATTTCAACAAGGGGTGTGATGCTTGAGAAAGGTTTCCTGGGGAAGCATTTTCTCAGACCCCGCCATCCAGACACTAGTGTCTGACTGATGCAGCTCTGCTCAGGGCCCAGCCACACGGCACAGGCGAATGGCAGGGCTTGTGCTCAGCTTTGCTTCCATGGCATGGTTTTTACAGCCATGCAGAATACGTGAGTCGCAGGTTTGTGAAGGCTTGCATCCAGACTTCTCTCTCTCTCTCCTCTCTCTCTCTCCATCTTATATATATATACATATATATATATATATATAATATATATATATATATATATATATATATATATATATATAATGTTGTTTTATTTGTGTATGAGTTTGTGTGCCAAATGTGTGTATATGCCCTAAGAGGCCAGAAGGGGGCGCCAGGTGCCCTGGAGCTGGAGTTATGAAGCCACTGATTGACTTGGGTGCTAGGTATGAAAGTTGGGTCCTCTGGAAGAGCAGCAAGTGTCTTGATGGCCGAGCCTTTTCTCTAGCCACTGCATCCAGATTTTTAAGGAAAGCCTGAGATGCCTGCCAGTGTGGAAAAGGATCACAACTCTAGGGAACCTCTGCAAAGCCAACGCATGAAGCTGTGAGGATGAAACTCCTGGCTGCAACAGGGACTTCTGTGAGTGGTCACCTTTGCTACGCAGAGAAGCTTTGGGCTAGAGGCAATCCCATCTGTTGGCTCTCAACACTGGTATCCTGAATTTCTGGGGTCTAGTTAGAAGCACAATGCTCATATCTTCTCCCTGGTTTCTTCTACTTGTTTCTTCTGGTTTTTTTGGTTTGGTGTTTTGATTTTTGAAACATGTCAATTAACAACAATCCTCTGACTCCCGGCGAGCCAGACTCCCAAGTTTCAGGCATGAGCGAGTATTTAGTTGTTTCAGCGTTTTAAGTCTGCAATAATCTCTTATTTATTTTTACAGTTTTACACATATATACTGTACTTTAATAAATTTCAGCCCCAATTACTTTCTCTTTGCTTGCATCAAGGCTGCTGCAAGGCTGTCTTCCTGCTTCTTTCTTAGCATAGCTGTCTCTGGTACGCAGAGAGGCTGCTGGTTTTGCATGTTGATTTTGAACCTGATTTGTTGCTAAAAGTGTTTTTATCAGATTTAAGGGTTTACTTCCTCCCTTCCTCTCTCCTTCCCCCTGATGTTCGTGATCAAAAAAGCTAACAAGTGACAAAATCCGTTGATATTTAAAACCATTCATCCAGCGCCAGTGTTCTGTGAAAGAATTCTGGTTTTAGGTGTACAAGGCAGCCTGCTGCAGATGAAAGCACTCAACTCAAATAGCCTTTTATAACTAACTAGTTCCATCCTGACAAAAAACACTAACTTCACTCTCTGGTGTTGAAGGGTCATCCCTCCAGCTGGTGATAACTGGTGTGTATGTGTGAGTGCTTACATGTATGTATGTGTATCGTGTAAATTCAAGGCCTATGGAGGTCAGAAGAAGGCATTGGACCCCTGGAACTGGAGTTATAGATGGATGTGGATCACCATGACGGTGCTAGGAACCAAATCCAAGTCTTCTGGAAGAGCAGTCGGGGTTCTTAGCTGCTGAATCATCTCTCTAGCCCCAAATTGTCTATTTTTTTTTTTTTTTTTTTTTGGTATTTTTCGAGACAGGGTTTCTCTGTGTAGTCCTGGCTGTCCTGGAACTCACTCTGTAGACCAGGCTGGCCTCGAACTCAGAAATCCGCCTGCCTCTGCCTCCCAAGTGCTGGGATTAAAGGCGTGCGCCACCACCGCCCGGCCAAATTGTCTATTTTAATTTTAGAGTAACCAGAGAAGTATCAGGTGTGACATTATAAGTCCAATAACACACAATGTCAAGATCCCTTAAAACTCATATCATATTCTCATTTTGTACAAAATATAGTTTAATGTCACTTGACACACCGGCTAAAAGCATTCTCTGTAAGAGTCCAAATGCAGTTAGTAAGAAAAAAATGTGAGGAAACATTGAAGAAAGAGGTTTTTTTTCTGGCTAACATAAAAGATATAGCAGAACCTTCTAGAAAACAAGCTGTTCGGTACCGGATGATTTGCCCTACTGTGCTGTACAGTTAGCTTACGCTGTAGTGTGAAACCCTGTCTCAAAAACAAACAACCTAAGAGCTTCTTGGTTGCCCACGGGAACAGAATTGCAAGACCCTATTGCTGAAGACAAAACACACCTTGGTTGAAGAATACAGAGAAGCCATGCAATAGTGGTGCATTGGCTATAGGAGTAGCCTACTAATTTACACTTGGATCTGATGCTCACTCTGTAAAAGGAAGTGCATGCTTGGTGTTGTGTACCTGGTCAAAGGCCCACGGCTGGAGAGGTCAAAAGCAAAAGAGGGAACACAACTTTTCCATTGCTGAACAAGCATTGTCAGACTGGCCTCCTAATATTGATGTTTCTACCTATAGACAGGTGCAGTTCTCAGCCTTATCAAAGAAGCGTTTCCTTATAGCAAAGGGAAGTTAATGTGGAGACTCAGGGACAGTCAGGGTGATGTAGAGATGCACAGATGGTCAGGGTGCTGGGAACAAGAGACTCTTGAGTGTTCAGCCTTAAACAGGACATTCTCATCTCCTCCCTCACAACACATGGAAGCAGGAGATAAAAGCAAGAGTTACAGGGTATCAGTGACTCCTGTCTTTAATCCCAGCACTCAGGAGGCTGAGACAGGCAGATCTCTGTGAGTTTGAGGTCAGCCTGCTCAACATGTTAGTCCCAGGACAGTCAGCTGCGTGGAGAAACCCTGTCTCAAAAAACAAAGACATAAACAAAACAAACAAAAAGAATGTAAGAGTTAGAGATGGTTGGAAGAAGGGTGGTAAATACTGTGTTAGGGTATGGCATAGCCCTTGTACTCATGAGCTCACAGGAGCTGTGGTTGCCTGTAAGAGTCTGCACAAGCCTGAGCCCAGAAACATCGTCTTAGATGGGTGAAGAGCTCATGGATGCCCACCCCACCCAGGGGAATCCTTGAGGAACAGAAGTCATTGTCTTCTGAAGCCATTGTGAATTCATCATGCCCAGATGGGTAGCTTCACGTCCATGTCTACATGAATGACCCTGGTTAAGTGGGTCAGGAAACAAAAATAGAAACAAAGTAAAAAGACATGGAGGTGGGATGGAGGAACTTGGGGGGAGAAATGGGGGTTGTCGATAGTGGGATAAGTAAGAGAGTTGCGTGTGACCAGAATGGATTACATAAGCATAACATTATCAAGGGATAAATTAAAGTAGGAAAACAAAAACTAAGCGCTGGAGTGTAGCTACATGGTAGAATACTTGCCAAGTATGCCCAGATTGAGTTCTGTCCCCAGCTCTTACCACCTTAGGTTGTACGTGTTGGGCGGGGCTTCTGTTTAATGTGTATTCAATTACAGCACTGTTTTTTCTTTCTCTGCTACCGTTTTGGAGACATTTTCTGAGCTGAGATAACAGTTTGGGCTTTTAGATTTGATTTCACCCACAGTAACACTTTGCAAAAATGGCACTAACAGTTGCCCCTGGATAAAGGAGTGAGGTCCCACCTGTTACATTGTTATAACTAGCCTTTCAAACCAGAGAGCAGACGTGCATGCCCACTTGGAATTCCGTTGGCTTAACACTTCATCTTGCTTCTATTCAGACACATTGTCTTTTCTCCCCCTTTTTGTGTGTGTGCATGTGGTTGCATGTTTGTGTGGGGCACATACATGTGTGTATAGAGGTCAGAAGTCAACTTCAGATGTTGTTCCTCAGAACCGATTTTAGTTTTTTTTGGAGACAGTATCTCTCATTGGCAGGGAGCTTACAGAACAGGTTTGACTCTGCGGCCATTGAGCCACAGAAGATCTCCCATCTCTGCCTTCCTGGTACTGGGATTATAAGTGTACGCCACCATGCCCAGCTTTTCACATGGGTTCTGAATGAATCCCGGGTCCTAATGCTAGTACAACAAACACTTTGTGGACTGAGTCACCTCAGTCTATTTTTTAAAAAATCTTTTCATTGTTTCCTGGCCTAGTACGTTAGAGGAACTGCTGACTGACATGTCTTTTCTAACCCTCTCCCCTTCTCACCAGGACACAGTGCTTCTGACATTTTGAAATGTCAATGATTCATGTAATTTTTGCTACCCTGCTTTAAGCTCTGGGTGGGCCGTGCTACCAGTCCCCACCCAGATTCCCTTGGATAAACATACATACACATACACACACACACACACACACACACACACACACACACACACGCCAATTAATCTTAAAATGCCTCTGCTAACTCAATGACTGGGCACTCCTAAACCTCCCCCACCATCCCAGGCATGATGGGATAGAGTGGCCATTGACCACTCCAATGAAAAACTCACAGGCTTGTTGGCTTTATCTCCTCCCACTACTGCCTCCTCTTTCTTCCCCAGTTCTTTCCACTCTCCCTGCATCCTCCAGAGGAACTCTAAGTGACCCACACCATCCTCAGTCATTGCCATCTTTATTGATCAATCAAGAACCAGTTGGGGAACAGGACCTTAGCATCGTAACCACCCTCTACAGATCAAGGCAAGTTTTACCTCATTTGCCCTAAACCCTTTAGCATACAACCAATGTTATGAGCTCCCAGAATGTACCAGCTCCCAGCCCCAAACAGATCTTATGGAGAAAAAACCCACAAGAGAACCTGCTTGCACAAAAGACATTTCAACCTACGTGACACTACGTCATGGAAGACATACCCCACTATCTCTTTCTACTGTCTAGTAGGTTAGAAGCAAGCCATGGGTCCTGACCACAGTCCACACAGGACAAAAGGACATGGACAGCAGAAGATGGTTGAACTGAGTCTTCCCTGGCAGTTGTTTTCTGAGACTGATGAGACCTGTGCCAAGAAGTCCTCATCCTGTAACTCAACCCTGATCTCTCCTACCCTCCAGCCTCATGCCTTTCTGTACATGAGTCTGACAGTACCACCACCAAAACTTCCTTAATGTCTGTTGCTCTTCATCTTTGTTTAGCCTGCTACTCAACTCTTTATTGAATTTCATATTTCTGGTTAGCCTGCATAGTTTATGGCTAGTGCATCCAGTCTGTTGTTTTCAATACCTTCCTGTGTGTCTTTGGGCATATTAGAATTCTAATTTTGTATTCTTTTGTTTGATTTGGGGGGATTGTGGGTTTTTTGTTTGTTTGTTTTTCAAGACAGGGTTTCTCTGTGTACCCCAGGCTGTCCTGAAACTCACTCTGTAGACCAGGTTGGCCTCAAACTCAGAGATCCACCTGCCTCTGCCTCTAAAGTGCTGGGATTCAAAGTGTGCACCACCACCACCCAGCTTCTTTTATATTCTTTATTTACAACGTCGTATCTAAAGTCTTTGTGGTTCTGCTGTTGGGAACTGATACCTTTGCTGATTCTTATTCTTGGCAGCCTGTCCTTGTGCACTCTGGATTCCTGATTGTGAGTTCGTGTTCTTACACCTTTCCCTGAGTCATGTCAGCTGTGGTCAGCTTGGTCCCTGTGGTTTCCTTGAGAAGTGCCCCTGTGAGCTCATGCACTTGAACACTTGAGTCCCAGGTGATGACATCTGTCTGGGAAGTCATATGGTTAGGACAAGGAGCCTCGCTGAAGACAGTTCCACGGGGCAGCCTTTGAGAGTTTATGGTGCCACACCACTTCAGTTCTCTGCTTTAAGGGTTAAAACTGTGGGTTTTTGGCTTTCTTCAGGTTGCCTTCGAACCATGACGGACTCTCCCCTGGAACTTCAAGCCAACATAAACTCTTCCATAACATACTTTAGGTCTTGGTGTTTTACCGCAGCAACAGAAAGTTACTGATACCGTCCTTTAGATCCAGGTCAATCCGTGTTTCCCAGGCTGACCTCTACACATTTGCACCTAATTTCCCCTATTGACCTCTTTGAAAACTACCATTGTACTAGCCCCTGGATCTCTTGCCAAAAGGTTCCTCCCCCAGGGCACTTTCTGGAGTGCATGGCTCTCTGTTTTGAGTTCTGGAAGCCTCTACCTCCCTTTATCTCTTTAAGCTTAAGGTGACCCATCAATCAATGGATCCACACTATGACCAAAGCAGCCCAAGGGAGGAAGGACTTATTGTGGCATATGATTCAAGGGGTGCAGTCCATCACACAGGGAGGTCATGGCGGTGGCAGCAACTCCTGTCAGTGGCAGCTCACATCTCTATGGAACAAAGAAGCAGAGACAGGGGAATGCCATTGTTGGGATGGCTTTTTCTGTCCCCATTTTACTCAGTCCAGGACCTCAGCCCAAGGGATGGAACCCCTTATATTCAGAATGTTCTAATCCCTCTCAGGTTGCTCCTCTCTGGAAATACACTCATAGACATTTGCGTCCCCCCAAAAAAAACCTTGTAAAATCTAAGTATGGTGGGCATGTCTATAGCTCTAGTGCTAGAATGTAGGAGAGTGGCCAGCCAGGAGCCCCTTGGAGAGAAACTTTGTTTAAAAAAAAAAACAAGGGGAAGAGCTTTTCGAATTTTTTTTCCTAGCAGGAGAGAACTGTCTCTAGCAGAGAGCTGTCTTGAGCAGACTACAGAGCCAAGAAGAGCTATCTACAGAGCTGTCTGGAGAGTTATCTCCAGCAGAACACAAAGCTATCAACTTGTACCCTATGGTTGACTTCAAATAATTTCTTTTGCTGCTCCCAAACACCCCTTCCTCAGGACCCTCTCTTCAAGTCGAGGCTGGTCTCTAGCATACATGCACATGGAAACACACATCAGTAGACACATAAGCATTCATGCACACATATGTATACACACATACACTCACATACCACAACTTATACATACATACACATAAACACACACACATAAATACACACATACACACACACACACATAGACCAGGGCTTGCTGTGCCTACAGAGGCAAGGGTTTGTCCAGCACCCACAGAAGTAGAAAGGACAGAGGGCTTTGGTGGAGAGAAGAGCATAAGGCCATGATGTCTATCAGACAGGCTTGATAGTGTTCTTAGAAATGTCTATTGTCTGTGGGACCTGTTATATATGGACTAAGACAGCCAGGGCAGTGAGGAAGCTCTCCATCCCAAGAGTTCCTTCTATCTAGGTTTTACACAGAGTTCCCACTCCCCAAGTTAGGCTGTGGAGAACACAAACTGTGGATGACCAGCCTCAGAAAAAATACTGACTCAGGTGACAGCTAAGTTAGAGAATGATCTTCCAAAGACTCCTTCTCTCACAGAGAGGCAACATGATGCCTCCAAACACTGCTGATCCTTCTTCCTCATGGCTGGTCTTCCCGGCTTCTGCTGACTGGAGCAATTGGCTCTGAGGAAATGGCCGTGTGAGTTTTAATGGAACTTTATTCTGAGTTACCATGTGGGTGTATAAATAGTCTCATAATGAAAATGTTTCAGTCAACAGTGCACCATGTCTTCAATGGAAGTTCTAAGAGATCATATCTCCTAATGACGTGTATACCTCTCAGTTTGTGTAAGGGCACCCTGTGATGTTCTGATAACGACAGAAATAGCTAGTGACATCTTTCTCAGGTGAGTCTCCTCTGTCAAGGAACACATGACTGTATGGTGTATGTATCTTCTCTTCATACAGAATAAGAACTGTTGACTGGGAGTGGAAATTGAGAACTATTTTTGGAAATGTTCTTTGGTCATTCTTTCAACCCATCCATAACTGTGTGTGAAGAGCTGACTGCAGCACTCATGTAATGCGTCATACCTTGGGGAGAGGGCTGGCCTTATCCTTCCTCGAAAGCTCTCCAACTCTGAGAGACTGAAGTGCGCTCTCAATGTCACGTGACCCAGTTCTGGTGGCAGCACAGAATCCTCAGGCCTGGGAGATAGCCCCTAAAATACTTTTTCTCTTTCTTCTTTCCTTCCTTTCTTTCTTCCTTCCTTCCTTCCTTCCTTCCTTCCTTCCTTCCTTCCTTCCTTCCTTTCTTTTTGTTATTGTTCTTTTGGTTTTTTTGTTTGTTTGTTTTTTGTTTGTTTGTTTGTTTTTTTTGAGACAGAGTTTCTCTCTGACTCTATATAGCCCTGGCTGTCCTGGAACTCACTCCGTAGATAGGCTGGCCTGGAGTTCAGACATCTGTCTGTCTCTGTACCCGCCAAGTGCTGGGATCAGAGGCGGGTACCTCCCATCCTAAAGTACATTCTTAAATGCATAAATGGTTGTTCTGTAGGAAGCCATGGGAAATACTTGTCCAAAGGCAAGTCTAGAGATGTACATTGGAAATCTGACTGGTCCTCGGATCCACTGGGCCCTTGGCCTCACTTCTGCTTCCTAATCTGTGGTACACCTGAGAACACGCAGCTCACAAGCTGATGGGTGGAGCTCAGATGAGATCTTGGCCCTCAGGTGCACAGGACAGACTTAGATGTCCAATTGTCAGCTCTGGATCTTTGCCCTGCTGCCCAACCTGTCTCATTCCAGGCCTCAGGAAGCAGTTCACCTCATCACCTCAAGGGGAAGCTCCAAGGTTTCCAGATAGGAAATTGTTGGAAGGTGGGACCGACCAGGCCAGCCTTTTCCTGTCCCCAGCTGCAGCTGCTCCATGGAGAAAGGGCCTTGGGAAAGGAGTGATGGCCACTCGCTCGGCCTGAAGGCCCTGAAGGCACCTGCTCTGGGCTCTAGAACCTTACAGAAGCCACCTTGTTTCCAGGGCCAGACTTTGCACATGTAAATCTCTGACGTGGGGGACAGGTAGCTTCAAGTTGTCCCTTTAAAGTCCTCCAGCTTCAGTCTCCTCACCTGACAGGGAAGATTGAAAATTAAAGCACAGGCACCGACCAGGGAGAAGAAGGGAGGAGGAATGGGGAGGGTGGGGGATGGGCTGGGAATCCCAATAAGGTACAAAGATACAACGAAAACTCCAAACCCGTTATTCTAAATGGGCAAAACGTCACACACATGTAACCTCAGCACTCAGGAGGTGGAAAAAGAAGGATCAGGAGTTCAAGGCCATCCTCGGCTTCATAGTGAGATCCTGGATAACTTGATAAATTTAACATCTGACTTTATATCTCAATTGCCAGGGCTACTGTGACAACCATGACAATCTGGGACCTTAGACAGTAACACATTATTTCTGATGGTTTTGGAGCCTGGGAGACCAAGCTCCAAGAGTCAGTAAGTTTGCTCTGAGGATTCCATCTGAGGGTCGCAGATAGCTACTTCTCACTGTGTCCTCTGTCCATGCACCTCCCAGGCCGGTCTCAAACTTGCTATGTAGCAGAGGATGAGCTTTGAGTTCTCATCCTCCACCTCTGAGTGCTGGGATTGCAGCTGAGCTTTCAGATGTAGCTGCTTGCAGGTGCAGAAGATCAACCAACCCAGAGCAGGCGCTGTACTTACCAAGCCGCACCCCAAATCATCCTTTTCAGAAGAGACCCTCATGCATGAGTAAAGGCTCAGTGTAGCTTGGGAGAGAAGATGGACTCTGGGGGAAATGGGGTGCAGCCTTTGGGACACCAGCAGCTCCATCTCTGGTTTGGCACTCAGCTTCCCTGTTCGGGTAGATTCTGACTTCACTATTGCTTCCTAACATAGGGCACAACTGAGAACACAACAGCCGTCCGACCTGGACCATTCCCCCTTATTTACCTATGTAAAACTGAGCCTCAGTACATTCACATTGCGGGTTCCACCTTAGCCTCTGGGTTGTGGGGAGAGGAATACAGCTGGGTGCTCCCCATTAGGGTTTAAGATATATATTAAGCAAACAGAGCTTTCAGAAAAGCAGAGGGAGAAGCCAGTCTGACAGGGTTGGGTGGTAATGGGAACAGGGCTGCAGAGAATGCAGTGAGTTCTAAGAGGATCTTAGTTGTCGGCAAAGCCCAGGGAAGGGGGCAGCTCTACTGGGCTCCCTGACAAGTGAAGCATCCTCTGTGCTACCCGGTCCCTCTCCTGTAGCCATCCCTGCAAGAATAAAGCCTGGATCCCTGGACAGACACTGCCCCTTCCTCTGTGAGCCTCCAGCCTTTTAATCTCCTCCTTATCCTGCCTGGCCAGCGGATGCTTTACAGGTGCCATTGCTAAAACTTACACCAACCTGGCCTTAATTATCTGGGGGTTGTTGCTCCTGTTTTGAGACAAGACCTCACTCTGTAGCTCAGGCTGGCCTCCACGTTGCAGCAATCCTCCGTCCTCAGCCTCCCAAATGCTAGGATCCTAGGTATGAACCATATCACCCTACAAGAGGGCAATGCTTCATGGTGATATCAATAATTATTAAATAGTTAAGGGCTATAGTAGTTTGAATGCAAATGGTCTCTGAAAGCTCATATGTTTGAATACTTAGACCCATTTGGTTAACTGGAAAGAATTGGTAGGTGTGGCCTTGTTGGAGGGGGTATGTCACTGGGGATTTCAAAAACCATTCCCAATGTGACTCTCTGCTTCGTTCTTTTGGATCAAGATGTGGGTTCTGAGCTGTTCCTGCCCCCCATGCCTTCACTCCACCACTCCAGACTCTAGCCCTCCGAAACCATAAATTCATTAAGTTCTTTATGAGTTAGTTGCCTTGGGTTTAGCTGAGTATCTTGGCATGTGCCAGTTGTCCTGAGAGCTTGTCTTGGGGTGACAGAAGAGCTTAGAAGTTCTAGCTTTGGGGCTGAGGTGAGAACTTAGTGCTAGAATAGGCTGGGCAACACAGCAAGAGCGTCTCAGAAGCAAGAGAAATAGTTAGGTGACATCTGGTGGTTTATTTTGGAATAAATGAGAACTGTCTTTCTTTGATTTGTAGCGCACCTTCGTTCTGCTGCCTCCAAATGCCATTGCTTAGAAATGCTTTAATCAGGAGTTCAATAGTTAAGAGCACTGGCTGCTCTCCCAGAGGACCTGGGTTTGATTCCCCACCCCACTACGTGGCTCACAACTCTAGTCTCAGGGGACCTGCGATCCACTGCCCTCTTCTGGCCTCTTTGGGTCTAAGCATCATGTGGTGGTAACCATAAAAGCAAACACTCATATACATAAAATAATAAAAATAGGTTTTGAAAGAAATAGCTTAAGCGGAGGCTGGAAAGATGGCTCAGTGGTTAGGAGTGCTTCCTGCCTTCCAGAGGTCACAGTGTGTGTCCCAGCACCCGCGTCAGATGGCTCACACTCGCCTCTAGCTCCAGATCCAGGATGATCCCTATGCTGGACTTTATTTATGCCTGTATAGACTGTACACATATGGCACATACACACACATGCACACATACACGCACACATGTACACATACATACCCACACATATTTGCATACACAAGCACAGATGGATTGAGGTACTGTTTGTCGCCTTCAGGTTCATAGAGCAGGCTAAAATGGAATGTCTCGCAAGCTCAGGCGAGCTCAGTGCCTCTCCTACACTGTGTTCCTCGGTGTGTGCATCTGGGAATAAGGAGACCGGCGTGAGTATATTGACACTCATCACAGTTCGCTGCAGCACCCCTGGGCAGGATGGACTGACTTGTCAGCCCACAGCAGGTGAGGCAGGGAGGAAAGGCGTGCACAGGCCAGGGGACGTGTGTGCTGGAGAAGAGGAAGCGGTTAGAATGCCGTGTGAAGGTTAAAGAAGCTGTGGTGCTGAGAACATGCTCACAAGACGGGAGAGGAACCTCGAGAACGTTAAGTCTGTGGAGCTGTGACTCGGGGATCACTCTCTGGCATATGGGTCGGTGGCCGGATGGTGAGATGAAACAGGCGAATGGGAAGGGAATGGTGGGCACGGGATGCCCTCGGGCCCCAGCTGGAGGTGGAATTGTGTCAGAATCGGACATTGATGGGACTGTTTGACCAGAACAGTGGGAGACTCTCGACTAGATTCCAGACAGGAGCACGAAGAAGAGCTTGAATGTGCTGGGGATACAGCTCAGATGGCAGAAGGTTTGACTAGCCTGTGTGAAGCCCTGAGTTCCACCCCCAGCACCTCATAAACCAGACATGGTGGAGTATACCAGACTTGAATAGTGGAGGCAGGAGGATGAGAAATTCAAGGTCTTTTTTTTTTAACTCTATAGCTATTTAAAGTCCAGCTCAGGATGTGTGGAGCCTGTCTCAACAACAAAACAACAAACAAACAAAAATAAAGCCAGGGGGCTGAAGAAATGGCTCAGTGCCTCAGAGCACACACTGCTCTTTCGAAGGACACAAGTTCGACTCCCAGCAGCCATAATGATGGGCAGCTCCTGACTGTCTATAACTCCAGCTACAGGGAGATCTGAGTTCTCTGGCCTCTGTGGGCACATATACACAATTAAAAAGAAAGGTTGAAAACAAATGTCTAGCAGAAATGAATAAAAGACACAGAGTTGGTGGGTTGGGATGGACAGGAGCGGGTCTGGGAGGAGAGAGGTAGAGGGAGGATTGTGATAGAAATATGTGTGAAATTCCCAAGGAATTCATACATATAAAAGTCAAAAACTGAGAGCTGAGGTGGGGCAGAGTCAGGGTGAGGAGCTGAGACCCAGGGGATGCTGGGTAGCCCCCAACTTAGCTGCTGGGGCAATGGGAAAGGGCCAATGGCTGAGAGCTTGTGGGGACCTGCTAGCTCTCTGTGCATCTCTTGGCTTCTACAAGGGAAGGAGAGCAGACAGGGAGGCCAGAAGGAAGGAGTAAAGGAACTAACCGCGGCTTCCTCAAATGTGAACAGCTGGAGAGCAACTGGAGCTTTTAGTTCCTACCTCTCTGGACAAAGCAGGTTCCTGAGAACTCCCAAAAACTGTGATAAGGTCAGCCAGCCTGGGCCCCAGTGCTGCACAGTGGGTACCAGATGCTTTCTAAGAATGCTGGAAAGCCCAGGGGCTCTCACAGCTGGCCTGACACCCCTAGTAATGGGAGCTTGAGACCTGACTTGTGTGAGGCTGGACTCTGAGGTTACAGACTGTCATCTCACTAAGGATAAATAACATCCATCCATCCCCAGGTCGGCCACCCCACAGTCCTCAGCAGTTCCCAGCAACCCCAGGTCTGCCCCAGGCTCAAGTCCCCTAGATTTGAAATGCAGCCTCTCTTGAGGTCAGCTGCTTCCCAGCCTGGAGCTTCGAGCTTGCTTGTCACAGCATCTAAAGATAGGGTACCTACCACACAGGAAACCAGACGCTATTGGCTAACTTCGAAAATAAAGATGCCCTCATAGAAAGGGAACCACTTGCCTCTGGTGGAGTCTGCGTGGGACTGGGTGAGTGGCTGTCACTTCCTGCAGAAGTCCCCTTCCCATCTGCTCAGGTAAGTACCCAGGAACCCTCCCATACCTGGGCGTGGGATGAATCAGGCGCAGCCACAGGGTTTCCGATGCTGTTTGCCTTCTGTGTCTATTTTCCTGAGAATATTGCAGACAAAACAGGAGAGTAAATGACCTTTTGCAGGCTCCAAACTTGAGGCACTAGTAATTACATTTTAGGGATGTGGAGAAAGGTTTACGTTAGACATTACCAAAAAGAGGGCTTGATGTAAAATCACACCTGGGTAATTGTAAATGTTGATATTCTTAAAGATCACAATTCAAACTGCCAGCTAGACTTTTTAGTTCATGCCTCTAATCCCAGCACTTGGGAAGCTGAAGCAGGAGGATTGCTACAAGTTTTAGACCAGCCTAGGCTATGTAATGAGCTTTAGGCCAGTTTGGGCTTCTGTGTGAGACTATCTTAAACAATACCAACCATAAACACTAGTGTTGGTGATTTTCATTTCTTTTTATAGGAGGCATTAAGCTTCAGAGACCCATACTTGGATGTCTATAGAAACAAAATAATCTAATTCAGCCCTGATTTAGAACATAGATGGAATATTAACTGGGAATTGATAATTCCTGGAACTGAGTGGCAGGTGCCTGGTGTTTCCTTTGATTTTTTTCTTTCCTGGTTTTTAAAGACAGAGTATTTCTGTGTAACTGTGGCTATTCTGTAGATCAGGCTTGTCTTGAACTCACTGGGATCAACTTGCCTCTGCCTCCTGAGTGCTGGGATTAAAGGCATGTGGCCCCCATTACCTGGCTCCCTGATTTTATATAGGCCTGAGAATATAGAGAGAAGAACGTTATATAGACATAGTTGCTTGCCTAGCATGCAAGGAGCCCTGGGCTCTGATCGAAATCCTTAGCATCTAATAAAATTAGATTTGGTGGCACACGACTGTGATAACAGCACCCTGGAGATAAAGGCAGAAAGATCAGAAGTGCAAGGTTCTTCTCGGTACATAGGAATTTTGAGGCCAGCCTGGACTTTATGGGATCCTGTCTCTAAAAGCAATAGTGATGATGATGATATGGTGGTGGTGGTGATGATAAATGTTCAAAATGATGTTAACATTTTTACTATAAATATAAATTTATGCAGCAAAAAATTAAAAGAGTGTTATGCTGAATCTGCAAAGTTAGATAATTTTAAGGATTTTCCCACCATTAAATGCTTTTTTTGGTACCATCTTCAATTGTCATAATGAACATTTATTATATTTATAAAAAACTGGGCACAAACTCATTCTTCAGTTTCATAAATGCTCAGAACCATGGCTCAGACACTTGGACGCAGACATCTGAGATAGGAATCGTGGTCTTTGGGAGGGAATGATAACAACTGGAGGAGATATGCCCCTGCTTGATCAGACGAACCCTTTTCGGAGGACCCTGCAGCCTCTCTCTGTGCAGAGAAAAGCTGGGAATTTGAGGATTCTCCTGCCTTCTCTGTCTTTCCCTCCCCATCCCCGCTCTGTCCTTCCAAGTTCCCCCAATTTTTTTTTTTGGTCCCAACTTCTTGAAATACAATACATTTGACATTCAGTCAAATGTAAACTTGCTCAGACCCAGGTCATGAGGTGACCCAGAGCCTACTGAAAGGAAGCAAGCTCAGAGTAAGACCTGGCCTGCTCAGTCTTGGGCACCTATGATGTCAGCATGGTAGGGGCAGTGGCTGAACTGGGTGGGGTGGGGGTCTCCTGGACAACAGAAATGGCCCCAGGAAGGTGTTCAGTGGCTTTTCACAGAGAGATGTGAACCAAGTTATCCACCAAAGCTATGACTCCTGGGGCAAGCAGGAACGACCTCACACCCAAGTCTTGTCTGGAGAACCAGTAAGTCTTTGGGGGTCACTTATAGGAACATGCCCTAGGGTTAGTCATAGCTCATCCCAGTGGGGTGCCTACTCAGGAGAGCTGTGTCCCTGGAGCTCCTTAGAACCCTCCTGAGAGGGAACCTTGCAAGTTAACTGAATCCTGTGAGCCTCCCTCCTCTTTCCTGGAGAGAATATTTCCTAGATACCCAACCGGAGGCCATGGAGGCTTCTCTTACCCTCTGTCCTATACATGCCTTTGTTTTTATCAAAGAATTCTGAAGAAGAAAATAGTCCCAGCCCAAATTTAGTCCGGCTAGCCTGGGCCTTTCACACATCCCTGTTTTCTGGGAAGAAGAACCTACCCAATGCTAATCTCTTTGAAATATATCCTCCGTGTCTTCCTTTAGCTGACCCCGTTGCACAGAGAGGGTTGGAGGGTGGCAGGAGATGCTGTTCAACTTAGGGACACAGTCCTGACTCCTCTTGCCAACACTTCTGTCGAAGTGAGCTTCCTGCTTTTTCAGTGGCAGTAGGCTACAGAGTGCACTGTTAGAGTGTGGTGTGTGAAGTCCCAAGCAGATTGGATGTCTTTGGTGCTTAAGACAATATGGACCAGCAAAGTGGATCAAGGTGCCTGCCGCCAAGCTTGACCACCTGAGTCTGATCCCTGGGACATGCGCAGTGGAAGGAGAGAACTGACTCCCTCAAGATGTACTCTGACCACATGCCTCGGCATGTGCAAATGTGTGCACACACGCATACATATATAAATAAATGATCGAGATGTACTCTGACCACGTATCACGGCTAGTCCAAATGTGTGCATACATACATATAAATAAATGTAATTTTAAAAAACAATGCATGTCTACTACTTCAGGGAAAGTAAAGCTCTGAGACTTTAGGGTTTTAAAATGACTGCCTACTACTAAGGACCGCAGGTCATAGGAACAGGAGCAAAGAAGGCACGGTAGGGCTGATCCAGTTCAAAACCAACCCTAGTCCTCACCCTCCCAAGCTAGCTGTGCAGGGGTGGCCATGTCAGGCGTGGCCTGGGGACTGGAGGAGCTGCAGGGAGGGGAACCCAGACTGTTGCAGAGCCTGCGTGGGAGGGGTAGATGGGCGAGCGGGCAGGGGGAGATGGAGCCCAGGCCCTCGCTGACTTTGAGTGCCAGTACCCAGGAGCTTTCAGAAGCTGGGACCTTATGTGACTCAGGTCATTGCCTGCCAAGGAAAATCTAAGGTAGGCTGAGGCTTGTGACCAGATCTACAAATCTGCGGTCTGCCTTTCTTCCTGGGGCCTCAGAATATGCAAACTACCCTGAGGGTGGGATCTCCCTGAACTCTGAATGGAAAACGCTTTAACCAACTCATTGGGTCAAATTGTTTTGAATTACAAGTCTTAATAGAAAAGACAAATCTGTCTTACTTTTCCTTAAATGTCGTTCTGGATCATCAGTGTCAAGCTAAACCTACTGATTTTGTGGCACGGTACACTGATAGACCTGAAAGACCATCACCCCAGCTAACTAGGGATTAAAACGGCACAGTACACTGATAGAACTGAAAGACCATCACCCCAGCTAACTAGGGATTCAAACTGAGGTGTGGGCTGATGGCTTAGTCAATAAATAGAGGCCAGGTATGTTGGAGAGAGGCAGAGGCAGGAGGATGTCTACGAGTTCGAGGCCATCTTGGTCTATATTGGAGCTCCAGGACAACAGCCTGGATGACATAAAGAGACCCTGTCTCAACAACAGAACAACAACAAAAAATAAACTTTTTTTTATACAAAACCTTGCAAACAATTTTTTAAAATCTTACACCACAATTGATCAGATCCGATGTCTATGAACCATAATGAACTTATAGTTTGAATTAGCATTTGTATTTCCTCCCAGCTCTCTGGGGAGGGGGGTTCTGCAACTCCTCTATCCCCCTCTGCTGCTGCTCAGCCAGCTTGGCTCTCTATAAACCAGGCTGCTCCAAAATCTCCTAAACAAGTAGGCTTCTCCCATCGTCCTCCATCCTCTTTTGTTTGCTGTTTTGGATATATTCCCTCACATCCTCTCTACTTGACAAGGAAACCCCAGGCTCAGCCCCTCTGAGCCCACCCCCACCTCATTCTCTGCCACCTCCCTCTGTTTGCAAGCTTCTTCCCACCTTTAAAAGTGACTTTTAAAAATATTTATTTATTTTTATATGCATTGATGTTTTGTCTGCATGTACATCTGTATGAGGGTGTCAGATCCCCTCCCATGTGGGTGCTGGGAATTGAACCCAGGTCCTCTGGAAGTGCTAGCAGCCAGTGCTCTTAATTGCTGAGCCAACTCTCCAACCCTAAAAGTGACTTTTTATTCCCTTCCTTCAGTCCTAAAGGAGACAGATGCAGAGGCCCAGGCCTGAGGCATCATTTAATCTTCCTCTGTACTCTGTAATGAACCTTCATGGTGCTGTTTGTGTTTCTTTCTCAGCAGATTCTAGTACAGTAGTCATTTAGTACTCTAGGAGTAGAATGAAAATCAAAAGCTTCTTGCATCACAGAATCTTCCCCCACAGAGGTCAAAGAGAAAGGAAGCCCTCCCATTACTGGCTCAATAAAGCAGTGTGTGCTATCCTAGACAATCTACTAGGAAACTTCGAGACAGGAATCCTTCCTCCCTTCCCATTTGAGCAGACACGCTCAAATGCATCACTGTCCTATAAGGTGACTGACAACTGCTCATGAAGCAAAAGGACCTGACAGTGAGCATATACATACATACATACATGCTTGTGTGTGTGTGTGTGTGTGTGTGCATGAGTGCATGCCTGCATGTACATGTGTGCGCGCATATGCATGTGTGTGTGCATGTGTGTGTGTATGTGTGTGAGTGTAAAGCCAACATTCAGTGCTCTTCTCAGTCATTTCCATCTTGTCTCTTCAAGCAGGGTCTCTTCTGTTCACCTAGAGCTCACCCGTTTGGTTAGGCCGACTGGCCAGGGAGCTCCAAGGATCCCTCTGTCTCCATATCCCCAGTGCTGGGGTTTTACACACATCATGCTTAGCATCTTATTTTTGGTTGTGAGCCTACCCTTTAATAACTGAGCCATCTCTCCAGCCCCTTGTTTAGCTTCTTAATAAGGGTTCAAAGGCTATAACTCATCTTGGAGCTTGCAAATAAGTACTTTACTGACTGAGCCATTCCCCAGTCCCTCACCAGCATTCTTTGTAACCTGTACTCACTAGCTCTATCTGTGGGATTACCCTGGTCACCTTTGCTAGCCAATTGGCTCTGTCTGGAGGACAACCAACCTTTTCATACCTTAGTGGCAGGAAGTAACTTGGAGCTGAGATCTGAAACTTCTGCATCCCCACAGAGATGGAAGATGGTGCTCACATTTCCAAATCACAGTGCCCGGGTCCTGGAGAGGCATTCCTACAAGACACAGTGGACCAAAGGCCCAGCAGGTCTCAAAAGGACTCACACACATTCAGAGAGTAGTTACTTACAGACTTTCTGAAATAACAGTTTTAAGAGAAAAGGGGGCCAGAGAGAAAGGACCCTCTCTTGTTTTCAACAAGCTGAAGTAGATCTCTTGGTCTTAATTTTTAATTGTACTTAAACATTTGGCTGCCTTTGCTAGAGTCCCTGCAAACTCTATGGCCAGCAGAGGAATGATTCTCGAGATGCAAGAAGGAAACTCAGTTCAGCATGACTTAGTTATCTGGTACCTGTGCAAACATCAGGAGTCTGACCCTGAGTAGTTCATTGTAAGCATATTCAAGTACAGTACAATCTGGGGAAACCTCCTGGTGACAATTACCTCACTCCCTTGTATACAGTAAATCTTAAAGCGTAACAACATGAAAACTCTTTTACAAAGTACATTGACCTCTTCCAGAAAGATGAGCTCCATAGCTTAGGGATCTAGGACCTGGTACCTGGATCTGGATCTAGTTATGCAGATAGCATAGAGGTTACCAAGCTACAAAGTCCGTGTGACGTCTCACATAACGATAAGATCCATTGACTGGGAAACAAAGCGAAAGATCAGGGAGGAAGAGCCTGGTATAAACGTTAGAGTCTGGAGGGTTTCTATGAAGCCTGGCCCTACAGATAGCAGCAGGTCACCAGGTTATTAACTACGTTTGTTCCCAACCTTCCGGGTGGAAACGGGTGCCCATCCTTTCCACTGAAGAGATAAACTGTGTGCTTACCATTCCTGGTTCCCCCATGCTTATCTATGGTCAGGAGGACCTCCTTCTACCTGACTTAAACAAGTGCGCTTGGTGGCTCATATTTTTAATGCCAGTACTCAGGAGGTTCAAGCAGAGGGGGAGGGATTGCAGTGAATTTGAGGCTAACCTAGGCTAATTCTGGGTTATTTATGGATGATAGTGTGAGACCTTGTCTCAAAAACTTCTACATTAACCAGAATTCTATTGTTTAAAAAAAAATCCATCTCTTTCTCCATTACTTTAAAAAAAAATAATAATAAAGCATTTGCTTGTTCACAGTTTGTTTGGATAGAAATAAACAAATACAACCAAAGTGCTTTAAAGAGGAAAAGGGAGGGAGGGGTGTCAAACCTCAAATAATAGTGTGCTTTATAAAGGAGGTAACTCCTTTATCCGCAGGAAGGGCCCTATAGCTTGGGTTTGGGTTTCTCTTAGTGTTCATTGGTTTTTGGCTTGGCGGTGTGCCATTGATCTGCGCTAAACCCTGCTGGACAACACCAGAGCTCAGCTATAGGAACAGAGGGTCTGCTAACTTGCACAGGAAACAGGGTGGGAACTGTAAGATAGACAGACAGACAGATAGATAGACAGATAGACAGTAGACAGATAGACAGACAGACAGACAGACAGACAGATAGCTAGATAGATAGATAGATAGATAGATAGATAGATAGAGATTGGAGACAGCTCTGTCAGTAAAGTGCTTATAATGCCTGGGGACCAGAGCTCAGTCCTCAGAACAAACTTAAAGGCTGTACTCAGAAACTCAGGAGAATAAAAATCTAAAGGGAGAGACTGGGTTTAAAAATCAGTAAGCAGAATCTGGCGCCAAAAGGGGGGGGGGGACACACTGTAAAAAGGATGCCAGCAAGAAGAAAAGAACTTAGCCACCTTAGGAGGAGGGAAGTAAAGAAACAGGAAGCTGGCTGAAAGCTGGGGTAAGGGTGCCCCATCCCTCGTACAAAGTCAAGGACTGGGCCTGATAAAAGGAAGTGGCCAGAGGAAGTGGACTGGGATGGGCAGTGAGAGTAAGGAGGGAGTTTTATAAAGCGGGTCACACAGGAGTCATTTCTGTTTGGATTTAGAGCAAGTGTTTCTCAACCTTCCTAATGCTGCAACCCTTAAATACAGTTCCTCCTGTCATGGTGACTCCCAACCATAAAATTACTTCATTGCTACTTCATAACTGTAATCTTGCTACTGTTATGAATCGCAATGTATCCATCTGTGTTTTCTGTTGGTCTTAGATGACCCCTGTGAAAGGGCTATTCAGCTCCCTAAGGGTCATGACTCGGGTTGAACCGCTGATGTAGATACTCCAGTCTCGGCTTCTAGGTTCTAGATTCCCAGCTGAATATCAGTTAGTGAAACCACAAGCTAACGCCAGAGAGTGGAAACCTGAGCAGTTTACAGAGATTTGTGGGAGGTTTCCATGGATATGGTTGGGTAGGGATAGAAAGAGTATTTATGCATACATTTGCACATGCGTGTGTGTGTGTGTGTGTGTGGTGTGTGTGCATGTGTGTGTGTGTCTGCAAGTGCACCTATGCACATATGTATGTGCATGTATGTGGAGGCCAGAAGTCAACCTTATGTGTCATTCCTTAGGTGCCCTCCACTTTATGTTTTTAGACCGTCTCTCAATGACATCTTATGATTCAGTTGCCCGGCCAATAAGCCCCAGGGCTCTGCCTCCCCAGGGCTGGGGTTACAAGCATATACCATCACACCTGTCTTTTTTCCTGTGTGGGTCTGGATATCTTCATGTTCTCACAGCAGGCATTTCACTGACTGAGCCCCATGAGATTTGTGCTCTTGCCTGAGTTATGTAATCCACAGCCCCAGCTGTCGGTTGATAGTACATTCGTTGGTGCTAGCACAAACCAGCCTCCAGGTATGCTTCCTACCTGGAGGATTACAGCCCTCCTAGGAGTGAAAGCCTGCTGAGAGAATCCTGCAGAGACATTCCTTGTCAGATTTATTTATTTATTTATTTATTTTTATTATATGTAAGTACACTGTAGCTGTCTTCAGACACCCATAAGAGAGCATCAGATATCATTACAGATGGTTGTGAGCCACCATGTAGTTGCTGGGATTTGAACTCATGACCTCTGGAAGAGCAGTCAGTGCAGTCAGTGCAGTCAGTGCAGTCAGTGCAGTCAGTGCAGTCAGTGTAGTCAGTGCTTTTAACCGCTGAGCCATCTCACCAGCCCTCCTTGTCAGATTTTTACTCTATCTTTTCTAGTGTCCTCTGCTTCCACGGAATGCCAGCATTGGGGCAGGTCTCTGATCTCAGGCTGGCCTTTGCCTCACTATGTAGCCCAGGCTGGCCTCATACTAAAGGTTACCCTGGATTCCTGTCTGTTCTCCATCTACAGCCAGGAAGGAAGCCCTGCCTTTAGGTTCATTCCTCAACCTAAGTATCTCAGAGGACCCAGAGATAAAGGCTTGCTCAGGTCAGACCAGAAAGTTCGTTTGCTGAGTTTATCAGGTTGGAGGATGACTTGGGAGGGAACATTCTTTGCTAACTTGAGGTTTCTTTCCAACTCTAGTGGAATCCTGTGCTCTGGGGCTCATCGATGACACTGGGTTTGAACTAACACAGCATGCTAGCACCTTCAGAGTAGAATTCTATACCCTGTGTCACTCTGACTCACGCAGCTGTGGCAGCATGGTTTCTCAGCACTGGGCTAGAAGACTTGGCAGAAATTGCGGGCACCGGTGTCTGTCTGTCCCACCAGTAGCCATGGCCAGCTGGCACAGGTGTCTGTCTGTCCACCAGTAGCCATGGCCAGTGTGATGGGTGAGAATGCATGCTGAGGTGATAAAGGGTCTTTCCCACACTGATGTCTGGTTGTGGAGCCACAGTGAGACCCTCCTGGGACCCCACGTGGTGAGACTTAACCTTTGAGTAAAAAGGTCTTAACTTTTTTACTCAATAACTCACTCATTCAGCACACCAGGTACCTGCAGAGCTGTCAAGTATAAGGGCCCAGTGCCCACAGTCACAAAAGATATGTGAATGCACTGTGCAGATCTCCAAGAAGAGGACATGTAGAAGGTGTCACCATCACCTTCTTGGAACCTGTCATCGTATTGGTATTTATTTTAGTTTTTCATTAAAATTCATTTTTTCTTCATTTTTAAAAATTGAAAATCCATCAATTAAACATGTTGTAAATGGAGAATCCTTACGTGACTAAGAAAAGAATCCAAGCAAATATAGTAAAAACCAAATCTCCTTTACCTGGTCCTTTGGTCCCCAGAATGACCCTCTGGCACTGTTGTTCCCAGGGATTCAAATTCACACACACACACACACACACACACACACACACACACACACACACGACCTTTTCCAACCTTCTCACATGGAAGCATTCTATGTCATGGGACCTCATGGTTTTGTCTAGAAGCCAGAGTCTAGTGTTCTGTCACTCAGATTCACTGTAGTTAGATCTGTAAGAACTGATCAGAGCTCAATAAAGGGCATCATACTCCTCCACTTTTAAAATAAGCAGAGAAAGGTACATTACTTACGTCAGTGGAAAAAAAAATACCATTTTTACCATGCCAAATTTCCACAATGCTCGGGGTCCGGTAAAACAAGAGTTCCACAGGCCGGCTAACCATCAGAAGGTCTCTGCAGGTGCCTGCTGTAACACACTGGAACAAGATCTCTCCTTAGAATAGCTTATGGCCAGTCAGGAAACTGAACTCCAGACTTGAGGAGGGACCCAGCAAACCCTAAGGCTCCTAGCTCATCTCTGACCAGAGGGTCCACCCTGAGTCCACAGAAGCTGTTGAATTGGAAGACAGATCCCAGGCCAAAGAGGTTTTTGTTTTTTTGGTTTTTTTGGTTTTGTTTTGTTTTGTTTTGTTTTTTTGCTTCGAGGTAACTTTACACACTTGGAGGAGGAGGAGGAAGAGAGTGGCTGTCCTAGGGTCCCTCACTTATGACCTCCACGGGCCATATCGCTGCATGGCATGTCTTCCCATACCTGGGATGATATAATCCTCTCTGCATAACAAACCTCTTAGGCTAAGCAACAACTCCTGCTTGCTCATCTGTCAACTATAGATATATGAAATATCACATTTTAGGGGATATTTATTTATTTGTGAGACAAAGTCTCAAATATCCCAAACTGGACTGAAACTTGCTGAAGCTTGCTGTGCAGCCAAAGTTGAGGTGACCTTGAACTCTGATTCTCCTGCCTCCATCTCCTGATTGCTGGGATTACACATGTAGACTAACATACCTAGTTTACGTGATGCTGAAGTCCAACCTCTAGGCTTTGTGCTCCCTAAGCAAATGGTCACAGCACAGCTACATCCTCAGCCCTGAAGTGACATCTGTTGGGTTCAGAGAGCCAGCAGTCTGGTACTAACCAGCTTGAACGCTGCTGAGTAAGATCACAACAAAGGCCTTCCTCAGAGAAAAAGGCCCTGTGGCCTGAAGCAAAGACTGCCTATGGAATCCCTGCACCCTGAACTCCGTCACAGCCGCAGGTGATCCAGAGCAGACAGCCTCAGCCCAGTCCACCAGGGAGAGGCTGGCTGACTGGCATGCAAATTCACAGACAGGCGATGCAGGAAGAAGCCGTGGCTGGGTGGGCGGGCTGCGGTGAGACCACTGTGAGCAGGGCACTGGGTGTGGAAACTCCCTCTGTTAAAAACCATGAGCTTTGCTTTCCATTTCAATGGGGAAGGAGGTAACGGCAGCCAGGAAGTGTGCACTCCGAGATGACTTCAGACTTCTGAAGGGTCTGTCTATGGTTTCAAGAGGCAGAGGAGGAGGCCCAGAGGAGCAGTACAAAGTGACAGATCAGAACATCCTATCTGGGAAGTGAGGGGAAGGGGACAGGTGTTATTATTCAGTTCATGGAGAAATGTCCATTTTTAGAATTCTTGCCCCTAAGAAAACAGGAGAAAGAATGAGAGATAGGCTAGAGCTGGGAATATCCCAATAGATGAACCACTCAAACCAAAGGCAGCAGGCTGGCTGAGCCTATCCTCCGCTGGGGTCAGCTGTCCCTTCTGTGGATACAGAGCCCACATTACAACAATGCTTCCTCTTCACCTAGAGCTGCAAGATGGTCAACCCAGTGCTACTGGGATCGAGGAGTTTTCCACACAGAATTAACTCTGGCAAAATCCCGGGTACCATGAGACAAGAGTGTGGGACTACGTTGGTTATTTTCCTCATACCAGTGACCAAATACCAGACAAGAAGCAATTAAGGGAGGCAGAGGTTACAGCTTCTATCATAGATGGGACTGAGGCCATCTGCTCTGGACCACCTCAGGCTGTGTTGGAGTCCGACTGCAGGACAAGCATAGGCAGTCTTTGCTTCAGGCCGCAGGGCCTTTTCTCTGAGAAGCAACACTGTGATCTTACCTAGTAATGCTCAAGCAGGTCAGTAAGCTGCCTCGAAGCTGGTGTGTCCTTCCTCCCTGAAAGGTGGTAGCTGGTGGGATCATTCTAGTAGCCGGTGTGAAGTGGTGTGAAGTCCTGGCCTGCGTGTGAAGCAGCGGGTTACCATGCGCCTGCCCACGTGCCTGCAAGTGGGAAAGCTCACTGTCTCTTTTTCTAGGTTTAGGACCTGAACCTATGCAATGGCTCCAGCCACACTCAGAGTGTTTTTGTTTTTGTTTTGTCTTTATTTTTGTTTTACCAAGACAGGATTTCACGGTGTAGCCCTGGCTGTCCTGGAACTTACTCTATAGACCAGGCTGGCCTGGGACTCAGAAATCTGCCTGCCTCTGCCTCCTAAGTGCTGAGATTAAAGGTGTGTACCTTCAGGCCCCTGGCTACAGTGGGTCTCTCTACCTTATTAACTCGATATTTAAAATCCCTCACATGGGGCTGGAGCGATGACTCCGGAGTTTAGAGCATTTGCTGCTCTTCCAGAGGACTTAGGTTCGATTCCCAGCACCTACATGGTGGCTCCCAATCATCTGATTCAGGGGTTCCAACACCTTCTTCTAGTCTGGGCACAAGGCACACACATGGGCCTGCAAGACATGCACACATATTAATAAATAAATCTTTATAAAAATTATAAATAAATTAAACTCCTCACAGATGTGCTGAAATATGCATTTCCATGGCAATCTAAATTCCATCAAGGAGCTGGAGAGATAAAAGTACTACTCTTGAAGAGAACTCAGGGTGGCCCCCATGTCAGGGTGGCCTACAACCACCTGTAATTCCAACTCCAGGGATCCAGTGTCCCCTTCAGGACTCAACAAACACCTGCACTCTATGTGCCTTCCCACACACGCATATAATTTTAAATAAAATCATATTTTGTGTGTTTTTTTTTTAAAAAGGAACCAGCATGGTGTGGACTGACATCTTTGATCCCAGCATTCAGGAGATGGAGACAGAGAGATCTCTGTGAGTTGCAGACCAATTGGGTTTTAAGCAAGTCAGGGTTGCATAGTAAGACCCTGTTGCAAAAATAAGAATTAAAAAAAGAAAAATTTTTAAAAGATTTATTTATTTTATGTATATGAGTACACTGTAGCTGTCTTCAGACACACCAGGAGAGGGCATCTGATCCCATCTCCAGCCCCAAAAGAAATGTTTTAAAAGATAGGATGAGTGAAGACGGAGTCTAGTTCAGATTGTTCACCTGTTTAGTGTTTTCTCCTGCTTGCTGCGTACAGCCAGAGAGAACCGTAAGCCTCTAAGAGTCATGCGGTCACCTTTCTCCTTCCGCTCCAGGACCTCACCATGCCCACCTCCTTCCCTGACTTGGATCTAGAGAATTTTGAGTATGATGATTCTGCTGAAGCCTGTTATTTGGGCGACATTGTGGCCTTTGGGACCATCTTCCTGTCTGTCTTCTACTCCCTCGTCTTCACATTCGGTCTGGTGGGAAATCTGTTGGTGGTCCTTGCCCTCACCAACAGCCGGAAGCCCAAGAGCATCACTGACATCTACCTCCTGAACCTGGCCTTGAGTGACCTGCTCTTTGTGGCCACCTTGCCCTTCTGGACCCACTACCTCATCAGCCATGAGGGCCTCCACAACGCCATGTGCAAGCTCACAACTGCCTTTTTCTTCATTGGCTTCTTTGGGGGCATATTCTTCATCACTGTCATCAGCATTGACCGGTACCTCGCCATCGTCCTGGCCGCCAACTCCATGAACAACCGGACAGTGCAGCACGGTGTCACCATCAGTCTGGGTGTCTGGGCGGCGGCCATCTTAGTGGCGTCACCCCAGTTCATGTTCACAAAGAGAAAGGACAATGAATGTCTGGGTGACTACCCCGAGGTCCTGGAGGAAATCTGGCCTGTGCTCCGCAACTCGGAAGTCAACATCCTGGGCTTCGCCCTGCCCCTGCTTATCATGAGCTTTTGCTACTTCCGCATCATCCGGACGCTGTTTTCCTGCAAGAATCGCAAGAAGGCCAGAGCTGTGAGGCTCATCCTCCTGGTGGTTGCTGCCTTCTTCCTCTTCTGGACACCGTACAACATCATGATTTTCCTGGAGACTCTCAAATTCTACAACTTCTTCCCTAGTTGTGACATGAAGAGGGACCTGAGGTTGGCCCTCAGTGTGACGGAGACAGTGGCGTTCAGCCACTGTTGCCTCAACCCCTTTATCTACGCCTTTGCTGGGGAAAAATTCAGAAGATACCTGAGACACCTGTACAGGAAGTGCCTGGCCGTCCTGTGCGGTCATTCAGTCCATGCCAACTTCTCACCAGAGCCCCAGAGGAGCAGGCAGGACAGCATTCTGAGTAGCTTTACTCACTACACAAGTGAGGGAGAGGGATCTATCCTGCTCTGAAGGGGTCTCCCCAACCCTAACTCCACTAAGAACCCAAAGTTCTTGCATCTGACACTGTGTAATGAAGATAGATTTCCCCCCACCGCTCCCACTGCATCTTATGTGCAAGAAATATAGACCAGATGCCTGCAAATCAACCCCATGATGTTTTTGAAAAATTTATGTTCAATGTGTGAAAAACACATGTATCTCTTACTGCAAATGTTGAACATCGGGGCTTACCAGTGACAAAGATTCTAACCAGATTAGTGCAATTACGAAGGGGTTGGCGAGTCCTGGTTGCATGATCATGTGGTAAGGTGCAACAAAGTCCTCAGACTGAGTGGGAACTGAGGCTTGGATCCAATGTCCCCTCTCTGACTAAGTCCTCAGACTGAGTGGGAACTGAGGCTCGGATCCAATGTCCCCTCTCTGACCTTCAGATCATTCATAGTGACAGATCATCCAGGCTTTATCATCAGAGAAAGACCTCATCCCCCTCTGATTTCAAAATCAGCATGTCTCCTTTGGCCGAGTGTGTCGGGTGCCCATTCCATGACTAGGTAGTGTTATTGAAATAGAAGGGATACCTAAAATGTTGTTGGAATCTCAAGGTTAGCGGTTGAGAGAGGCATATCTCTAAGAAGTTGGAGGGTGGGAACTACTCTGAGGAGACAGAAGAATGGCTTATCTGCCTTACTGTGTAGCTGACTCAGGTTCTCCCTCAGAAACCAACAGTGTCTACTGCCAGATTCTTCATTAAGCCTCTCTTGAGAATGTCCTGACCTCTCCAAGGGTTAGGGTTTGGGTTACTGCCCATAGCATCAAATGCAATCTTAAGGGCCTGGCCTCCGAGACCAGGAAGATAGGATGCAGTTCTAACAAGAGACTCCATGCTGACTCCTCATTGCCACAGGACTCTGTCCACATGATTGGCCAGGTCCCTTCCATTTGCCTTCACCCACATCCCTCCACCCCTCTCAGCCCCAGGGGAAGAAATAGAAAGAGCCATGCCCCGGAGTGAAGGGATAGATTCCGATCCCAACTCTGTTGCTTGCACACTGGAGAGACTGGAGCCAACGGAGCTTCGGTCCCCTCGGTGTAGAAAAGGGACTGTGGTGCCTTCATCCACTCTAGTGTGGTTCATCAGCCAGGACTTTAGCATTCCCTGGATCAGATGCTGTTGCCCTGTCTCTGAGAAATGGAGCAGGTTGGAATGGGAGGAACCTGCATGCTTTGCTGCAGGACACAGACAGAGGAAATTCATTCCTACAGCGTCCCTCAATATGTGCCTAGATCTACAGAGCCATTCCCATCTCCCCGCTGTCAGGACAAGACCCAAGCCACGAGAGCAGCTTTGCTTTCTCCCCCAACCTGCAAACATCATGTAGGATCTAACCACAGGGATGTCTTCATGCATTCACTGACTCGGGTCTCATGTATAGGCTTACATTGAGAGTTCCAGTTCTGTAACTCGCTTTGAAAATAACACTGGATTTCAAATAGCTCTCTGTCCCTGTGTAGACCATAATGACCATTTCAGAAGTCTCTCCGAAATGGCAGCCCCATTGAGGAAGCTGTGGCCTGTTGCTTGTTGCAGCATGTCTGATATCTCCTTGGCAGTCTGTATGTTTGTGTCGAGGATGACAGACAGATTGAGTCATGTCCCCCACAAGCATGACCAACCTTTTGTCATTGTGACAGGACACTGTCATACACAAAGGTCACAACTGAGAACCTCAAAATTGAGTTACCGAAGTGAGAGTCTGGAGAGATGGCTCAGTGGTTAAGAGCACTGGCTGCTCTTCCAGAGGTGTGGGGTTGGATTCCCAGTACCCTCATAGTGGCTCACAATGGTCTGTAACTCCAGTTCTAGATGACTCAACACCCTCTTCTAATTTCTGAGGGCACTGGACATGTGCATTGTGCACAGATGTACATTCAGGCAAACACTCATATATAGAAAATAGAAAGAAAAAAAGAAAGAAAGAAGGAAAGAAAGAAGGAAGGAAAAAATTGGTTTTCAAGATAGGTTCTCTCTATGTAGCCTTGGCTGTCCTGAAACTCTCTATGTAGACCAGGCTGGCTTAGACCTCAAAGAAATCCATCTGCCTCTGCCTCTTGAGTACTGGGATCAAAGGTATGTACCACTATGGCAGGCTTAGTAAACTTTTTATTTTAAAAGTATCATATAATGTTTTAAGTAAGTTAATGCTTTGGTGTTTGTATTTACCACTGTCCCAGGTGACATGGTTAAATGTGCCTACAGTGTGTCTATTTCACTTGTAATTCTGTCAATAAACATTGGGTTTCCTTCCAGCTTTTAGCAAGTACACGTCTCATGGCATTTTACTCTGTGGAAGTTTCTTCTCCCTGTTCAGTTATTTCTATCAGATAAATTCTTTGCCATAGGGATAACTGGAACAAAGGGCACAGGAATGTCTCAGCTCTCCTCTCCATGTACATACAATTTCATCAAAACGCAAAGCCTAGGCAGGCGTGCTAATCTACACTCTTCATGACAGCATTTACAAGACAGACGGAGGTATCTCTGTCAGTTCAAGACCAGCCTGGTCACATTGAAAGACTGTGAAAAAAACAAAACAGAAAAACAAAAAACCTAAAGCTTTATTGGGGAGGCCAACTAATCCTCAGAGTCTAAGGCATCTTCATCTTGACGAATCTGTAAGTTATGGGATTTACAAGTCTGTCACATGCAGCCATCTTGTCTCTTGGCAGGGCTTGCCTTACGAAGCTCAGTAAGAGCCAGTTCAGTTATCTTGAAAATTTTTAACATTGATTATTCAGTTGTGTGTACATGTATGTATGTATGTGTGTATGTTTATGCATGTGTGTACATGTGTGTACGTGTGTGTGTATATGTACATGTGTGTGCATATGAACACACATGAAGAAACTCAGAGGACAAATTGCAGAAGTCGGGGCTCCCCTTCTGCCATGTAGGTCCCAGGATCAAACTTAGGTTGAGAGGCTTGGTGACAATCATCTTTACCTGATGAGCCATCTCTCCAGCCCCCACTTAGTTTTTGCATACATACAACCTTCATTTGGTAATGACAGTTTGTCATAAGCTCTTTATGAAGCACACATCCTAGCGGGCTCCGGAGATGTTTCCACAGCAGTGAGAGAGGCCATGCCTCTATCCTTAATGATTTTGATTTTATTTTTTGAGATAGAGTCTCACTTTGTAGGCCAGGCTGGCCTGGAACTCAGAGCTCTGCCTGCCTCTCCCCGTAGAGTGCTAGGATTAACGGTGTGCACCACCACCCTGGGCTCCATGTCTGTAGACAGAAACAGTCTGACAGTACTTAGCTTGCTTGTCGTGTGACAGAGCAGAGGTAATAACATCTGACTCAAGACTTTGGGGCTATGAGCTTCTTCAGGTAAAGCAGGGCCGTGCTGCCATGAGGGATGGATGTGAATTCGTGTGAGAGAGCATAAGGTTCCTTCAGATCAGACCCTCATTCTAACTGATGATCCATGAGAGTTTTCATCAAAGTTTAACCTCTTCTGGACTCCCATGTAGAGAAGGAAGAATTCTTCTGGCCTCAGAAGCAAACACGGAAAACAAATATTTTCTTTTCCAGAAACAAACTAATTGTACTGAGCAAGTGAGTTAGATCAGCAGATAAAAGGGCTTGCCACCAAGCCTGTCAACCTGAGTTCAATCCTCAGGACTCCTATGGTGCAAGGAGAGAAACACCTCCGCTTAGCTCCACACAGGTACCGTGGTGCACACACTCACACAAGTAATAAAAATAAAATAAAATAATACATCAGTATCCTGTATATTCTCATTTGTTTTGTGAACAAGACAGGATAGGACAAACACATGGAGTTTCACTGAAAATCCCCACATGGCAAGGACACATTTAAAGCAATTGGCCTTTGGCATATAATTGGGTCAGACCTACTGAAGCCTCTGAGCTTGGGGCTCCAAATGCAGGGAGTGAATGGTGGGCTGCTCTGGGGCAGGAGACGTGTGATAGCCCAGCACATGCTGGAGGCCTTCAGCTCTGTACCTCCTCAGAGGCTCCAAGTTCTTATCAGAGAGAAGGAAACACAGTCCTCGCTCTAGCGTTTCCAGGAATTAATAAGACTCTAGATTCACATCTGGCTACAAAGCCAAGCAAGCAGCCGTTTTTTCTTGACCCTCCCTTTCTGAGGGAGGACACACCCAGTAGCTTGTCCTTCCTTTTGGTTTTCTTAGTTCCAGGGTCACAGATTACTGAATGGTCAGAAGAAACTGGGTCCATTGCAGGCTTTGGCTAGGCTGCCTTTTATGATGGTGCGGTTTGGTGTGTGTGTGTGTGTGTCTGTGTGTGTGTGTGTGTATGAATGTCAATGTGTATGTGTGAGAGTATATGCATATGAGTATGTGTATGTGTGTGTGAGTGTTTATGTGTGTGTGTATGTTTGTGTATGTGTGTATGTATTTGTGAGTATGCGTGAGTGTATGTATGCTTGTGAGTGTATGTATGTGCTTATATGTGAGTGCATGTTTGCATGTGTGTGAGAAAGTGTGTGTGTGTGTGTGTGTGTGTGTGTGTGTGTGTTTGTGTGTAGTGTGTGGAGAGAAAGAGACAGACAGACAGAGACAGAGACAGGGACAGAGATAGAGGTCAATCTTGGGTTTTATTCCGGGAGTCATCCATCTTGCTTTTTGAGACAGAATCTGAGTCCCTCTCCCTCTCCTTCTCCCTCCCCCTGGCCCCCTCTCTCTGGGGTCTGAGTTTTACCAGTTAGGCTAGGCTGGCTGGCAAGGAGCCCAAGGGATCTGCTTGTCTCTAACTGTATGGGGACCAAGCGTGCATGCCAGCCTTTTACACTTGGGGTCAAACTCAGGTCCTTGAAATTGCACAGTGGGCACTCTACCAACCAGCTTACCTCTGCAGCCCCCAAATGCACGCTGTGTAGCTAAGGAAAAGGTAGCCAGCCAGTCAGGACTCCGAGCACACTAGGAGAAGGCACATCCTAGCTCTCTGTCTGCCCCGCCTGCCTCTTTCATCTTCATCAGAGTACACATCATCCAGTCTCTAGGAGGAGAGACAACAGGCGGGCAACAGAAAAAAACTGGAGAAGAAGGTCTGCAGGTGAGCAGGCACGGAGAGGCTGAGGCGCGTGACCTAGACCACAGGTAAGTCTTGCCCACAAGTGTGAGCTGGGCTGCAACCTTCTGTGAAGTCAGTACGCACAGAGAGAGTCATCTGCAAAGGACACGGGATGCCCAGAGGCAAGTGCAGTCAGCAGTGTTGGGAAGGGCCCAGACCTCACATAGACATGGTAGATGTCAGGGAGAGCTGTGCTCAGGTGCTGCCCCAGGCCAGTTCCACCCACTTCTGCCTTAGTCCAACCTCACTCAGGGTCCTCTACAGATTGACTCCTCCCCAGCCCCGGAGGACCTTGCCACTGAGAAAGATGGATCGTGTGTACTTTCCGTTCCTAGGAGGAACTTTTGGTCCATACTGTGCATTGCAGCTGGGGTCTATACAGAGTTTCCTAACTTTCCATCCATGGGTCTCTGAAGCTTTGTCCCTGTGTATCCAGGGAAAGAGTCTACTTCTGGCCCCAAAAATGACAACTACACATAGACATATGCATAGTTGCTTGATTGAGAGGCCCATCATGGAAACACCAAGCCCTAGATAAGACCCCACTCCTGCCCTCAAAAATGCCAGGGGAGTCTTTCCTGACTCAGAACCTAGTTTTCTTTCCCACTGCACCTACCAGCTACAACATGACTGGAAGCTGTTGTTTGTATAACTGGCTGGGTAGGCAGCTTCATTTAGGGTGAACCCAATACTGGGGTACAGAAGGTGGTCTCAGCACGTTTAGAAATAGTGGTTTCCCTTCATAGGAGCCTCTGAAGTCCAACGAGGCCCCAGTTGTTTTCTGGAATCCATGAGGCACCATGTCTCTATATCTCAGCTGGTTAAGTGCTTGCTGGTAAAGCAAGAGGACCTGAGTTCAATTCTCAAATCCTGTGTAAAAGAGCTGGGTGCAGGGCAGGTGAGAGGGCTCAACAAGTGAAGGTGCTTGCTGCCAAGTCTGATGACCTGAGTTCGATCCCTGATACCCATATGGGGCAGGAAAAGAACTGACTCCCTCCCACAGGTTGTCTTCTGACTTTACGTGTGTGTGTTGTTGTGTGTGTGTGTGTGTGTGTGTGTGTGTGTGATGTATATGGTGCACACAAACACACACCTAGGCACTCCTCTTCCCCTGACTGAGCAACACCCAGAACAAGGAATGTCTATGTGTCATACGTGGAGCAACAGGCCCTTTGAAAAAAGGACAAAGAGAAAAGGGAGGCCATTGTTGCCTCTCTTACACCTGAGAAGGCCTGAGGAGAAGCCGGGGCAGAAAAACCAGCCTTATAATTTTGGTTGTGAGCCTAACCTTTAACGGTTAGGCCATCTCCAGCCCAGGAAAATCTATCTTTCAGGAGGTTGTCAGATGGTGTTGGGAGCCTGAGGCTGGCAACAGGGCTGCCGGAGACAGAGCTTTGTGGCGTGGGGTTGGAAGAACCATTTGTGGGTGAAGAACAAGGAGAGGGTAACCCGGAGGGTTGGCTGCACAAAGTAGGTGGGGAAAGTGGGACTGAAGGGACCTCAAGTATGCACCTGCTGTTTTCCATGCTTCCCTGAGTATGCACCTGCTGTTTTCCATGCTTCCCTGATAGCCCTCTTTCACTCACGCATCTGTCCAACACACCACACAAGAGGCTGAGCTTGTGAGAGTATCTTAGGAAGTTTGCCAGCTGGGAGAAGCAGGAGCCTTCAGACCAGGACTACATACAAGCACTCTCTCCCTGGGCACCTTTCTCTTTCTCTGTTAGTCCTTTCCTACACCTGCCCTGAAGCCATGCCTCCCTCCCCCAACAGGATGAGGAGGGGGAGGGGAAGGGCTGTGTAGGATGATGGGGGATGGGAGAGGGACGGTACCTGACTTGGACAGCCCTACGTTCTGGCTCACATGCTTCCCACGTTTCCACCATGGACCTTCAGCAATGTGGTCCGAGCAGGAGTTTCCTCCAGAACCCAGGCCCCACATGCTTGGAAGACCAAAACATGAGCAGCCCTGTTTGCATAGGAGGGTAGGCAACTTCACCCACCCAGCACCAGCCTTCACCCGTCACCCTTCCATCCAGAAGGGAAAAGCACCGATCGAGGCCACCACTACTCTCATTCCGCCATAGTGCAACAGAGCCCATTTTAACCCCCACCACCTCCTGGCCCCCAGTGCTGTGCGGTGACACTGGTCCTCCCTGTCAGGAGGAAGCTGAGGAGGCTCACACTTCTTCTTTGGGTTTTGTGTTGCAAAACTCTCCCTCACTCCCGACATTAAGTCCTGTTTTTACCCTCACAGCTGCACGCCAAATCCCATCTGAATCTTTCTAAAAATAGACAGATGAAGAAGCTTGTGAGTCACCCGTGAAATGACCAAAGAGAGACTAGGAGGGGCTGGCCCAGTGCAGGATGGGATGACAAAGAGCCCTTGCTCTTAGGGGGCAGCTAATCCCCCAGACTCTATTGTTTCTAACTGAAAGGACTTGTGCCTAGGGTGGTACAGGCTAGGAACGGACACCCAGGAAGATGGCTCTGCAGGGCAATGTCAGTACCCCACAGACTGAGCCAAAGAACAGAGTGACCAGGGCTGAGGAGAGGACTCCGTGGGTCAAGCCCTTGCTGTGTACCAATGATAATGGCTTAAGTTCAGCTCTCTTTTATTCACGTAAAAGCTGGATGTGGTGGCAAGAATCTGTGACCCCAGAGATGAAGAGGCAGAGATAGAGGGACACTGGGGGGCTTGGTAACTAACTAGGCTAGCCAAACTGGTGAGCTCCGGGTTCAGTGAGAGACCCTGTCTCAAAAAATAAAGTGAAGGGCCATGGTGGTGTCTGGAGAGATGACTCAGCAGTTAGAGGAGCTGGGTTCGATTCCGGCACACATAGCAGTTCATAAATCATACATAAGCTCTTATACACACATAGGCCCCCTATGCACACATAGATCTCCTCCAGACCACTACATATACACACACACCCCTATACACACATGCATACATACACACACATATTTAAATAAAAATATAACAGCCATGCGTAGTAGCCCATGCCTTTAATCACAGCCTGGGGGGGGGGTGGATTGATCTCTGTGTATTTGAGGCCTGTCTGGTCTATATAGCCAGTATCAGACTACAGACCACAAAGGCTACATAGTGATATCCGAGAGAGAGAGAGAGAGAGAGAGAGAGAGAGAGAGAGGAGAGGGAGAGGGAGAGGGAGAGGGAGAGGGAGAGGGAGAGGGAGAGGGAGAGGGAGAGGGAGAGGGAGAGGGAGAGGGAGAGGGAGAGGGAGAGGGAGAGAGAGAGAGAGAGAGAGAGAGAGAGAGAGAGAGAGAGAGAGAGAGCCATGAGTGTCTGTGATAAAATAACGTCAGCCAGGTCATCCACAGCCTTCCATGGCCTTCCATGGCCTTCCATGGCCTTCCATGGCCTTCCATGGCCTTCCATGGCCTTCCACGGCCTTTGTAGCAGTATGACCTTTCTGAGCAGTGCCCTACAGTTTTTAAGGAATCAGTCAGTCTTTCTAAGTTAGGGTCACACTACTGTGGTGGCATGGCATGACAGTCTATTAGAGTCCTGCAGAATAAGTCCAAATTGACAAAGTAAAGCACATTCATTCCCTGACAATGTCTGAAGCTGTTTTCCCCAGCCTTCTAGCCATCTAGCAGGGAGAGTCATTGGCTGGGCTCCCCTGGTGTCTACTCTGGGTGTCCCCTTCTTATTGATGGAGGAAGCTAGGAAGCTGTGGGGAGGAGGGGGAGAATCAGAAACACAGGAGGGTTCCAGAAACCCAGCCTCAAAGAAAAGGGCCAGCTCTCTAGAACTCACTAGCGGGCCCACCCTCTGCTCACACCTCAATTTGAGATCATTTGTTTCACTTCTTATAAAGGATCTCAAGATTGTGGGTTTGGGAGGTTTTCTTCAGAAGTTGTCCTTGGAGCTGGGACCGTAGCTCGGTTGGTAGAGCGCTTGCCTAGCATTCGCAGACCCCAAGTTCAAACCCCAGCATCACATACACAAGGGTAACAAGCCTGTCCTGCAGGTTTGAAGAGATGGCTCAGTGGGTACACAAGCATGCATTACTGCACACAAGTATGCATTATTGCGTACAAGTGTGCATTACTGAACAAACAAGAAGACCTGAGTCCGTATCCCCAGCACCACATAAAAGTCCTGCATGGCAGCATACACCCGAAATCCCAGTGCTGGGAAACCAGAGGCGGGCTGATACCTGAAACTCACTGGCAAGCCAGTCTAGCTGACTCGAGCTCCGGGTTCAGTAAGAGGTCCTGTCTGAAAACTGTACACGTGTGTGTAAGTGTGTCACACTTATCTGCAAACACACACACACAAAAGTGAAGACAAATTAGCTTAGGTAAAGAGTGGTAAAGTTGGCCAGGCAGTGGTAGCACACACCTTTAATCCAGCACTTGGGAGGCAGAGGCAGGCAGATTTCTGAGTTGAGGCCAGCCTGGTCTACAGAGTTCCAGGACAGGATTACACAGAGAAACCCTGTCTCAAAAAAAAAAAAAAAAAGAGTGGTAAAGTCTGTTCCTCAGGAAAAAAAAACCAGATTGTAAAGTCATAGAGGACAGCTGGGGTCATAGCTCAGTTGTCAGAGAACTTCCTAGAATACACAAAGGCCAGGGTTCCCGCCCCAACACCCCCTAAACCAGGCACTGCATGCATGCCTGTGATGCAAACACTTTGGAGGTGGAGGTTAGACCAGGAGTTCATGGTCTTTGTCCACTATCATTGACATGGAGGCTCCTGCTGGAGCTCCTCAGATGGAAGGGCAGTGTTTATCACTGTCTGGCTATAGTCAGGGAAGAATGCTCTAGAGAATAAAGGGGCGCAGAGAAAAGCAGAACCCAACAATGATGCAGCACAGGGAGCCCAGGGTGCAGCTTACAGACCTGGGTCCCATCACACCCGAGCCTCTGACCTTTCCATTGTGTAAGCCAGTAGCCGCCCCTCCTTATTTACTGTGGTTTTACTTGGGCTTCCATCATTGCGGTCTGAAGCAGTAATCAGTGAAGCCTGGGGAATGTAACCTTGCTCTCCGATAGCTTCTTCGGAGACTAGATTGGCCCCTGCTGTCCTTCCTAAAAGGGAGGTTATTAGGAAACTGTTTATCCACACAGTGTGCCCACAGAAGCCTTTGTCTTCCTGGTGTGTGCTCATTTCTTTCACTGTAAAAACAAAGATTTATTTTTATTATTTTATGTGTACAAGTGGTTAGGTGCCCATGTGAGTGAGTGTGTGTGCACGCATGAGTGCAGATGCCTTCAGAGGCCAGAAGAGGGCACCAGATCACCTGGAATTACAACAGCTGTGAGCTGCCCATATGGGTGCTGGGAATCAAACTCTGTAAGAGCAGCAAGTGCTCTTAACTGCCGAGCTACCTCTCCAGCCACCCACTGCAACATGTGTGTGTGTGTGTGTAGATATGTATGTATATGTGTGTGTGTGTATGGGAATGTATGTATAAGTGCACATTCACATGTGTGCATATCAAAAGTTGTGTCTTCTTCAGCCGCTTTCCACTGTAATCTTTATTTTTAATTTTATGTGAGTACCCTGTAACTGTCTTCAGGCACACCAGAAGAAGGCATCGGATCCCATTACAGATGGTTATGAGCCACCATGTGATTGCTGGGAATTGAACTCAGGTCCTCTGGAAGAGCAGTCATCCGCTGAGCCATCTCTCCAGCCCTGTCTGGCTTTTTTTTTAATGTGGGTACTGGCTATCACGTTCATGTCCTCACACTTACAAGGCAAGTACTTTACTGACTGAGCCATCCCCCCGAAGCCCTAGGAGAGTTGAGATGCCTTCAGTGCCTTAGGTCTACCCTAGGTCATCAGTCATTGTTGATACTTGGTTTTTTCCTGAATCATGAAACTTGAGCTGGGAAGACAGACTCTGAACATCACCAGAGCAGCAGATAAACCTTGCACATAGGAGACTTCAAATCACCCCAGAGCTCACCACTACTGAAGGATGAGTGGGTACCCTGAAGCATCCCACACAGCCCAGGGTGTGTTCCTCTCACCTCTCGGCAGCACATCACACCCACTGCTGTTCAGCTGTACTTAGACTTGTAGCCTTTCTCAGGAAATAGAACCACTCCCAGCCTTAGCCCTCTTTCAGAGAAGTAAAAACCCTCGTAATTCAAGGCAAAGACCTACCCATCATGCTTACTGCACTGTTCCTTAGTACCCTCTAAAGACTAGTTTTTCCACTGATTTGTTTGTTTTTGAGACAGTGTCTCATCATGTAGCCCTGGCTATCCTGGAACTTGCTGTGTAGACCAGGCTGGTCTCAAACTCACAAAGATCTGTCTGCCCCTGCTTCCCATGCCCTGGAATTAAATGTGTGACCAAGTCCAGCCTTTTTTCCATTGTTTTTGTTTGGTTGGTTGTTTGGTTGGTTGTTGTTAAGCTGGTTGGTTGGTTGGTTTGTTGGTTGGTTGATTGGTTGTTAAGTTGGTTGGTTGGTTGGTTGGTTGGTTGGTTGGTTTATTGTTAGGTTGATTGGTTGGTTGATTGGTTGGTTTGTTGGTTGGTTTGTTGGTTGGTTGATTGATTGGTTGTTAAGTTGGTTGATTGGTTGGTTGGTTGTTAGGTTGATTGGTTGGTTGTTTTGTTGGTTGGTTGACTGATTGGTTGTTAAGTTGGTTGGTTGGTTGTTAGGTTAATTGGTTGGTTGGTTGGTTGATTGATTGGTTGTTAAGTTGGTTGGTTGGTTGGTTGGTTGTTAGGTTGATTGGTTGGTTGGTTGGTTTGTTGGTTGGTTTGTTGGTTGGTTGATTGATTGGTTGTTAAATTGGTTGGTTGGTTGTTAGGTTAATTGGTTGGTTGGTTGGGTTACCCATTGTTTATCATAGGTCTATCACCCACCTGCCACGGGTCACTGTTCTGACCTAGACAGAGAAGAAGGAAGGAAAGAAAAGGGGACAGACTGAAATGGCTATTTCCTCTAACCATAAGACCAGAAAAGGGACACAGTAGCCAGACAGAAAGCTTTTAGAGCCATGGGAAGTGTTTTCTACTACTGCCAGCCAAGGAGGAGCCATCGAAGATCTAGTGGGAGTCACAGCCCCACATTCACACAATAGTAAATAAAAGAAGCTGCTGGCCCCAGGGATCGCCATGTCCAAGAGGGAACCTGGACTTCCACCCTCACCCAGAGTAGTGGTGAGCAGCAGACCTCCCTTCTGGGCTGCTGTCAACATATGACAGCTGAAATAGAAGGTCCAGGTAAGATCAGAGGCTCACACCAAAGATCTCCATATCCAAGTTCTAACAGAAGGTCTCCCATCACGCCAAGAGCCAACAAGGTCTGAATGTCAGAGGACAGTGGCCAGATTACAGCTCTGAGCTGTTTGGATGATCTTACAAGTAGTTAGAACTGTTTTGTTTTTAAGATTTATTTTGTAGGCCAGGCACAGTGGCATACACATTTAATCCCAGCACATGGGAGGCAGAGGCAGGTGAATCTCTGAGTTCAAGTCCAGCCTAGTCCATATATCAACTTTCAGGGCAGCTGGAGCTACATAATGAGGCCTGTCTGAAAACAATGACAAAAAGACAAGATTTATTTTGTTCTTTATCTCCGTGTGGGTGTGCATTCTCTGTGTCTCTCTCTATCTAGTTCCCTGTCTCCTCTCTCTCTGACTTTCAATTCCCCTGTCTCTGTCTCCTGTGTTCTCCCTCCTTCCCTGCCTCTCTGAGCAGGGGAGAAACATTGTCTTTTTATGTAGGTCAAGCTGTCCTGAACCTCTCTGCCCTGGCTAGTTCTGTGTCAGCTTGACACAAGCTAGAATCATCTGAGAGGAGGGAGCCTCAACTGAGACAATGGATATAAGACTGGGCTGTCGGCAAGCCTGTAAGCATTTTCTTAATTAGTGATTTATGGGGGAGGGTCCAGCTATTTTTGGTGGGGCCATCCCTGGGCTGGTGGTCCTGGGCTCTATAAGAAAGCAGGCTGAGCAAGCCATGGGGAACAAGCCAGTAAGCAGCACCCCCCCCACCCCGTGGCCTCTGCATCAGCTCCTGACTCCAGGTTCCTGCCCTGCTTGAGTTCTTGCCCTCACTGCTTTTGATGATGAACTGTTACATGGAACTGTGAGGGAAATAAACCCTTTCGTCTCCTAGTTGCTTTTGGTCATGGTGTTTCATCACAGCGGTAGTAACCCTACTAAGTCACTCTCCGTCCCTGGCCCTCTTGCCTCTGCCTCTCAAGTGCTGGGTTGATTGAAGACACACGAGACACACACATGGCCAGTGTTGCTACTGGCCATCTTAGAGATTTATTTTTAAGCTGTTGTTTCTTAAGCTCTCCCTGTGGTAAAGTTCTTAGCAAGCAGTTCTCCATGAAGGAAGCAGACAGAAGCCTGGGAGCTAGAAAAATAGGAACCCCACATCTCCTGTGTCTGCAAGTGCAGAACTAGCCAGACAGACTGACCTATTTCTGTGAGGGGAATTGGGAAGTATCCATTGCCAAGACTCAGCAGTGCTGCAAGCCTCAGCAACCAGCTGAAGTAAGCAGCTGAGACGCCCCGCACACAACCAAGGGAGCCTGGGCTTTGTCCATGAGGTGATTCCAGACTCTCCGGGCTTCGGGGAGAGCAGGAATCCAGATCTCCCCAGGACCTTGCTTCTCCCTAAGGCAGCCATATGGGAAAACTCCTCAGAGAACCTCCACATTCAGCACCTACAAGTTATAATGACCTCTCCCTCCCGATGAGAAGGAACCTTGAGTTTTCTCTGGGCTGAGCCAAAAGTGAACCATGGAATGGCTGAGGACACCTGTGTGACCTGAAGGTGGTTATCTTTGCTGTCTTTATTGGCCCACCCTACTGACAACCCAGGGTCTAACCCCAGCCCCGCCACTCACAAGCCCTGCAGATAGACAAGAGTCCTTTGGCCTCTCTGGGCCTCTGTTTATTCGTGGAGGAAATCGAGTCCTGCTTGGATATGGAGGTATATGCCTATACCCCCAGCAATTAGGAGACAGAGGCAGGAGAAGAATGTGAGTTCCAGGCCAGCCTGAGCTACATAGTTAAATCCTGACTCAAAAAAAAAAAAAGTAAAAAATGAATTTTTCTTCTGCAAAAAGCATTCATCCCTCATTTCCATGCCTCTTATCTGTGGACTGCTGATCTCAGGCAGGCTTTCTGGGTCTCTGCTTCAAGGCTGAGACCCAGTGGCTGGATGTGGTACCTCATTGCAGTTGGACTGTGCTCACCCAAGTGTGTTCTTCACTGGAAATAAGCTGAGAAGAAGCAACGACACAGATAGAACTCTTCTTTCAAACAAAACCGAAGGAAGGAAGAAAAGAAAGAAAGAAGGAAGAGAATGAACCAAGTATAGCATTGTACATCTATGTGGGCTACAATATAGGTTCCAGGCCAACACAGGCTACACAGTAAGACCCTAAATAAAAAGAAAAGAGATGGAGAAAAAGGAGAAAGGAAGAATGAGAGGGAGAAGGAAGGAAGGAAGGAAGGAAGGAAGGAAGGAAGGAAGGAGGAAGGAAAGAAGGAAGGAAGGAAGGAAGGAAGGAAGGAAGGAAGGAAGGAAGGAAGGAAGGAAGGAAAGAAATGTGGTGAGTTGGGTCAATGTTCCCTACAAACCAACCCATGAACCAAACATTCACAAAACCCTTGCCAAACATCCCCAGTTCTTCAATCCATTAAAGACTGCTCTTGGGTCCATCCACAGCTTAGCAGACTCAGGCTCCAAGTCCACCGACCTGAGTTCAATCCCTGGAACCCACATGCTGGAAAGGAGAACTTACTCCTAAAAGGCAGAAGATGTGCTCAGCATCCCTCCGTGTGACAGACACCTTCATCAAGAAACTGCCATAGCTGAAGAGATGGTTCAGTGGTTAGGAGCACCGCCTGCTCCTACAGGAAACCTGAGTCCAGTTTCCCAGCACGCACACAACAGCTCACAGCTGTCTGTAAGCTCAGTTCCAGGGCTGCCACTTCCTCTCTGACCTCCATGGGCACCAGGCATGCACGTACTGCAATACACATATGCAGGTAAAAGCATTGTATATATAAAATTATAAAACGATTTTCAAAATAAAGAAACTGTCCCACTCTCTCTGACTTCACCCACTGCCCCCAGAAAGGTTTTGTACCTTTTAGTCCTTTTCTTGTCTAGAAGTAATATGACCAGAACTAGCATCCAGACCCAGGATGATCCAGTCTGGAGTCTGAGACAAGTAGATGACTCCTCTAACTGTTTGGACCTTGCAAAGGCACCACAGCTGACAGCGATGGACAGAGAATCTTGTTAATTAAGGAGGAGTCTGGGTTCTGCGCCCCATAAAAACTGAACAATAACTTGAAAGGTTCTGGAAAGATCAGAGAGTGTCCTCAGTTCCTGGCTTTCCCATATTTGGGGCCAACATGAGGCATGGTCTGTTCTTGCATGCTTGACTTATGTCCTTGTCCAGACTACAACCAAAATAACTACAACTAACATACACAAAAATGACCCAGTGCAACAAATACAAACCAAATGTGTAATGCTGGGATTCTAGACATGAACCTCCATCCAGAGTGTCTGTGGTGTTGGGGATTGAGCTCATGACTTTCTGAATGCTAGGCAAGCACCCTAGCGATGAAGCCACACTCCCACCTCTACTTCCTGTAATTCTCTCTGTGGGTACCCGCTCTTGTTTTACAAACACAATAAGATCTCCCCACCCCAACCTCTACAACATGTTTGTGACTCTTCTTTGGGTTCTGGACGCTGCCAGTTAAACATTCATGGATATCTCAATGTCAAGTCCACTCAAACTGAACCCCTTACTTTTGCCTGCGAGCCTGAGGATCCTATAGTCTGACCACATCGGCTTTCTTTCTAAGTGGGGCAGGAGGCCACTGAAGGGCTTCGAGTAAGAAGGAATGTGGAGAATGGGCTTGTGGAAGGATAACCCTCGCTATGTTGAGAGTAGCCTACAGGGAGCCATTAAGAGAACCAGAGTCCTAGAGAAGAAAATGGCAGTCATCCTGGTTGCTAAGGGTTTCCTCAGAGGTGCCCAAAGCAGGAGAGCATCCTTGAACACACACCCTGTAGCATCAGCCTCTCAAAGAGCTGATATTACAGATGTGCACCACCACACACAGCCTGGCTGGTCTGTTAGGAGCATGTTTGTTTGCAGATGTGAGTAGAGGGGATGAATTAGGTATGACTCAGGATCCATGTCCTTAAGGAGACGAGGGATGGACCTAAGGCAAAGCAGACAGAGCAGGCCATAGCTAAGCTAAAAGGAGAGCTGACTGCTCTGTGGTGATGGGCCTGGGTACCAGACAGGAGTGGAAGCTCCTGAAGTACTTCCAGCTCTTATGGAGGTATCGATGGTAATTATGGCCTGCTGTGAGGTGGGAGGTTGGGGGGGGTTACACTGGAGACCTGAAAACAGGGGTGAAACGCGGATCGGGCACATGAATGAACTGCAGCGGAACAAAGGCGACTGACCAGCCATCCGGACCCACAGAGGTCTCAGAGGCCACAGATTAGGAGGTCAGCACTTTGAGATTCTCAGTTCCCTGAATGCACTTCTGCCTACGTTGGTCCTTCTCAGTTTTGCTGTTGATTTGACAGAAATATTCTGGGGTATCCACAGTGGAAGGGCTGGGCTCATTCCAAGACACAGTATCCAACTGGAGTGCCCCATTCCATGCCCAAGGGGAAAGAAAAGACATATGGGGAGATGCCTACCTCTGGGAGCTTTGTAGTCAAGTCTCAGGACCCCCAAAATGAGGAGGCAATCTCAAAAGGCTTCTAGTAGAGTATATTAAATTTCAATGGTGACAAAGTTGTTTCAAGCAAAGAAAAGAAGGACCAAACACTACCAGCAACCTTTGGGCCAGAAAACAGAAAGCAAACATTCAGAGCTCCAGAATATGGAGCCAGCTCAGTCACCAAGGCAGCATTGGGGATATTTATTAAACATCTTTGTGAATAAACACACCCTCCCAAGTGTGGTAGTCAGCTTTAATTGTCAACTTGCTACAAGCTAGGATTTCCCGAGAAACTCAGTGAGGGGTTGTCTACAGTAGGTTGGCCTGCAGGCATGTCTTTGGGGAACTGTCTTAATTAAGTTGATTGATGTGGGAAAACCCAGCCCATGGCGGGTGGTACCATCCCCTAAGAAGGGGATGCTAGACTGTGGAAGAATGAAGAAACAAAGCTGAGCCCAAGCAAACAAGTGACAGATCAGATCACACACATCCACTTCTCTCTGCAACAAGTTAAAAGAAATGAAAAAAGACATGGAGATTACTTAGACCCTCCAGCCCAGAAGGATGATCAAGGGAAAGACAGACACAGAGGTTGATTTTTTTTAAATTCTTTGACAGTTTCATGCACATGTACCATGAATTTCAGTTGTTTCCCCCTCCCCAATATCCCTGTCTCATCCTGTTTCCTCTCCCATAGAAACCATCCTCCTCACAACAAGCCTCCCCTTACTTCCCTGTCATGTTTGTCATGAGTTTAACTAAGGTTGTTTGAACAAACACAGGTGAGAGATGTTTTGTTTTTGTTTTTTGGGTTTGGTTTTTTTTTGTTTGGTTGGTTGTTTTTTTACCAGAGCGTGAGCAGTTGATTGGTGGCACATCACAGAAGACAGTGATATCCCCTCAAGCTTGCGTTTCCAAATATTTAGTTTTATTTATACTACATGCACATGTATGCAGGTGCCCATGAAGGCCAAAAGGGGGCACTGAGTCCTTTGGCACTAGAGTACCCAGCATTTGTGAGGCACCCGAGGAGGGCACTAGCCCCTGAACTCCAGTGCTCTCATCGAAAGACTTCTCAGGACGTACTCTTAACCACTAAATGGCACCCACCACCCACAGTGGTTTCCTTTTAGTTACTTTGGGAGGGGTGGGGGGATACGGATGATGAAGCTAGGGTCTAGTGAACGCTAAACAAGCATGCTACACTGAGCAACACCCAACCCTCCTTACCTTCCCCTTTATCACCTTCACAAACCCTTTGTTTAAACTGTAGCTTATAATTTATCCACCTCTTCTTATGGTTCTCCACAGGTGAGTCTAAGGACAAAGGACAACATTTCTGGCAGGTGGGGTGAAGGGCACACTACACTGTAGGTGTCCAGGCAGAGAAGCGAACCAAGAAGAGGTGAGACTAAGAACCCAGTTCAGATTGACGTCATTGACCCCGCTCAGACTCAGATGTCTGATGCCCGGCAGTCAGTTACCAGCATATTTAAAATACAGTTCAATTTGAAGAAAAACAAGAAGTTTCCTGGTGTAATACAATCCCAGAACAATCCCAGATACACAAGAAAGCATAATTGTAGAAATTCAATCCAAGAAGATGTTCTAGAGATAGGCTGCCCATACTGGCTTAAGGGCCTGCGGAAGGACCTGGCCTGGTTTCTGTCATACAGATAGATAGCATAGATCATTTGAGATATTAGCCGTCCCTAGTCCTGGCTGTGGAAGCTTTGGGAAGCCCCTGACTGTAAGGGTCATTTAGATTCCTAGCCACCTCCAGTCCTGGTTGTGGCCTGATATGGCCTGGCCCAACAGACAACACAGAGCACCTCACCTCACCAGGCTGTCAATCACCTCCAGGTCCCAGCTTTCTGGATAAGAGAGTAGGTATTTTCTCCTTTGAGGAGACAGCTGCCTCCATGTCACTGACACTCGTGGTCTCCCCCTGGATGTCTACAGGTGCAAGTACAATGTCTCCCAACAAGAGCTAGCAAAAGACACCCAGACGAAAATGCCAAAGTGAAAAAAAAAAAAAAAAGCCGGGCAGTGGTGGCGCACGCCTTTAATCCCAGCACTTGGGAGGCAGAGGCAGGCGGATTTCTGAGTTCGAGGCCAGCCTGGTCTACAGAGTGAGTTCCAGGACAGCCCGGGCTACACAGAGAAACCCTGTCTCGAAAAAAAAAAAAAAAAAAAAAAAAACAAAAAAAAAAAAAGAAAATGCCAAAGTGATACTTTTTGACATGACTGGTTTCTGTCCTATTTATCAAGTCACTTTAGCTGGTGAACACGTATAGAGAACCTATGGCTAGCTGGGCTAGCTGAACAGACAGCTCAGCAGGTAAAGGCACTTACCTAGTGACCTGAATTTGATCCCAGACACCTACAGGAAAGGACAGGGCCTGTCAGTTGTCCTCTGACCTCCACACACACTATGGCACATGCTCATTCTCTCTCTCTCTCTCTCTCTCTCTCTCTCTCTCACACACACACACACACACACACACACACACACACATAAATAAATAAATAAACAAACAAACAAACAAATAAATAAATGTATGTCAAAATAAAATAACTCTCTAGGCAGTGATCCCGTCACTCAGGAGGCAGAGGCAGGTAGTTCTCCATGAGTTCCAAGCCAATCTGGGTGACATAGCCACACCCTGTAGGAGACAAGTGTCTGCTGTGGTAGATATATGGTAGGGCAGCCGATGAATGCACACAAGCTACTGGAGTGGAGGTCAGTCTGGTTTTGTTTTTATTTCTCTCTAACCACTGTGTAATCAGCAGCTCTGTGGTATTTTACATCCCACTCGCGTCAGACCAGACCTGACTCCATGACATTAAACATAAGTTACTTAACCCTCCCTTCTAGCCATCAACACTTGGGAAATGAGAAAACACTCTTCTTCAGCAGCTACTTCCCAGAATGCACTGGTCTACTGTTTGTGGCTGACATGGAGGTTTAAAACTGTTTAGGAATAAATAAAGCAGGAGGAGGAAAATTATCACTCTACTCTTCAAAATTCTGAGTGAGAGGCTGGAGAGATGGCTTCGCAGTCAGGACACATGGCTACTCTGGATCTGTCCCCAGCACCCACATGGTGGCTCACAACTATCTGTAACTCCACTTCCGGGGCATCTAATGTCTTCTCCAGCCCCCAAGGATACCGCACACACATGGTGCATAGATAAAATAAAAAGCAATACATCTTGTTCTTGTGCATGAGCCACCTTTCCTGGTGAGTGTAGCTACCATCCCTCATCAAAGGAGCCTGTCTTTATGGCAAACGGAAACCATCACGGAAAACCACAACTAGACACAAAGCAGAGATGAACAGATTGTGAGGAGCCCAGCACCAACAGATACACCTACCTCTCAGGAAAGATCTCAGAAGAGGTGGGCAGAAAGATTTTAAGAGTCAGGAAAACATGAAGTCTGCGGTAAAACCTTCTCTCCTGGAACTAGCTTCATAAGCAAGACCAGGACAGTGGACCAGTTAAAAAGGGAAGAAGGGAACTTTGCAGGGCCCATCCCTAGATAAAGAACTACAGGCAGCTATGGCTGCTGGGAGAAGGAGCATTCGTGTCTCTCAAGCTCTTAGTGGCTGTCAATCATGGAGGTCAGTCAGCCTTAGTACCAGCTACACAGACAACAAAAGCAGACTCAGAGGGTTGTATTTACATGTGTGGGGTGGGTGTATTTTTGTGTATGTTTATATGTATGTGTGCATTTGTGTGCATACCTGTAGTGGGAGATATTTTTAAATCGGCCACAGGTCAAGCCAACTATCTAAGCTGCAGCAGCTCTGCCTAGCTCAGCCGCCATGTTCCATGGCTAGAGGCCACATGCATGTTGCAGCTAGAACCGGCCAGCCAGAAACACCAGCCCTGCCACCCTGCCAATCTTCTATGCTGTCTCTGCAAGACTGGGCACTGCCCAGACCATCCCACCATCCATGCGGACCCAGTAGAAAGATGAGACTCTGATGCTTAAAGATTAATCAAAAGCTTATATATTTGATAATGATCAGTAACAAGATACCCATACAATCAGAAGTGTAACCCAATACCCAACCTAGATATACCAACTACCTTTGACTGCTCCAGACACGTGAACATCCGCCTCCATCTCCTGTCTCTTCTCTTCTCTCCTAGTTCCTCCTTTTCTTTTTCCTACTCCTCTCCTAACTCCTCCCACCTTAGCTCCTCCTACATGTACCTGACATATACACACATATATACATACACATGTGTGTACACTCACACACACCCATTTGTGTATACACATACATATGTGTGTATATGTATGTGTATATGCATATCTTGTTCTTTGTGCATGAACCACCTTTCCCAGGTAAGTGTAACTACCATTCCTCATCACGGAAAACCTCAACTAAACACAGCGCAGAAATGAGCAGATTGTTGTGTGTGCATACACATATATACATACACATGTGCATATATACATACATATATGTACGTGATCTGACAGATAAAAGTCATTAGAAAGATTTCTCTGGTGCCTTGCAGGTTAATAGTTTTAACGCCGTCTTAGTCTTTGTCTCTCCTGGCATAAGGATGGAACGGGACAGCCTTGTGAAGTTACTCTCTGTTTCAGTTAAGTGATGGAAGACAGGAATTTTCCTTTTTATCTTTTTAAAAGATTCTTTTTATGTGCATTGATGTTTTTGCCTACATGTATGTCTGTGTGTGGGAGCAGGATTCCCTGGAACTATAGTTATAGAAGTTCTGAGTTGTGAGTGCTGGGAATTGAACCTGGGTCCTCTGGAAGGGCAGCTAGTGCTCTTACCCACTTCTGATTGACTTTATTTCATTTGTTTATTGTGAAACAGGGTATTGCTCTGTAGCTCTGGCCAGGGTTGGACAGCTCTGTGGACCAGGACCTTGGTTCCTCTCTGGTTGCTTGGGCTTTCTCACAGCAGGGCTGCTGGGTCCCAAGGTCTCCAGAGATGGAAACTATGTTGCCCTTGTGACCATTTGTCATGCTCTACCTTCGATAATAAACGTGGTGTGATGGCTCCGAGAGATGTTTCCCTGTAGTTATCACAAGCCTGCCCGACCTCAAGAGTCACGTGGGCCTCCTTTCAGTTGAAGGCATTTCAAAGTCACGTTATAAAGACAGCATCCCATGACAGAAACACAGGTAGGTGCTATGTCCCAGGACTGAATAAACACGTCTCCAGGACCCTCCCTGAACTCAGATCCTCTTGGGTTGAAAGAGGAAAGTGCATGTAAGCCACACACTTTAGATCCTCTGCAACCAGGACACGCTGGGGCTTTGGAGTTTGGAGAGTAACTGACAGCCATGAAGCCTGGCCAGCTATTTTTTTTTTTTTTTTTTTTTTTTTTTTTTTTTTTTTTTTGGTTTTTCGAGACAGGGTTTCTCTGTGTAGCTCAAGCTGTCCTGGAACTCACTCTGTAGACCAGGCTGGCCTCGAACTCAGAAATCCCCCTGTCTCTGCCTCCCAAGTGCTGGGATTAAAGGCGTGCGCCACCACCGCCCGGCCCTGGCCAGCTATTTGTCAGCAATCTGTCTCTTCAACCAGATGTGAGCTCCGTGAGAATTTATATGCACATGTAAGATGTGAAATGTATACATACAGCATTGAGTATATGCACTCACATGCATGCATGCACATACACACATATACACATACATACATACATACATACATACATACATATATACATGCACACATGTGTACACACACACAATCTATCCAGTGCTCAACCCAGAGTTTAGCACACAGTGGCTATAAATATAACAACTTTATTAGAATAAGATGAATACAGTCAGGTGGTGGTGGTGGTGGTGGCGCATGTCTTTTATCCCAGAACTTGGGAAGCAGAGGCAGGCAGATCTTTGTGAATTTGAGGTCAGCCTGATCCACAGAGCAAGTTTCAGGACAGTCAAGGCTACACAGAGAGACCCTATCTCGAAAGAAAGAAAGAAAGAAAGAAAGAAAGAAAGAAAGAAAGAGAGAGAGAGAGAAAGGGAGGGAGAGAGGGAGGGAGGGAGGGAGGGAGGGAGGGAGGAAGGAAGGAAGGAAGGAAGGAAGGAAGGAAGGAAGGAAGGAAGGAAGGAAGGAAGGAAGGAAAAGAAGAAAAAAGAAGAATCCTTGTTTGCCAGGCGTGTGGGTGCACACCTTTATTTTTCAGTGCTCAGGAGGCAGAGGCAAGTGGGTCTTTAAGTTCAAAGCTAGCCTGGTCTACGGAGCTAGTTCCAGGACAGCCAGGGTTGCACAAAGAAACCCTGTGTCAAAAAACAAAACAAAAACAGGACTAAGGTGACTTCAATGCCACAGCGGTCCTGAAGGATGGTGACATGCTGCCCCCTTCTGGTAGCTGAGGATAATGCCACCTATTTCAAATTCTATTTCTCTCCCTGGAACCATAGGTCCTAGCCTAGCCTAGCCACTCCCATTTTATATGACTCTTTTCTGATGGTCGGTCAGTCGGTTGGTCAGTCTGTCTGTCTGTCTGTCTGACAACAATCCTGGCCCCTGTGTTAATTTCCATTTGAGTCTCCCTTGTGGCTCAAACCGTCGTCCCCTCCTGAAGCCGCAGCCAGGGTTGGCATGCTTCACCTCTTGCTCTGCAGGGATCCCTCAGGACATGCTGTGGCTCCTGGCAGCCGGTCTTACCCACACTGCACCACTCTTTCTTCCCAAAATAGCTTCTTGTCTCCGAATGGCCTCTAGCTACTCTCTGGCTGCAACCTCTCCCCCGCCATATCTCTAGTCTTCCTCCTCTCAGGTCCAACACTGAGGCCACTCTCTTCATGGGTCATTTGGGAGCTCAGCACCCCTCAGATGCCTACAGGTGCAGGGGACATCAGCTCAGTCCTCTCTCTGATTTCCAGCTCTGAGTGTGACTCACAGGCTCCTCCTGGAGTCCTGGCATCTCCTGTTCAAAGCCACTGTCCCCCACCACACTGCTATCCTACCTGTCCCCAAGCCAGATAATAAAAAGAGCCTTGATTTTCCCTCTCCTCGGCAGCATCATACAATCTTTTCTTTTGGCTCTGTGTGCTGGGTAGATTTTGTGTCAACTTGACACAAGCCAGGATTCCTGCCCTGACTTCCTTCAAAGATGAACTCTGAGATGGAAGATGCTTTTGCTCATGGTAGTTCACCTCAGCAGTAAAATCCTACAACACTATGGCTTGTCACCGGGAACTTTTGTATGCTTTGTTGTTGTTCTTTGAGACTGGCTCACCTTATATGCACAATTGCAGGCATGCTCCTGCAGCAGGCCATGTTCTAAATCTTGCCAGATACAAAGGCAACCCTATATAACAGTGTTCAGCTTCTGCCTTCCTTGCAATCCCCTGGACCCTATCTCTGTGACTCTCTGATGACTTTACTACTACTTCTGCCTGACTAGAATCTTCTAGAAGAGCTGGAGCATAGCTCAGTTGGTACAGTGTATGCCTGCCATGGACAAATCCCTGAGTTCTATCCCCAACACTGAATAATTCAGCTATGTTAGTAAGTGCCAATCATCCCAGTATTCAAGAGTTTGAAGAAGGAGGATCACAAGTTTAAGGTCACCCTCAGCTATACCCCACATTGACCCATGGGTATATCTGCAGGGCACTTTTGATAGCTAATTGATGTAGGAGAGCCCTAGCCCACTGTGGGTAGCACCATCCCAAAGCAGGTGTGCCTGGGCCAGGGAACTAGCCAGTAAAGCTGCTTTCCTCCAGGTCCCTGCCCTGCCTGAGTTCCTGCCGATTCCCTCAGTGATGGGCTGTGGTGTAGAACTATTAGTCGTGGTGTTTATCACTGCAACAGAAGCAAACTAGAACAGTCCTCCAAGCCTCTCCATCCATCCAACAGAATACCCAAGGTATTAAAATGCCATGGGGATCACTGAGGTGGCTCACAGCTGAAGGTGTTTGCAGCCAAGCCTGACCTCATTCCCAGGTGGAAGGAGAGAATCAACTCTACCACGCTGTCTTCTGACCTCCACATGTGCCCTGTGTCACATGCTGCCACCACCCACACAGTAATAATAAATAAATGTGATTCTTAAATCGTCACAGGTACGGTTCAAACCCAGGCAGTGTGTCTCCTGATCCGGCCTTCATCTACTGGGCCTACTCTCCAAGGATTTCCTCTGTGTGGAGGCAGGCTGGGAACCCCGTCTCAATCCTGTCATGAACAGACCTTCCCCAGAAGAGGGGCTGGCTGGCAGAGACAGGGCCCTGGAGCATCAGGTCATGATCAAGCTGAGAGGCAGTGGTGGCACATTTTAAACCCAGCACTCAGGAGGCAGAGGCTGGCAGATCTCTGAGTTTGAGGCCAGCCTGATCTACAGAATGATTTCCAGGGCAGCTAGGGCTATAGAGAGAGAGACTAGAGGTGGAGGGGGTGGGGCCCATGTGACAGCAAAAAAACACAACAGAACCTCACAACAATCCTCTTGGATACACCTGAATGTTGGGATTACTGGATAATAACTTAAATTTAACCGACAGCTTATTTCCAGTGAGGTGTGTTGGGGGAGCCCTTCACCCCTTTAGTGAAGATGGAAGCCTGGGGATTTCTCCAGGCGTTAGCACACTTGACACTAGGAAAGCAAGCTTGCCTGCATGTTTCCCCCCACCTCCCTCTGATTACTTTTGGAGGAAGGAGGAGACAGGATTTCACTATGGAGCCCTGGCTGGCCTGTAGACCAGACTGGACTCAAACTCACAGAGAACCACTGTCTCTGCCTCCCATGTGCTGGGATTAGAGGCCTGTACCACTACTCCCTGCTTAATTTAGATCTTTTTTCAGAAACTATTTTCTGCTTAAAGACCACAGGACAACTTGCAGAGGTTGGCTCTCTCCTTCCACCAGGTGGGTCCCCAGGAATTGAACTCAGGTCATCAGGCTTGGTGGCAAGTGCCTTCAGCAGCTGAGCCTCTCCTCGATGCTGTGTTGTTCTTATAACATAAGAGCAGGCAGTTTTATAACACACATTATGTGGTAAGCATTCTCCACAGCTGTTTCATTCTGTGCTCACAATCACCCTGGGAGGTTTTCACTTCTGGTTGTAGATGCTCCTGCCTCCTTTGGTATACCCTGTGACAGGGAGGTTCTGCCACTTCTGTCCCTCCCAGGGACAACCAGGATTCTGGGGAGGGGAGGGTGACAAGAGAGGGAGGAGAGACAGAGAGAGAAAGGGTCCAAGATGTACCTCCCAGGCCCGAGCTGACAGCAGGATGGTATTGACACCATGGAAAAGATTCACAACGCCTGTCATCACCCCTGGCGTCTGAAGACACATGGAATTCAGAAGGAAGACGGAACACTCACAGCCAGGGAGGAATCTGGCTTCCCACCTGTTGCTTGTGCCCTGAACTACTCGCCACCCGACTCTATCTGCCCTTGGGGGTTGGAGGTGAGGTGGCACAGAGTCAACGACACGGACTCTGGGAGCAGGTGAGAAATGCTGTGTCTGAATGCTGCATTTAGACCCTCCACCTGTGCCCCATTGGTCCCAAGAAAGCATCTCTTCTAAATGGCAATTCCTGATTGGCTGGCATTGTCTGCACCAGCAATCCTTGGTCTCTCAGGCAGTCCTCAATTAGGTCCTCCTGCAGAAGATGCTTTTGTGGCTTCGAGGCCCCCAGCATTTACACTGAGGCTGTGCTGTTCCTGCTACACCCACCTGGGACAAAAGCCTCTTCCGTATTTTCTGTGGCATCTCTCCACATGGGCCTTAGCACCAAGTAAGTGACAAAGCCTGCCAGGTTCCTGGGACTCCGTGTGACTGAGGAGGAGACAGGTGCACAGTCTGTCACTCCATCTGTGACCACGAAGATGATGACTCCAGGGTCAGAAATAACACCACAGTCAGCTTGCATGTGTAGGTCCTCCCAGCCATTCCCAGAGAGTCTGGGCCCTGAGTCAGAGGGAAGAGTCTAGAAGTAGCCATGGACCCAGGTTACTGGTCTGGGACACCATGGATCCATCCTTCAGATTTTTTATTTATTTATTTATTTATTTTTTGATAAATCAAAGACCTGTTCCTTCAGAAATCTCTCTCACCTCCAAGTTTACTTCCCTCACAGCTTCGAAGACCTAGGCTATGGAGCTAGGGCAAGAATAGTTGGAAGACAGGCCAGCTTTGTTTTTGCACAGAGAGAAACAGAGGTTGAGCTTTTTACATGAAGATGTCTCCGGTAGTGAGACATCTGGTCCTGCCCTCAGGGAGCGGCTGGGCTTTGGGCATGGTGGAACACATGTGAGTTCAGCATAGAGAGAGGGGGCCTGTAGGATAAGAGGACAGGGTCACTCATATGTCAAGTGTCCCCCTATTCATCTCCTCAAAATAACCTAGATGTCTCCATCCACGACTGAGTCACCCACCCCAGTCCTCCGGGCAGACTTGGGATGAATGGGACTCCTCCTCCACCCTACCCCTCCCCAGCCCAAAGGACTTGTAACTGATTCCCCAGGATGGAAAAGTGACTTCCACAAGCCCTAAAAATAACCGGACCACTTAATACTCCGAACATAGCCTCTCCCCCGCCCCCACCCTCACCCACTCCCAGCCAGCCAGATAAAGGCAGCTGCCTGACTGCCAGAGAACAGAGACCCAGAGCCAAGGTAGAGAGAGACGTGGGACCCAGGAACAGAACAGAACTAACAACAAAGAATCCCAGCAGAGCGACAGATCCCAAGGCTAGACACTCAAAAGCACCCAGACACCAGCCAGACCTTTGGTGAGTACCCTCCCCTCTGGTGGTATAGGCTAGGCTACCTCTCTAGGCCGTGGCCCTATAGACTTTGCAACGGTGGGTGTCGGAGGGAGTCTGGAGGTAGTGGGGAGGGTGTCGAGAAGATGTGGCACAGGTACAAGCCCCAGAGAGAAAAGCCACCAAGACTTCTCTCTAGAAGGTAGCAAGTGTTTGTATGTGCTCAGCAGTTGCTGTGGCTACCTCAGGCAGGCCCATAAGCGGATTCCCTCTGATCTAGTATAATCAAGAGATAGTTTCAGATGGTTGCCTGGAGGTTTGTTTTTTAATTTTTAAATTACAGTTTTGTTTATTTTGTGTGCGTGTGAATGGGTCCATATGTTATGATGAAAGTGTAGGGATCTGACCACATTGTTTCTCTCTTGTACCATGTACGTTCCAGGAATGGAACTCAGACAAAGCAGGAGGTACCTACACCACTGCTCCATCACTCTGGCCTGGAGTTTTGGTTTTTGTTTTCTCTGAGACAAGATTTCTCTGTGTAGCCCTGGCTGTTCTGGAACTTGATTTGTAGATCAGGCTGGCCTCAAACTCAGAGATCCACCTGCCTCTGCCTTCAGAGTGCTGGGATTAAAGGCGTGTGCCATCACTGCCCAGCTGGAGTTTTGATTTTTCAAATCCAGCTATGGGCCTGGGACATAGTTCAGCTAGTCAAGTGCTTGCATAGCATGCACAAAGCCCTAGGTTCACCACATAAAACCAGAAATGACGTTGCAGGCTTGTAATCTGTCTCAGGAGGTGGAGGCAGAAAGGTCTGAAGTTCAAGGTATCCTCAACTACTGAGTTCAAGGCCAACCTGGACTGGGTGAGATTCTGTCTGAAAAGGAAGTAAAAATGCTGATACGGGGTTCCTCTTGCTTCAGGGCTTCCTCTCAAGAAGCCGGACCTTCTGGAAAGAGAGAAGAGAGGTGGAAGGTAAGGGACCCGGGACAGACAGAGCTAGAGCATGGCCCAGGGCAAGCCCAGTCCCCAGCTATTGTTGGTCACAGTCTTGGCATAAACGGCCCCAGTGATTTTGTGCCCAGGCTAGCTTGTGAGCCACTTTCCTCGTGAGGCAGCTTGGGTAGCATGACTTTGTCCCAGGCCATTTTCTTGCCCCATGGGGAACATCCTCCAACTAAGCCTGGGGTGACTCAGAATGGAGAGATCAGATCTGAATGTGCCCAGCAATAGGCATCTAGAGCAGGCTGGTGCCAGAGAGGGGTCCGAGGTGGAGGTGGGTAGTCCTTAGTAGTCGGCAGTGCTGAGTGATAGTCTTTGAAACTTACTATATCCTAAACCTGGCCCCATCCCTGCCCTTAGAAGTCTCAGGCCAGATGAGAGTAGAGCCTGAAGGCCTGCCTCAGGCTTTTCTGAAGCCTCAGCTGAGTCTCTCTGGGCAGCCCATCTTCTCACTGTGCTACTATATCCCCTAACAACAAGCCATTAGATTTGTTGGCCTCTGTGGATCCTTGTCTGACCTTTTTGGTCTCTGTGACCCTAGCAAGGATTCTGGGGATCCCCTGGAGTCTGGGTTGAGGGCAGCTGGTGATCTGTATAGGAAATCTGCCCAGGTTACCCTCATGGTGACCAGATAGAGCAGATGTGGGGACAGGCATGAGTTTGTGTGTGGTCTCCTACTCAGAGTTCAGAGACAAGAGGGACCACCCAGAGATTTTGCTTGGGGCTCCATAAGGGAATGTCAGATCTTGCTTCCTCTGGATTTTCAAATCCTCGGTTGACAGGCCAGGGAGGGAGGGAGGCAAGCAGCCCTCCCTTCTCCTTCTTCTGAGATAGGTCAGAAGGACAGGAGGTCAGGAAGATGCCCTGTCTCTTGTCATCAGCATTCCTGCTTCACCCCACAGCCTCAGATCCCTTTGAGTGACGGCTATCTCCAACTTGTTCTACAGGTCAAATACCTGGGCACATCACAGGAAGCAGAAGGCAGTGTATTCTAGGAGCCCAAAGTATGTAAAGAGATGGGGCATGGGCACACCAGGTCTTCCTGGCTGAGCTGGAACCTCCTTCTGAGTGCCATGATGTCTGGCTGAAGCCTGGACCTCAGCTATATTTAGTGCCAAGTGCAGGGCAGAAGAGTGGGTCGGGGCAGCAGGAGGGGGCACATATCTTACATTCTTTCCCTAATGGCCTCTGGGGACTGTCATAACACCTGTCACAAGACAGATAGGACATACATGAAACAGAGCAGAAGATGGCTGGAGGAGTGTGAGGCCTCTGAGGTGTGAGGAGAGTCAGGGAGACGCATACCTTGGTGGAAACTGGGGCAGAGGGATCAGGATCTAGATTCTGGCTGGAAGCCCTGCCCTAGAGACTCTGCAAGCTATACTTGCTGGTACACAACTGGGGAGGGCACTCTGTGAGCCAAGGCAGGGCTCTCATGTCCAGAGCTGCTTTGGCAGAAGGGATCTTAACCCCACAATCTTCTAGTGCACACACATACCCTGGATACATTACCTTCCAATTCTCCTAGGGATGCAGGACTAGAGGGGTGCGTGGGGAATAGCAAAGCCTAACACACTCAATCCTGCTATTTTCTGGGAGTCAGGACTTCAGCCAGCACAGCCTAGCACTCATTCTGTAAGATCTGACCCTGAAACTCAAGTTTCTTATTGCAGAGAACTCTGGGGAGACAGTTCATCCAGGACTGGCAAGGTGGCTCAGTTGGGAGAATGCTTGCCCAGAATGCATGAAGCCTGAGTCTAATCCCCAGCGAGTAGACTGGTGGCACATTCCAGAAATCTCACACTTGCAAGGTGGAGGCAGGGGGGAGTTCAAGGTCAGGCTCAGCTATGCATCGAGTTTGAGGCCCTGTCTGCATGTAAAACCCTGATCTGGAATTCAAACACTGGTTCTGCCTAAACATGGGCAATTTTCCCTCCTTGGGCCTCTATTTCACAGCAAGGGCTGTGGACCCAGGGGCCTGGGAAAGGTTGGAGAGAGCCAAGAAGTGGAGGTTAGAGAAAGGTTTCTAGTAAACATGCTAAGCGGGCCCTCTGGTGGTGCGTGGGGGAATTTCACCACTATAGGAAATGAGTCTTCATTTAAGGACACCTTAATTTAGGCTTTTCCCAAGACGGTGCTCTTGAGCACGCCCACTTGGGAGTCTGCCAGGGATAGATGATTTTGACAGAGGGAGATGTAGGTGATTCATTCAGCATTCGTACTGGATGTTCGGATCTCTCCAGAGACTGGAAAGAGTCTCCAGCCAGCTGTGCCTTGCTTGATCCCAGTGACCCAGGTGAGATTAGGAAGCAGGGACTCATATTGATTAATGAATGGACTGTGTGATACATCAGCCAAGCAGTGGCAGAGTGAGCCCCAGGCTAGAGATCTAGAGATGTGGGAGCCCCTTAGTATCTGCCACACAGTCCATAGCCTTTCTCCTGCTAGTTAACCCGGGAACTGCCCCTCACTCAACTCAGCTTCTCTCCTCCTTCCCAGAAGAATGGCTGATGCCCAGATGCAGGTAGCTCCTACATCAACCATCCAAATGAGAACTGGAGAGGACCTGTCCCTCCCTCCTTCCTCAGCCCCGGAGGGTCTGCCGCCGCCGCCTCCCAAGGAATCCTTCTCCAAGTTCCAGCAGCAGCGGCAAGCCAGCGAGCTCCGCCGTCTCTACAAACACATACACCCTGAGCTTCGGAAGAACCTCGAGGAGGCTGTGGCTGAGGACCTAGCCGAGGTACTTGGTTCGGAGGAGCCCACGGAGGGCGATGTTCAATGTATGCGCTGGATCTTTGAGAATTGGCGGCTGGATGCCATTGGCGATCACGAGAGGCCAGCTGCCAAGGAACCTGTGTCAGGTGGCAACGTTCAGGCCACCTCTCGAAAGTTTGAGGAAGGCTCCTTTACCAACAGCTCAGATCCGGAGCCAGCGGGACCCCGGCCGTCAGGGGGCGATGTCCGAGCTGCCAGACAGCTGTTTGAGACCAAGCCGCTGGATGCGCTGACAGGCCAGGAGGAGGCGACACAGACGAAGGAACCTGCAGCCACTGGAGATGTACAGGGAACCAGAAAGCTTTTTGAGACTAGGCCCCTGGACCGGCTGGGTTCCCGCCCCTCCCTCCAGGAGCAGAGCCCTTTAGAGCTGCGCTCAGAGATTCAGGAGCTGAAGGGTGATGTGAAGAAGACGGTGAAGTTGTTTCAGACGGAACCACTATGCGCCATCCAGGATGCAGAGGGCGCCATCCACGAAGTCAAGGCTGCCTGCCGGGAGGAGATTCAGAGCAATGCAGTGAGGTCAGCTCGCTGGCTCTTTGAGACCCGACCTCTGGATGCCTTCAACCAGGACCCCAGCCAGGTACGGGTGATCCGGGGGATCTCCCTTGAAGAGGGAGCCCTGCCCGATGTCAGCGCAACTCGTTGGATCTTTGAGACGCAGCCTCTGGACGCCATTCGTGAGATCTTGGTGGACGAGAAGGACTTCCAGCCATCTCCGGATCTCATCCCTCCTGGTCCAGATGTTCAGCGTCAGCGACATCTGTTTGAGACCTGTGCCCTGGACACTCTGAAGGGCGAAAGAGAAACGGAGGCAGAGGCTCCACCCAAGGAGGAGGTGATTCCCGGTGATGTCCGCTCTACACTCTGGCTATTTGAAACAAAACCCCTGGATGCTCTCAGAGACCAGGTCCAAGTAGGTCACCTGCAACGTGTGGATCACCAGAAGGGTGAGGGGCTTGTGACTGAGTGTCTGTCAAGTAATGGCACTTCAGTGTTGCCTCTGTCTCAGGGTGTCCCCCGGAACGATGGGTTGAAAGGGGATGTGAAGACCTTCAAGAATCTTTTTGAGACCCTTCCCTTAGACAGCATTGGGCAGGATGAGCCTTCAGCCTATGGGAACATAAAGAGAGGACAAAAGACTGATTCTGCTGAGCCATCCCAGGGCTCGGATGCCCCTGTATATGCTATGCAGGACAGCAGGGGACAGCTTCACGCCCTGACTTCTGTCAGCAGAGAGCAGGTAGTTGGAGGTGATGTACAGGGCTACAAGTGGATGTTTGAGACACAGCCCCTGGACCAGCTGGGTAGAAGCCCCAGTACCATTGATGTAGTACGAGGCATCACTAGACAGGAAGTGGTGGCTGGGGATGTTGGCACCACTCGGTGGCTCTTTGAGACACAGCCACTGGAGATGATCCACCAACAAGAGCAACAGAAACGAGAGGAGGAGGAGGGGAGGGGCCCAGGAGGCCTCCCTCCTGAGCTCCCCCAGAAGGGAGATGTACAGACCATCCGCTGGCTGTTTGAGACCTACCCTATGAGCGAGTTGGCAGAGAAGCAAGAATCCGAGGTCTCAGACCCCATAACCAAGGGTGAGACACAGTCATGTACCTGGATGTTTAGACCCCAATCTCTGAACCAGGCAGAAGGCTCTGGGGAACAGCACCTGCAAACCAGCCAGGTCCCGGTTGGAGACAGACAGACAGATAGGCATGTCTTTGAGACTGAATCCCTACCAGCCTCAAGCCAGTCCAGTGGGAGAAAGCCTGTAAGGTACTGCAGCCGGGTGGAGATTCCTTCTGGGCAGGTATCTCGGCAGAAAGAGCTTTTCCAGGCCCTGGAGGCGGGCAAGAAGGAGGTACAAGAGACCACAGTAAGCCCAGGATCCATCCCCACAGGCTCTGTGCATAAATTCACCTGGCTCTTTGAAAACTGCCCCATGGGCTCCCTGGCAGCTGAGAGTATCAGAGGGATAACCTCCAGGAAGAACAGCCAAAAGGCTCTGCAGACCATGGGACACCAGAGAGGCAGGAGACAGAAGCCGAGAGAACCCTTAGGATTTTGCATGCCACTCCTGGCATCCTGCACCATGGAGGAATCCTCATGGAAGTCCGAGGGCCAGGAGAGCTCTGCCTTGCCAAGTATGTTCTCCCAAGCCCAGGGCAGGGACGCCCCTATGTACGGAAGGAGGAGCTGGTGTGTGGTGAGCTCCCCAGGATCGTCCGTCAAGTGCTACACCGGACAGATGTGGACCAGCAGGGACTGTTGGTTCAGGAGGACACAACTGGCCAGCTCCAGCTCCACCCTCTCAAGCTGCCAGGGCCTGGTGACCCTGGGAATATTGAAGACATGGACCCTGAGCTCCAGCAGCTGCTGGCCTGTGGCCTGGGAGTCTCTGTGGCAAAGACGGGGCTGGTGATGCAAGAGACAGGACAGGGCCTAGTGGCACTGACTGCCTACTCCCTCCAGCCCCAGCTAACTAGCAGGGCCCCTGAAAGAAGCAGTGTGCAGCTGCTGGCCAGCTGCATAGACAAAGGAGACCTGCACAGCCTTCACAGTTTGCGGTGGGAGCCACCAACAGACCCAAGTTCTGTACCAGCTACTGAGGAGTCCCAGAGGCTTCCCCCAACAGAGAGCATCATACATGTAACCCCATTAGACTCCACCATGGAGATGGGGCATCTGAGAGTCTCGGGGTCCACACCCTGCCCACCCCCAACTCGGGCAGCTGGAAAAGTGGTCCTTCCCAATGGGATACCTGAAGCCCAAGCTCCATTGCAGGAAGCAAGAAAGCAAATGGATATCAGCCATACTGGGCAGAAAGGGAAGGCAGCCTCAGGAAGACCAGAAGGAACCATTGCTTCCCCTCTAGGGTCTGGAGCTCCAGATCTCCAGGTAGCCATGCAAAATCTGCGTTTGGCAACCGCTGAAGCCCAAAGCCTGCACCAGCAGGTTCTGAGCAGGCACCCACAGGGCTCTGACCCTGCAGCCACCTCTATGCCCGTCCAAGATGTTCTGCACATGCCGACTCCTGCCACTGGGCCTACCCAAGGTAGCATCAGGCCTGTGGCTAGAAGTGAAGCCAGGATCCCAGCAGTTCCCAGAAAGGTCAGTGGGGACAACAAAGCAGTCCCCAGAGGGCTGCCTAGGGGGCGGGTGACCATACAGGATGGTATCTATGCTGCTCACCCTGTGAGAACCTCTGACCCACCTGGGGTTATCCAGCCTTCTGAAAAGAGCCCCAACAGGGGACAGCCCACTCCAGGCAGACCAAGGTCAGAGTCCCAGGCCAGGGTATCAGGAACCTGAGGGTCATACACAAAGGGCCTGGGGACCTCTGGGGAAAGCGATGCCCCAAATCAGGCCTGAGTGCCTCCAGGCAGCAGACACCTCCCTGAAGACTGTCCCTCTAACTCACCACACTCTGACATCTAAACCCCAGGCTGCAGGTGCCAGCCTGCACTCCCATAATGCCTCTGTTCCTCCCCCTCCTACTCTCCCAGCTGCTGTGACAGAAGAACCTGACCACCCAGTTCAAGACCACCACCAGGAGGACTCCATCCAGCAGGCCTCCAAGCCCCTGCAGGAACCCCTTCTTCATACTCACGACAGACCCGCTGGCCAGAAAATCCCTGAAGGGTCAGAGACAAAATTCTCCAAAGTGGAATCCACTGTGCCTCCAAGAAAGAAACCCCCAGTGCCTCCCAAACCTGCACATCTAAGCCAAGTCCACCCACCTCAGAGGCTGCCCAAGCCCTTAGCAGGCTCTGCCAGAAGCTCTGAAGCAGGACAAGACCATAAGCCAGGTGAGCCAGGTGTAGCCAACCCTGGGTCAGCCAAAGCTCCCACAATAGCAGGCCAGGATTGCCGGCCTCTGGCCGAATGCTCTAAGGGGCAGAAACAACCTATGCATCAGCATCTACTCAACACTATGGCTTCCAGGCCTAGCAGGGGTCAGATAACCAACAGCAACAGCCAGAGCCCTGAGTCTCCTAAGTTGAACGTTCTCAACAATGACTCCAGCCTACCACAAAAGCACCCTAGCTCCTCCAAAGAGCAGCCTATGGACTGTTCCAAGCAGGGGACCCCTGAGAGTCCAGAGATTGTACAGGGCAGCCATCAAGAGCTGCAGGGCCTCCTGAGCCAAGTGCAAACCCTGGAGAAGGAAGCAACCCACAGCGTGGATGTGCAGGCCCTGCGGAAGCTCTTTGAAGGTGTACCCCAGCTGGGAGGGGGTACCCCTCAGAATCCCACTGCCCCCCACAAGACTCAGGCCTCAATGGAGCAGGCCTTTGGGGAACTGACGCGGGTGAGTACAGAGGTTGCCCAGCTGAAAGAACAGACCCTAGCCAGGCTGCTGGACATCGAAGAAGCAGTACACAAGGCCCTTAGCTCCATGTCTAGCCTCCAGTCTGAGGCTCACCCAAGCAGCCATCCACAGGGAACTGCAAAGGATCCCAGTGTGAACAAGGTCTCCACCAGTAGCAGAGCCAGACCAACAGGCTCCAGCCAGGTCAAAGATCCACCTGTAGTCAAAAAACAAGAAAAGGTTGAGAGCCACCCTGGAGAACAAGGTCACGGCAAGATCAGCAATCATGCAGAGGCCAGAGGTCAGGCAGCAGTGAACCTCCTGCCCTCCAGGAAGCTGGAGACACCAAGAGCCGAGTCTGGCCTCCAACAAGTCTCTCCTTCCTATAGAGGATCCTCCTCTCCAACCTTCATCTCTATCCAATCAGCTACAAAGAAGCTTCTGGAAGCTTCTAGCCCTCAGGGAAGCCATTCTATCTCAGGGAAAAATGCACACCTAGCTCAGGACATAGGTCAAACCCTGCTCTACCAGAGAGATATCCAGGATCAGACTGGGACAAAGGAGATGGTCATCAAGGGCTCTGCTCCCACAGGGCAGCAAAAGAATGTTCTGGAATTCCAGAGTGGGTCAGCTACCTCCAAGTCCTATGGAACCACAAGAACAGTGACTGAGCAGTATGAAGAGATGGACCAATTTGGGAATACAGTCCTCACTTCCTCCACCACGATCACCCAGCAGGCAGAGCCGCTGATGGACCCCGGGCCCCAGCTCCGGCTCCACACTTCTCCCGCACTAAGGCAGTTCCTCCACAGCCCCTCCAGATTCAATAGCGATCTGGCAGAAGATGAGCTATCATGGGCTCCCTGTAGCCACTTCCATCCGGCTGCCCAGTGAGCCCCTCTGTCTCCCACCAGTCTTGGGTACCTCTCCCAGAGCTCTAGGACTGAGTCATGGCCCTACCTCCAGTACATGTGGAACAAGGACCAAGAAAAATGGGGCCTTCAGAGAGCTAACGAGGGTTGTTTGCCTTGATAGTTTCAGTTCTTTAAAAAGGACAAGAAAAGTAAAGCAGCCATCCACAGGAAAGCCGGATGTGTGTGTCAGGACCTGACAGGTGCTTGTGGAGAACTAGCCCACACTGGCCCAGCTCACACTCACATATGTGAGTCTGCACCTCACTGCCTAGAGCTGAAGGGACACCCTTCCACCATGTCTCTCCATGGCCAGCCTTTTTCTTTGATTATGGAATCTGGCTGTTTTAATCTCTGGTGAGGACCTGAGGCAGACTGGATATGACATTGGTCTCTGTTTGAGATGGGACTGAAGGCTCCAGAAAAACCTGGGTACCTGCCTCTTCATCACCAATGGTCCAAAGGGCACAGAGAGAGAGTGCTAGCAGTCAATAGTGTTCCTAGAAGCTGAATACACCACCCTTCCTGACCCCATCACCCCCACTCTGCACCTCGAATGGGAAAAATGACCCAAAAATAAACCCAAAAGAGATTCTCTGCTCTGTGTGTCAGACTGTGTATGTGCTGCCCCGGAGTCTACATTCACAGGGAGGACAGACATCATCACCAGGTGCCTGTTCTGACTGTGGCAGTACAGACAATGAAGAACCAGCATTTCCCAACAATGTACGTCAGAAAACAGAAAGGCCCTGCCCACTCCCCTGCTCTGTGTTACTTGTGTGCACACACACCCACCACACTACACACTCATATACACATACCACACATATATAAGCACACCACTCTTATGCACGTACACATATGTAGATGTGGACCACAGATAACAACACGCCACAGACCTACACACTGCTGACCCCTTACCTCTGCCTCCCTCCTGATGTTCTTAGATGCCATTCCAGGGAAAATTCTTAAAATCCTAGCCCAGAATAGGAGAGCAACCCCATACAGCCAGGGAGGAAGAGGTGGGAACATTCCCACTAGAATTCCCATGCCCAGAGTGGCTCAGTCATTTCTTGTTCAGAGAGGGTACTGTGTGCCAAGCAGGAGGTGTTCTTGGGAAAGGATCGACCAGATCCCGGCTGGAAAATGCAATAATTTTAGTGAAAACCGTTCTCCCTCTCTCAGAAACCACTGAACAGTCTATGCCAGGTCCACTGTAAGTCACAGGGATGACAGCAAGATCCGGTGGGGTGCTGTCTGAGGAGACTGACTTTTAACATGAGGAGAAGGAGAAACAAGAAAGATGACGTCAGAAAGAGGGTGAGTGCCTAACTTTCCACCCAGAAGACGTGAGTCATGAGTCACGGCAGTGTGACCATGACAAAGAATAGCCTCAGAGAGGTGGCAAGGGTGGGCCTCCTTAAGGAAGAAACATCTGATATCTAAATGTCAAGAGAACAGGACTCACAGGGTGAGTGGTGTGTGCGTGTAATCCCAGCGTTTCGGAGGAGGAGTCAGGAGGATCCCAAGTTCAAGGTCACCCTTAGCAACTAGTGAGTGTGAGGCCAGCCTGGGCTGCATTAGACTGTCCCAAAAGAAAGCATGTGGGAGCCGGGTATAGTGGTGCACCCCTTTCATTCCAGCACTAGGAGGCTGAGGCAACAGGTCTCTGTGAGCTCAAGGGCAGCCTGGTCTACAAAGCAAATTCTAGGTTAGCCAGGCCTATATAATAAGACACTGCCTAAAGAACAAAAGTGTGTGAGTGGGTATATACTCAGCGGTGCCCTGTTCACCTAACGTGCACAAGGTCCCTGTAAATCAACCCTAAATCCCACAAAAGATAAAAATATCTGTGCCAAGTAACCACGTGTCCCCAACTTGTCCTCTCTCCTACACATTCCACAGGCTCTCACTTGGCCGCTGGGCCCAGCAGCTTAACACAGATGTGTTCTCTTTTGTGTCCTCCTCTATCAATGGGTGTGACAGTGGCAACAACCCTGTGAAGACTGAATTAATAAGTGCTAATAAACCTTTAGCTGGCATTCCCTCTTAGGACTGCAATTCAGGGGAGAGTTTTTTTTTTTTTTTTCAAAATTCGAGACACAGTCTTGAAACTTAGCATGCAGATCAAGCTAGCCCCAAATTTGTAATAATTCTCCTGCTTCCCACCTCCCCTCTATCTGTACTGAAGATTACAAATGTGTACCACCCTGCCCAGCAGCCTTGGTTTTTGTTTTATTCGGTTTTGAGAGTCTCTAATCAAATCGACTGGCCTCAAAATTGCTCTGTGGCTGAAGATGATCTTGAGCCCCTGATCTTGCTTCTACCTCTCAAGGCTTGGAATCCGTAGGCTTGTAGCCACAGCCTTCTGGAATTTTTTTTTAATATCTCCTTTCTCACCTGCAGGGGGCATATGCCCGGTGTTGTTCTTCTTGGTTACTAGTCAAAGGAGCACACAAATGAACGAAACGATTGAGTCAATCTGTGGATTCACGCTCCTGGCATTCAATAGCGCTTCGTGCCAGGATCTGTTCAGGGTGCTAAAAATAGAGATGAACAAGGCAGAATTCATTCTTGACCTCACAGGGCTGACAGAGACAAATATATAAGCTGATTAGGTCATTTTACCCAGAAAACTGTGTGTGAAAAACAAGGTCAAGTCCGCAAGGGCAAGCTGAGTTTGGGTGGTCTAGAAGGCCTTGCTGCAGAGCAATCGGAGCAGAAGGGGTGGGTGAGCGCAGCTGCAGAGCGGTGGATGCAGAAGCCCCGCCCCTCCCCGCCCCGCCCTGCCCCGCCCCGCTCACACCTGTAGCCGCACCTGCCTCCGCACCTGCCCAGGCTCCGCCCCTCTCCACAAGCGCCGTGCGTGCGGCACCCAGGCCCCGCCCCCGGGACCGACGGGGCGTGTTCCCACAGCCGTCGTCAAGGTGACGGTGACGTCGCGGGCTGTAGAGTTCGGAACGTTCAGGCGGTGGCTGGTTGCCAGGAAACGCCCGGCAGGCGTGCTGCCAGGGCTGGCTCTGCGAGCAGACGCCGGGCGCCAGGACGCGCCGTCCCGGCCAGCCCTCGCGCGGAGCCTCCCTCCCAGATTCCAAACGGATGCCGGTTCCGGGGCTCACCCGGGAGGGCGCCTGGTCCCTCGATGCTCTGTCCTTGCCTGCGTCTGGAATTCGTCCTCTGCTTCCCGCTACCATCTATCTATCCCTGCCTCCTCAGTTTGATACTCTATATCAAAGTAAAACGTTAAGGGCCTGGGCAGGCAGAGATAGCTCTGTCGATAAAGACGCCTATGGTGCAAGCTTGGCAAATTGAATCCCAACCCAGAATGCAGGTAAAGGTGGAAAGCAGAAAATCTACAAAGTTATCCTGTGACCTCCATACACTGGAAGTGGCATCCTCACCTACCCACACACATCATACACACACAATAATAAAAGATTGAAAAATTTTTCTTATTAATTATGCAAATATGTGTCTGTGTGTAGGTATATACATGTGCCTGTAGGTTTCTACTGGAGCTGGAGTTTGGCTACTGTCTGTGCTAAGAACTGAACTCGATCTTCCGGAAAAGCAGTACAACCTCTCAACCTCTGAGCCATCTCTCCAGCCCCAGTAACAATACATTTCTTAAATTAGTTTATAGAATCAAGCGTGAGGTTCAATCTCTGGGAAGCTGAGGCGAAATATCCGGCCGTTTGAGACCAGCCTGGCTACATAGTAGGACCTCGTCTCAAAAAGCCAAATATACATAATTATGTATTCTTTGGGAGGCAGAGGTAGACAGATCTTTGTGAATTGGAGGCTAGCCTGGTCTACAGAGTGAGTTCCAGGCCAGCCAGGATAACATGAGATCTTGTCTCAAAAATAAAAGTCTAGAGATATGACTTGGTGGTAAAGTATTTGCTTAGCATGTGCAAGGCCCTGAGTTCAAAACACACACACACACACACATTCCATTCTTCCCTAATACAATCCCCTGACTGCCCAGGTTACTAGGTCTGGAATCTAAACTCTCAGTAGCCTGTAGCCTGTAAGACCAGAATGGCTTGTCACTCCACATTCTTCTCCAACCCCCCAGGCCCCTGCTGCTCCTTACCCTCCTCCTCTAGTCATAAAACATACCAGTTGGTTCCTGCCCCAGGACCTTGGTCCTCTCCTTCTATCCTTTTTCTGCAAGTCTCTTCTCCTAGATCTTCAGTGGCTGAAATACTCAATTTTGATCTCAACCTAACTTCCCTCTTGAAAGGCTGTCCACCTCAGTAAAGTTATGCAGTCTTTTCTCGGGCATAGCAATCTTCCACAACCACCAAAAAGTACAAATTACCTTGGATTGGTAGCCATGGCAACTCACTGAGCAAAACAATACAGTGATAAATGTACCTTAATGGAGCAGTTAAATTTCCCTAGAAGGAGGCTGCCTAAGGTCAGGGGAACTTCACCTAGGATTCCAGCCATGACTCCTCCTGCTCCCTATGCCAGACTGTCTCAAGACGAGTCTCAAGTCTTGAGAATCTACCGAGCGGGGACTCCAAGGTGAAGCTCCCATGAGCTCAGGATCCACTACTAGATGGGACTTTCCCATGATGCAGCTGTCACCCACGCTGCCGTGAGTAACTCTCTTCTGTGCTCTGGAAGTTAGTCCAATAAACTCATTTGTCTTGCAAGTCAGACTTGGGTGGGATTGTTACTATGTTCATGTATCCCCAGGAAAAGTTTACCACCCGCCCAGCCCTTTCCTTCGATCTAAACAGGAAGAACCTCCTCTGTATTTCCATGTCTTGTCAAGTTTTCCCTAAAACCTATCAACCTATAAACTGAGGGCAGGAGTTGCCCGGCTGCTGGGCTGCAGAACCACAACTGTGTAGCTTTTCTTTCCTTCCTCTCTTTTTGTCTTTCTTTTTCTTTTACTGTTGTTATTGTTTTGTTGTTTGCTTGCTTGCTTGCTTGTTTGAGGCAGGGTTTCTCTATCTAGTCCTGACTGAACTGGAACTCACTATGTAGACCAGGCTGGCCTGGAACCCGCAAGGTTCTGCCTGCCTCTGCCTCTCTAGCGCTGCTACTAAAGGTGTGCGCCATCATGCTGGCTTTTATATCTTTTCTAGGCATTCTTCCCATAGCACTTGGGCTTTCTCCCCAACATTTATTTGAATAAAGAGCAGAGCTCTTTATTAATGTGATTATTAATTTTATAGTGTGATCTGATGCCCTCCTCTGGCATGCAGGTGTACATGCAGATAGAGCACTCACACATACATACATACATAATACATACATACATACACCTTAAAAACTTTTAAAAAGTGCACAGGCATGAGTACACACCCTAAGAGGACTGGAGAAAGATAGCTCAGTAGTTCAGCTGTTAAAAGCACTTGTTGCACTGGCAGTGGTAGCACAGGCCTTTAATCCCAGCACTCAGGAGGCAGAGGCAGGAGGATCTCTGTAAGTTTAAGGCCAGCCTGAGCTACATAGCAAGCTCTAGGACACTAGAACTACATAAAGAGATCTTGTATCAAAAAACAAAAACACTTATTGCTTTTGTCAAGGACTGACTCATTTCCAGCACCTGCACTGAGTGGCTCAAAGCTGCTTGTGACTTCAGCTTCAGGAGCCCAGGACTATGCCCTCTTCTGGTCTCTGTGATCACTGTACACATACATGCACATAAACTTAAAATGAATAAATGAATCCTTAAAAATACTAACTGGTCTTAGCCTTTGTGTTCGCTGGTGCATGTTAGCATCACAGGCACAATTTCTGCACTGGAAACCTTCTAAACTCTAGCTTAAGTAGTTCTGGGGTGCTACTCTCATGTGGACATGACGTGGATTCCAGGAATTGGAACAGAACCCAAGAAACATGGTTTTGCTCTGTCCTGTAACGTGGAGAACATCCGCTCTCTCTGTGACCTTCCTCAAGGCAATGGCTGTGTCATGGAGACCACTCATTGTAGTGGGGCACTAGGTGTGCGGCCCACCTGGCGAAGCAGAAGCTGCACTCAGATTCCCTAAGAATAAAGCTCTGTTTGTGGATTATAAACTAGTCAGGAATCCCTCCAGATTAAAAGGAACAGGTGATAGGTGATGAGTAAGAGGCAAAATTGTAGAATGTTCTAAGTCCTTGGCAAGTGCCATCTCCACTGTCAGCCCCTCTTCAGTGGAATCTTACTTTTGTGAAGAACACATCCCTCTGCCAGGGATGATTCCTGACACACAGTAGGTACATAGTTTGTACTTTATAGTGAATAAAGGTCTGTCTGTCAGAGCATCACAGGACGCAGTTACTAACTTCTCCTGGTTGTGAGAGACACTTGAGGCAACAGCTTCAGGGAGCCCTTACATTTTTTCTGGTTGTCCCCTGCCATCCATCATGGTAGGGGAGTCACAGCAGAGCTGAGACAGCTACTCACAGTCAGGAAGCAGAGAGCAGTGGACATTGCTACTCTGCTCACAGGGTGGATGGTCTCCCCCTAGTCTTGCCTCACTGAGGCACCAGAAGTTTGTTCCTATGGTGATTCTAAATTCCATCAAACAGATGATGAACCTCTTACTTGTATTTAAGATGGTAATCAACTGGAAATTTTTTTAATTACATGTATTTATTCATGGAAAAAGGGGGGGATCCTGCCACGGTGCCCAGGGAACAATGTGGCCAGTCTTACCTTTTGTTTTCTCTAGGGGACAGATGCAGCTACTGGGCGATAGGAAATTTTTATGTAAGGTCTGAGGATATGAAAGTTTCCAAAACAGTAAGGGTCTAAGAAAGTCTTGAAAGGTCTAGGAAGGTGTTTTGAAGTTGGTAAATGCACATTATGAAGGATTTATCTTTCTGTAAACTTAAAAGACCCTTGTAAGCTTCAGGGAATCTACTGGGATTCACCTCCCACAGTCAAATGGATTCCAGGTAAGTACTGTCAACTAACATCCTGTCTCCCTCCCCACCAGCCTATTCCTGAGGGTGGGGTCTAGATCCCTTTCCCTGGTCCTGGGACACCCCACCCCTCCTCCAAATACTGAGAGCATGGGCCTAACAATTTCAAATGTACACCCAAGAAAAAGTTTATCTCCCTAAACTTTATCTTCTGCTCCTAACATCCAGGTGTTCTCTCAGAATCTGCCTCCAGGAAAGCTCCAAAACAGTTACCAACAGGTGCTCTGGTCCAGCCTACAGATTGCTTCAACTGGGCCTACACACTCCTACCCACAGATGGTCCCTCAGAACCCAGACACCAGTGAAACCACCAGCTCTTCCTAGACTTGGCCAGCATTCCAGCCTTTTGACCACACCCCAAAAACAAAACTGGGCCCCAAAGTTAGCAGGAGGAAGTAGATCCTTCTTCATTTATAATCAATAAAAGGCTGGGATGTTTGGTTTCAGACCCAACAAGGCACTGAGGTACATATTTTACGTATCAAAGCAGACCTGGCCTCCAGGTTCTCCCAGCATCCCTCAGTCACTACCTGGCATACCCTGGCCCCAACCCTAAACTTTCATGGCCAGAGGCTGGGCTGCTTTTCCCCCCAGAGGCTCTTCTCTATTTAATTTCGGTCTCTGTCTCCAAGTGAGGTGGTTTTTGACAGGCAAGCCTCAGAAACAGGAAAGTGGATACTTGGGAATGGAGCTTTTGGGAGGGGTAGCAGGCAAGAGTTATTTTATAATCTTAAGATATTCTAAAAAGAAGCCGGTGGTGGTGGCGCACGCCTTTAATCCCAGCACTTGAGAGGCAGAGACAGGTGGATTTCTGAGTTCGAGGCCAGCCTGGCCTACAGAGTGAGTTCCAGGACAGCCCGGGCTACACAGAGAAACCCTGTCTCGGAAAAAAAAAAAAAAAAAGAAAGAAAAGAAAAGAAATATTTAAAAAGAACTTGTGAACTCCCGCCCTTTGGATAATGATGATTATGATGAAGAAGAAGAAGATGATGAAGCTATTCTAAAGAGAACTTGTGCACACCGCCCCCCTGGCTATCAGACTGTTGAAACAATGAACCCTTACAAGAGTATTAAGTGAAGGCATTACCATTAGCACCAGTGAAGGCAGAGGCAGGTGGATTAGAGGCCACCCTGCTCTACAGAGTGAATTCCAGGACAGCTAAGGCTAAACAGAAATATTGTTTCCTCTCACCCCATTCCCAAAAAAGAAAAGAAAAAACAGACCCCAAGAAACTGAAAATTTCCCAGAAATCCTATAATGGAGAAAGAAAAGATGGAAGCCTGGTGCTGGCCAAAGAGAAACCATCTTCCAGGAAGGGCTTTCACACACTAACTCTTGCAGGAGGACCTGGAGTGGCGGTGGTTGGTGACCACCAGAAGGACTACACCTGGCCCAGCATAACTTGGTTGTGCATACCTCTTGCCTCTTATTTAAATTTAAATTAAGGACCCTGGCAGACAGACTTAATGGGTTCAATGGATTTCTTTGTTCTTAGTCTCCATGTGGCTACACTGAATAACTCTTTTTTTTTTTTTTGCTTTTCAGTGTAGCTTTGTCTAGCAGAGTCTAACTTGTCAGCGATGCCAGGACCCAAGCCGACTGGCTCCATTAACAACCCTGAAGCCGAACACAAACCTGTGAAGTTTCTCAAACTGAACATAAACTTAAGGGTCAAGTGGATGTCTATCCCTCATGCCTGGTTATTCATGATGGACGTTCATTTGTTCCCTCTCAAACCTCCACATTATTTCTCTGTTTTTACCCTTTCATGTGAGGGTGGCAGCAGGCAACACCCACCCAAGCCCCAGCTCCCAGCTGCCTGGCCCCCAGGTCCCAGTAGACTCCCCAGATCTCTGTTCCCATTACCACCCATCTACACTGTCTGTCTACACTGTCTATGGCCTTGTGCTTCAGTGACACCTTCCCGTCTCTGGCGAGGCCCCCAGACCATCTCTCCTCCTACGCAACTCTTCTGGGTGTCTCTCCATCCTCACTTTCAAATTCCCCATGTGTAGGTGGTCCAGACTCTCTTCCTGGCAGCTGCTGTTTATCACCCAAGCCACCCTCCTTTGAGGGCCTTTGCTGTTTGTCCAGAATGTGTCACTCTTCTGGCTTGAGCCAGGGCCAAATGACCCTTTCAGGTCTCATTTAAGGTCTAAAATACTTTCAGAGACCCTTAAAAATCTAGCTTCTTATAACATCTGAAGGAGAGCCGGAGGTAATGGCACATGCCTTTAATCTCAGCAGGTGAATCTCTTAGTTGGAGGCCAGCCTGGTCTACAGAATGAGTTCCAGGATAGGGTTAGGGTTAGGGTTAAGGTTAGGGTAATACATAGAATAACCTCTCGAAACGTCAAAAAACTGAAGAAAAGGGGTGCATGTGAACTTTTAGACACACAAAAAACGTTTCTCTCTGTCTCTGTCTGTCTCTGTCTCTGTCTCTGTCTCTCTCTCTCTCTCTCTGTCTCTCTCTTTCTTTCTGTAACCTAGGACAAGGTCTTGCTCTGTAAAATAAAACTCATTTTATAGACCAGACTAATTTTGAACTTGCAGTCGTCCTCCTGCCTTAGCCTCCTGAGGGCTGGGATTTAAGGGATGAGCTAGCATGCCCTGTAATGAAAATGTTCATTTTAGAGACTAGGTCTCTCTCACCTAGCCCCGGCAGGCTTCCAACATGCTGTGTCACTAAGGATGACCTTAAAATTCTGATTCCCCTGCCTCCAGCTTCTGAGTGTTAGAATTACAGGCTGTGCCACCCATCACACTGGCATCTAAGGTGCTGGGGAGCAAACCCAGGGCTGTGGATGCTAGGTGAAGCAGACTACCAACAGAGCACCATCTCTAGTCTCTAGAGAAAATGCTTTAATATATAGCATAATATTATATATAGCATAATATACTATATATAACATATCGCATTAACATATTCACCTTTAGTATACAGCATTAATATATTCATATGTAAAGTACATAAAGAAAGAGAGGGACCCCTATGAAGGCAGGAGAGCCCAGTGTCCTGGCTTTGTTTGGGTTAGACTCCACATCCCTGTTTTCCATCCACCTTTTACGGAAAGCTTGACTTGAAGACTCAAGTCTGAGGTTCCTCTGAGGACTTGACATCAGGAATATCCATCTTTGGCCCCAGCCCCAACTTCCTGAAGCCCTATGGGGCACCCAAGCCTCCCGTTAGTGGGACCTATTGTTGGATTCCCTCCAAATTCACCTTGCTCTTTTTCCCCTCTCAGTATCCTCTCCCATCCACTACCAAAGAGCAGGCTTAGATACCTAGTTAATTTTAAATGCCTTAGGCTCAACCTGGGGCTCTAAACTGCTAAGAGTAGCTGCATGGGCGGGCCCTCCGGTGGGCGCTGCGGGAGGGGCGGGTCCGGGGACTGGCGCGCTGCACAGTCTGCAAAGCTCCGCCTCGCCCAACCTCCTCCTCTGCTAGATTTCTTACGAAAAAGTGCGGCTGAGAATTCCCAGAAGGTTCCGGATGTGAAGTCACGGGCGTGAGGTCATCGAGAACGGTTCCAGGAATCTGAAACTTGTGGGCGAGAAAGGAAAACTCAGAAGAAGGAAAGAGTATTGGGGGTTGAGGGGGTGGGAGCCAGCTGTCTGAGCCCAGGCTTGTCCCCTACCGGAACTTGGCTCTTCAGACCCCAGAAAAGATGACGCTTCACCTGCCACATATGAGAAAGGCCAGTTGAATGAAGAAAGCGATACTCATCTCTATGAGCCAAGAGCCAAAAGTCCGAGACGAGTCATGTTGTTAGCAAGTAACACAAAAGGAGAGGGTCTGCCTGTGGGGTTGAATAATAACTTGAAAATGTGACCAGATTTTAAATGAGCATGTCCTTTGACCTAACAACTGCACATGCAAGAATTTGTCCTTAAGCACACAACAGAAGGATAAATGCTGAGGTGGTTTGGGGCCAGAGATTGTGTAAAATATCGAAGACCTAGACAATTCCTCTGTAAGGAGCTAATTTTAAAATACCGCATGGGAAATTAGCAATCCATATGTTGTGTTTGCAAGACAACTGGCTTGCCGGTTTGTTTCTGCGTATTTGTTTGTTTTTAAGACAGGCTTTCATAGCCATGCCGACCTGGAACACTGTATGTGTGTATATATATATATATCTCCTAGGCTGGCTTTGAACTCTCCACCCTCCTGCCTCTGCTTCCTGAGTGGATTACATGCCAGATATCCAAGATACTTTATAATGAAGCCCAAGAATGCCCTGCCAACATTTTTGCACCCTGTGCTGGACTAATTTCTTTCTTCAGCGTAGAGGATTGAGCTCAGGACCTGTACATGCTGGGTGTATAAGTATCAAGTTATATCCCACTGTGGGTTTTTTATTGTTGTTGGTTTTTGTTTAGTTGGTTTTTTTTTTTTTTTAATTTGTTTTTGGTGGTGGTGGTTTTGTTTTTTTGTTGTTGTTTCTTTTTTTTTTTTTTTTTTTTTTGAGTCTTCCATGTGTAGCTCTGGCTGTGCGCTTGCAATCTTCCTGCTTCTGCCTTTAATACCAGCATACAGGTGGCAGAGGCAGTCACCTGTCTGGTCTACATATAAAGGTTCAGGCTAGTCTTGCTATAGTGAGACCTGTCTCAAACAAAACAAGCACACTGAGTACTTTCAAAGTGGAGACACCACACAGACCCTGGCAGAGCTGTAACCAGCAAAGGTTCCCTAAGCCTATGGAGGGAGTAATCACAACCCAATGGCATAGGGAGAATGGGAGGCCAGGGACACAAGTTGACATCTGAGCAGAGACCAGAATGAGGTGTGAACATCTTGCATCTGCCAAGGTTGGAGAGGTGTGAAGGACACTGGGTAGGAGTCAAGGGCCCTGGTGGGACCTTTGGGTTTTACCTGTCAGCAGAGAAACCCTCTGAGGATTTTTGTTTTGTTTTCTGAATCAGGGTCTTATACAATGTAACCCAGGCTGGCTTTGAACTCTCTCTATAGCCAAGGGTAAACTTGAATTTCTAATCCTCCTGCCTCCTCTTGAGTTTATACTACCACATATAGCTTTTTTCTGGACTCTAGGCAAGCACTATACCAATTGAACTAAAGCGCCAGCCCTTTGGTGGGTCTTGAACAATGGAATGACAGATCTCTCTGGCTATTGAATGGAGATCTACCCTAGAGGAGGCCCAGGAGCTCCGGCATGATTTCCTCGAGAAACAACAGAGGCCTAACCAGAGCGGGAGGAGATAGGGAACAGGATTCTGCTGTGACGTGTATTTTGACGACAGAGTTGATAGAACTTACTGATCAATAGCTGGGATGTAGGTGTGAGGGGAAGAGGCCCCAGGCCATTGTGTAACCAGAAGCAAGTGCCTGTCGTTTACAGGTTGGAGGAGACTGTGGATTTGCTGAGACTAGGTGAAGAACCAGTAGTCTGAGAGGCTTATTGAGGCTAGGGTCTCAGACTGGTAGAAACAGGGGGAGTGTTCGGAATTTGAACAAGAGAAGGCTCCAGGGAGAAACAGCTGGCATGCTTGAATGAGAAATTTGAGGAGAGCTTCTTTAAAAAAAAAAAAGTCAGTCTCTGCAAGTCAAACCAAGTGTACAGAAGCCATGATGACAGTGTTGGACCTGGGCTACTGTGTGTGAATTTGAGCATCTCCACTTCCAAGGGGGAAGAAGAGGAGTCTCAGCTGCAGGGTGGAAGTTGTAACTTTGAAGCTGGCTACATTAGCAAAGCCCTAGCTCAAAAGAAGAGGCAGGAGAGAGTGAGTGCAGGGAGTAGAAATGAGACATCCAACTTGTGTGACTTCATCCAAGGAAGGGGATTAACTCTGCTATACAGGGGTGGATGCCGCCAGCTGGCAGGAGCTGATTTTCGTTGGAGCCTCTTCATGACAACCTTCCAAGGGGAACACACCTCCGACCTCAGTCTACTCCCCCAGAGCCCCTGGGAAGCCTGGAGCCAAGGAGGCCAAAGGACAGCTTGCAGAGTTAGTCTCCAAGTGCAGAGTCAAGACCAGAGAGCCGATGGATGAACAGGGTCCTGCAGGGAAGGGGACTCATGTACGAAGCCATGATCCCAGAGACTGAATTCAGCTAGAAAAAGAAAGGAGGTCACTCGCTGCCATCTGGCAATTAGAGGTTGGGAGGGAAGTCAGAACTGGGATAGGGTCCTCTGGTGAGACTGGAGACCAGAACCCTGTCTGTGCCCAAGCAGAGTAAGAGCATGATCAGTAAGAGAAGGGGGTAGGGAGAATGGAGAGAGAGAGAGAGAGAGAGAGAGAGAGAGAGAGAGAGAGAGAGAGAGAGCGAGCAGGCTGGGATAAACACTCCAGACAGGCTAAGGAGTGAGACAGACAGATAGACAGACTTGACACAGAGAGACAGAGAGAAAATACTATGTAAAAGCCAGGCTTTGGCAGCCTGTGTGTGTAAGTAACCCCAGTGCTAGGGGGTAAGGAGGAGGAGAAGGAAGAGCAGGAGGAGGAGGGAGAGGAGGGGGAGGAGAAGAAGGGAAGGAGGAGGGGGAGGAGGGAGAGGAGAAGGAGACCAGCAAGTCTAATAGAGACAGCTGTAGGTTCAGTGGGATCTCTCTTAATAGCTGAGGTGGAGGGGCTGGAGAAGGGTACATCAGTGTACCCCTGGGACACGCATATACAACATACAAGTAAACAAACAAACAAACAGATAAACTTTTCAGTTAAAAAGAACTTTTCAGTGCTGTGAATGAACCCTGTGCCTCACATATTCTCTACCTCGAGGCGCCTCGCCGGCACCAAGGGTAGATGTCAGGATTTCCTCTAGCAGTCAAGAAGCCAGACTTGCCATGATGGTGGGCTTTCAGGGGAGTCGGCAGAGTCTGGGAGGGATGGATCCCGTCACCCTGGGTCAGCCCAGCCAGTGGTTTTAGGAGTAATGACCATGGACATCTGGATTAAATCAGGTCCTGCTGTGTGCTCTGACCCTTCAAACTGACTTTCTCCACCCAACTGCGTCTAGCCCTTCAAAAAGAAGAAAAGCGATCTTCAGGCCCAAGTGTGGTGGTGGCACTTGCCTTTAATCCCAGCATTCAGCAGACAGAGAGGGGTAGATCCCTGAGTTGGAGGCCAACCTGTTCTACATAGTGATTTCCAGGACACCCAGGACTACACAGAAAAACCCCAGTCTCAGAAAACAAAAAAAAAAAAAAAAAAAAAAAAACAAACAAACAATCAATCAAAATAAAGCTATCTTCATATCTTAGTTTCTTTTTTGGGGGGGGGGGCGCTTTTTGAGACAGGGTTTCCCTGTGTAGCCCTGGTTGTCCTGGAACTCACTCTGTAGACCAGGCTGGCCTCGAACTCAGAAATCCCGTCTGTCTCTGCCTCCCAAATGCTGGCATTAAAGGCACGTGCCACCACTGCCTGACTATATCATAGTTTCTTAATTTTTGTATATGTATCTATTTATTTTGTGTGCATGTCCATGTGAATTCGAAAGTCAAAGACAATGTACAAGAACTGGTCCTATCCTTCACCCTGTGGGTTACAGGGCTCAAACTCAGTCTTCAGGCTTGACTCCAAGTTCCTTTCCCTGGTGATCCATCTTTCTGCTCTGACATCTCAGTATCTCCTAAGTGTTTTTTTATACGTTAGCCTTTTAGTTTTTTACAGGTGTTTGCTGTTTGCTGTTGTTGTTATAGGGTCTAATATATATGAGGCTAGTCACTATATAGTCTATAGAGTAGAGGCTAGCCTTGGACTTCTGAACTGATAACTTCTGATTTTCCAAAGTGCTAGGATTATAGGCTTCACAATGTTTGGGGTGCTCTTAGTAGGAGACAATGTTGGCTCACCTGGAACTGAGATTATAGTTAGTTGTGTCTGTCACATGGCTGCTGGGAACTGGAGAACCTAAGTCCTCTACAAGAGTAGGAAGTGCGCTTAACTGCAGAGCCATCTCTCCAGCCCTGCTTTTAGTATTTTTAATATTCCATACCAAAAAACTACATTTCAAAGGCAGGATGGGTGGCAGGTGCCTGTAATCCCAGCATTTGGGAGGGAGAAGCAAAGGTTCAAGAGTTCAAGGCCACCCTCCGCTATACAGTAAGTTTGAGGCCAGTCTGGGGTACATGAAGTTCTGTCTAAGTGAAACAAACATAAATATCATCCATGTGGCTGAGGCTGTCCTTGAACCACTGATCCCCCTGCCCTTACTTCCCAAGTTCAGAAATTACATGGGTTGGCTCCATCATAGCTCTTTCTGATGACAAAGTATTTCTCTCTGCAGAACACAAACTCTTTTGGTTTTCAGTTACTTACCAGTCTGTCATCCCGGTTACTTAGGAGGCCTAAGCAGGAAGATCATCAGTTCAAGGCCAGTCTGAGCAACTTAGTGACACCCTCAAAATTAAAAAAATATAAGAAGGGGTGGAGCTGGGGCGATGATGCCTGGCTTGGAGCAGCTTGTGGGCTCTTGCAGAGGACTGGAGCTTACCTTGCTCTAATATGGTTATAACCACCTGTAACACCAGCTGCAGATCCAGCTTCAGGGCAAGTAGACTCCCCTAGCCTGCTTGGATACCCGTTCACACACACACATGTATGTATACACGCCATATACACACTGAAAACAAAGAAGTATATCTTTAAAAATAAAAATAGAAATGGACCAGATTATAAATTAGTGATAGCATACTTGCCTAGCACACAGGGCTCAAGATTGATGACCGCAGTGTTGAGGAGTTGTGATGGTTTGTATATGCTTGGTCCAGGGAGTGACACTATTAGGAGGTGTGGCCTTGTTGGAGTAGGTGTGTCTCTGTGGGTGTGGGCTTTAAAACCCTCATCCTAGCCACCTGGAAGCCAGTCTCCTCCTAGCAGCCTTCAGATGAAGATGTAGAACTCTCAGCTCCTCCTGCACCATGCCAGCCTGGATGCTGCCTTGGTGATATTGGACTGAACCTCTGAACCTGTAAGTCAGAGTCAATTAAATGTTGTCCTTGTAAGAGATGCCTTGGTCATGGTGTCTGTTCACAGCAGTAAAACCCTGAGTTTTTGTTTCTATTGTGGGTCCTGAGAATGAAGACCATAGGGAGATCCCCACTACAACCACTGTCTTAGGAACCATAGGCCAACTTCAGGAGGCTCCTTTTACCCACAGGCAGAATGGGCAGTGAAGAGGAGGGTTGTAGTGGGTCAGGTGGCTTTCCCTAGACTGCCTCCTTGGGTCAGGAAGGGGATTTCCTATCTAATAGACTCCATGCTTTCCTTACAAAGGGTTTCCCAAGACAGAAGAGGAAAGGGTGCCAAGGGACTCAACGTGCTAAGATCAGCATGGACCCTATTTCCTTCTCCATCATTCACCTGAGAATAATTCAAGTATCTTCATATACCCTATGCCTAGAGTCTTACTGTAAGCTGGGAGGTGTCACATGCTTTTAATCCCAGCACTCGGGAAGCAGAGGCAGGCAGATCTCTAGATTCAAGGCCAGCCTGGTCTACATAGTGAGTTCCAGTGCAGTCAGGGCTACATAAAAAAACCCGTGTCATAAAAACAAAAAAGAAAACAACAAAATACTTTACAAAAGCAGTCAGCCTAGCAGCGATGGACCACTGATGGACCAAATGAATGTCAGCTTAGCACAGTTCAGTAAGAAGGATTGGATGATGGATGGATGGATGGATGGATGGATGGATGGATGAGAATGGATGGATGGATGGATGGATGATGAATGATGGATGGATGGATGGATGATGGATGATGGATGGATGGATGATGGATGGATGATGGATGGATGATGGATGATGGATGGATGGATGATGGATGGATTGATGGATGGATGGATGGATGAGGATGATGGATGATGGAGGGATGATGGTGGATGGATGATGGAGGGATGATGGATGGATGGATGATGGATGGATGATGGATGGATGGATGATGGAGGGATGGATGGAGGGATGATGGAGGGATGGATGATGGATGATGGAGGGATGGATGATGGATGATGGAGGAATGGATGGAGGGATGATGGAGGGATGGATGATGGATGGATGGATGGATGGATGATGGAGGGATGATGGAGGGATGGATGATGGATGATGGAGGGATGATGGAGGGATGATGGGTAGATGGATGGATGTGTAGGAAGTGTGTGGGCCAGACAAACTGTCTGCCTCTGGGTTACACCCTCAGCTATTTTTTTTTCAAATAATTTATCAATCAATTAATTAATTATGTTGAGTCAAATTCCCTTGTAGCCTAGAATGACCTTGAACTCCTGTCTCCACTCACCAAGTACTAGGGTTGCAGCTGTCGGCCACCGCAAACCAGGTATACTTTTCATTTTTATTTTTCCCCTTCCCTTCTCCCTCTCACTCCGGTATTTATTTATTATATTTAAGTCCACTGTTACTGTCTTCAGACTCCCCATAAGAGGGCATTAGGTCTCTTCAGACCCCCCATAAGAGGGCATCGGATCTCATTACAGATGGTTGTGAGCCACCATGTGGTTGCTGGGATTTGAACTCAGGACCTCCTCAAGAGCAGTCAGTGAGCCATCTCACCAGCCCCAGGCATACTTTTTACTTTGAGCCAAGACTTGAACTGTTGTTTTGTTTTGTGTTTTGAAACAGGTTTCTCTGTATAGCTCTGGCTGTCCTAGAACTTGATTTGTGGATTAGACTGACCTTGACTCATAGAGATCTGCCTGCCTGGGCCTCCTGAGTGCTGTGAGCAAAGTTATGTATCACCATGTCCAGCAGGCCTTGAATTTGTAATGTCTGTGTCAGCCTCTGGCGTAACTAGGATTGTAACCCTGTGCTATCAGTGAGTGTGTGTGTGTGTGTGTGTGTGTGTGTGTGTGTGATGTGTGACAAAGGATAGTGGATGCGTTGAGTTGACTACTAGACAAGGCTGCTGTAGCTCATTTCACAGAGACAGTATGTGGAACATTCCTCAGAGAATGCCATCCTACTCACTGCAGGTGAAAAGCTGCCTTCAAAGCCACTTCCAGCCTGCCCTCTGGAACTGAGTTCCCTTGAACAGATTGCCCCAGGCTGAGTTAGCTGTTTGCAATGATAAGCTAGGCACACGTGAGACCCGTGACCCTGCGGGGCGGGGGGGGGGGGGGGGGGGGGGGGGATCGCTATGCAGACAGGTGTTTCATTCAGGACATCTCAGAAGTGTGAGATCAATGATATTGTTATAGAAATCACTGTTTCTGTAGTAACTGTCCTGTGCTTTGTGCGCCACCAGATTGGAGTTGGCCAGTTCGAGACTAAGCTCAGAACTCAGTAAAAACAAGGCCATCTACTATAAGGCAACTAGTTAAAATATGCTCACACCATCTTCACATTCCTGCTACGACTGTAATATTTAGCTTCATGTAACTGCTGTAACGTGGTCGTGTGGCTTCAAACCTTGAAGACGTATGAGGGAATAAAGGTAATTGCCAGAATGGTGTACGCACCTTTAATCTTGGCACTCGGGAGATAGAGGCTGGTGAACCTCTGTGAGTCTGAAGCCAGCCCAATCGATATAGTGAGGACCTGTGTCAAGAAGAGCGGGTGGATAACAAGCATAGATATGAGCACCTGAACCTGGTGTTTGTTGTTGTTTCAACAGGATCTTGAGTAGCCCAGGTTGACCTTGAACTCACTATATATAGCTAAGAATGACTCAAGTTCCTGATCCTCCTGCCTTAACCTCCCAATTGCTGGAATTATAGGTATGTGTCCCCTAGCATAGTTTTCTGTGGTGCTTGAGGGTGGGACAAGGGGATTTGTGCACATGGAGCAAGCATTGTACCAACTGAGTTACATTCCTGGCCCTATATTATAAAATCTTGTGAAATACTATGAATCCCACTGGGGCCCTGGTTAGCAGTTAGAAAACTAAGTTAGTCTGTTCCCAGGATGTGGGTAAAATTAAGTCGTGTGTGTGTGTGTGTGTGTGTGTGTGTGTGTGTGTGTATGTGTATGTGTGTGTTCATGAGGGTTTATTTTTTGCAACGAGAGAGAATAAGGCTCTTGAAGCCTCATTGAAACTGTTCAATGTACATTGGAAATCACAGTTCATTCGGGTGGGGCTTGTATAAACAGAGCCTTGGTTGCTGAGAGACATTATGACCAGAGAAAAAGGGCAAGCTCTCAGTAAAATTAGTAGATTAAATAACCCATTTGGATGACACACGGAATCAGCGGCACACACTGCGACTGCGATCGAGCCCCGAGTGAATGCCAGCAGATAAGAGGCTGCACTGCCAAATAAAAACACTGGAAGAGAGCCTCGCACCATGTCAGGGGGAATTCGCCCATCCCTTCTTTTTTGACAGCAAACCCTTCGTTTTGACCTGTGCACACACACACTCTCCAAGCTCAGGCAAAAAAAAAAAAGTTTTAAATCAATCTTGACCATCCCATTTCCCACTGTGATAATGCCCCTTGCTGCTGGAGGAGAGGAATTCCTGGACAATGAAATAGGATGAAATATCTGCTAAGGGTTCTCTTGTGGCAATTTTTCTTTTCTTTCTCTCTTTCTTTTTTTCTTTCTTTCTTTTTTTTCAAGAGAACGTGTCATGTAAACTGGACTGTGGTGGTGCAGATCTTTAATCCCAGCACTTGGGATGCAGGGGCAGGCAGATCTGAGTTGGAGTCCAGCCTCTCTATAAAGTGAGTTCCAGAATACCCAAGGCTATACAGAGAAACTCTATCTCAGGAGAAGAGGGAGATAGAGGGGGAGGGAGAAGGGATGAAGGAGGAGAGGGGAGGGGGAGGGGGAAGGAGAAGGAGAAAGGGAGGACAAAAGAAAAGGAAGAAGGAAAAAAGAAAAAAGACATTGGCTTATGTAATCCAGGCTGGGCTTCACTTTACTGTGTAGGTAAGAGTGACCTTTACCTGGAGCCGCATACCTTCACCTCCAAAAGGGAGGATTACAGATGTGTGCTAAGTATCAAACCCAGGGCTTTGTTCATGCTACCATGTGGGTATTTAACCCCAATCTAAACTTTTGTTTCTTAATAAATACAGTGTATGGGTTCCTTCACATTGTCCTCTCACCCACCACACACACACACACACACACAAACACACACACACACACACACACACACACACGCACGCACGCACGCACGCACGCACGCGCACACGCACAAGCACACGCGCTCGTGCACACACACAGCCTTGGGTGGGGTGGCAGTGGAGCTTGTGGTGATTGAGACCATCTCCAGCCAGTAAGTCTAGCCACGTCAGAGAACCTGTCTCGAAAAATAAGGTGGATAATCAACTTTGTTGCTACTGAATATTCGATTGACTAAAGGACCATACCTGACGTGGGTCTGAAATGTACAGGGGCACAAGAGTGCGCGCACCCATATACACAGCACACACACAGATTAGAGTCACACTGGGGGTCTTGAAACATACTCTTAGACTCAACACCTAGGACGAAGAGGCAGGCTGATCACTGAGTTCAAGACCAGTTTGGTCTACATAGTGAGTTCCAGGGCAGCCAGGGCTACATTATCAAATCCTGTCCAAAACCAAAACCAAAACAAAAAAAACAAGAAAATATTAGTGTCACACTCTAGTTTCCAGGTGGCTTCTGCCATAAGTACCCTCAGCAGGGAATAGGGATGGGAGGAAGAGAGACTAGGGATTCCTTCCGGTCAATCACTAGGGATTATACAGCCCCCTGCCAAGAGAATTCTATGGAGTCTCTCTTCCTTCTAGTGAAGCCCCGGGTCTCCTCCTCTTCTTTCTCCGAGACCTATCAGTGACAGCAGGTCTGGCTCTTCCGGAGCTTGTCCCCTGGGGAGCTCCAGAATCTGCACTTTTGTAAATAAGCCTTCTTTATAACCATCCTATCTTAATTGTTTTATTTTATTTTGGCATACTGACTAGTCCAACACTAATTCACAGATTTAGAACAAAACAAAAGCCTGCATCTGAATGTCAATGCACATTCTCTTACCTTAACAGCCATCTGCTGTCAGGTGACAGTCTGCTTCCTCATTTTGAAATGTACAGCAAGGAAAGCCAACGGTCTCCATTCATGACCTCTGGGTATTTTCAGAGCTCTGTGTGGGAAAGTGGATGGTGTCTGCTGAGGGAAAGAGATTCCCAGGAGGGTGTGTTGTCACCTCTTGCTTTTGGTCATACTGAGAACCTCATATTTGGCAAGTGTTCTATATATAACCCATCATTTTTATCCTTAATGAATTATATATATAATTTATCATATATGTGTGTGTGTGTAAAATTGTACAACACCTGGAGGAGGCTCTATGTACGCTTGCCTGACCTGGAACTCAACAGTCGACCTACTTCTACCCCCAGTGCTGGAGTTAAAGAAAGGTGTGCACCAGCATGCCCAGTCTGTGCTCTTATTTTTTGAGACAAGATCTCAATAAGTTCCCCAAACTGGCATTGAACTTTTGATCCTCCTGCCTCAGCAGCTAAGGACATCTGTTTTGTGCTGGATTTTATTTTGCATTCTGGTGGTGGTGTTGAACCCAGGTCGTGCCAGGTAAGGATTCTACAACCATGTCACATCCCTAGCCCACAGTCAGTATCTTTTTAAAAGATTTAATTTTATGTGTATGAATATTTGCCTGAATGTATGTAATTGTGCTGTTTGTGCCTGGTGCCCTTGGAGGTCAGAAGATATCCTCAGATCCCCCAGAATGGGAGTTACAAGACAGTTGTGAACCATTCGGGAGCCATCTTGCCTGCCCACATTTAAATTTTTTTTATTTGACTGGTGCTTATGCGGCAGCCTCAGCTCAGCGCTTCCTGATGCCCTTCAATTTGCTCTTTTTACCTGAGATGTTTAGGTAACAGTGTATCCTTATGTGCGAAACAGAGTAGGACATCCCTTTGCATATCAGCCAGTGTAAGCAGCTTTTGGTTGTGAGGGTGAGTGTACCCCGTTTAGACTTGCTGTAATAACTGACACATTAACCTTCTTTGTCATCTTATCTTCTGCTCTGTATCTTGTTACAATGCAACCACTTTTATTTTGTTTACAGTGATAAGCGTGTGTGTGTGTGTGTGTGTGTGTGTGGTGTGTGCACGTGCTTGTATTTTTGTGGCTTAGAATCTTCCCCTCCCCCCACCCTGTGGTTGCTTTTTTGTAGCTATTTCTGCTAAGAGAAGAAACGAAGAGAGCTCGATTCTCCAAGGCAAAAGTTTGGCATCATAGTTTTGTCTTTGAAATCTCTGTGTCTTTCCTCAATGGGAAAGAAGGTAATAACCTCTCCTTCAGGCCAAAGATCCAGAGTGATTCAGACACTGAACCCGAAGGCAGGAAAAGCTCAATAGTCACCAGCACTTGTTACTCAGTCACCACGAGATGGACCCATGCAATAAGTCAGGCATCTCACATGCCCCAACACCCTAACCCAAGACATACAGAGACAGGAGTACTGGTAACTTGCTAGCTTCCAGTCTAGCCTAGAAAGTGTGAGCCCCAGCTTCAAGAAGAGGCTCTGTCTCAAAGAATAGGTGGAGACAGAGGAGAGGACCCAACACTTTATTGTAGTGTGTAGAGATGCGTTCCTTCATACACGGTTTCATGTACTCACAGAGACACAGACATGCACATAAATAACAGATAAACACATAAACAATGCACATAAGAATTCAGTCTGTTTAAAGCACATCTTAAACTAGTAGTGAAAACAAATACCCTTCATGGAACATCTATATCAATCCCCCTCCCTCACTGGTCCCCAGACCTCAGGGAACAGTGCAGAAGTGGGGATGGAAAGGATGCAGATGCCAGAGGATACAGAAGAGATTGTTTAATGCTCTCTCAGACACGTTACACTGAACTCAAGCAGCTGCAGTTCCTTGCACCAGACAGGTCAGTCAAAAACCCCAGGGAGGGGCTTAGACAGTTCTGCTCCGGACTGAGAAGCTTTGGCCATTGCCTGTTGCTGAAGAGGAAGAGTCAGTTTTCTTAGAGGTGTGGCCACTGGTAGATTGTTGGCGCTCCAGGGGAGGCCTCACAGCTATTTGCATACTGGCAGGACTAACTGGACTCAGATGGGTTTTTTGTTTTTGGTTTTTGGTTTTTCGAAACAGGGTTTCTCTGTGTATCTCTGGCTGTCCTGGAACTCACTCTGTAGACCAGGTTGGCCTCGAACTCAGAAATTTTTTTTTTTTTAAGATTATCTTGAAGTTGGGACAGGGAATTTACTTTACACAGTAAGGAGTGGGACTAGGGAAAGTTGGAAAGGGGAGTAGTGGATATAATAAAAATAAACTGTATACCTGTATCGAATCACACACACACACAAAATAAAAGCCAAAGGTCGCGGTGAGATGGCTCCATGTGTAAAAACACTTGCTGCAAAGGCTGAGAGTCTGAGTTCAGACCCTGGGTACCATGAGGTAGGAGAGTTCCAGCTTCCAAAAGTTGTCCTGTGACCTCCACTCGGGTGACCCATGGCACATACACACCACCACCACCACCACCACCACCACCACCACACACACACACACACACACACACATTAATTAATGAAAATAAAAACAAAAAATGAAAAGGGAAAGGTAAACAAAGATGATAGTAAAATTAATTAAGAAAAAAATACAGTAAGAATTCTATTCCTTTTCCCTGCCTAAATCACTAAATGCAAGATGGTTAGAAAGGCCAACTTTTCTGTGGTGACTTCTGCCTTTAATCTCAACTCCCAGAGGCAAATAGAACTCTTGAGTTCCAAGTCTGCCTGGTTACAGGGACCAGTTATGGACCAACTATGGCTACACAGTGAGACCCTGTCTTAAAACAAAGCATAGCTAAAGAAGTAGCATCTTTAATTTTCATTTTTCATTGTTACTTTGTTTTGTTTCAGACACAGAGTTTCTCTATGTAGCCCTGGCTGTCCTGAAATTAGTTCTGTAGACCAGACTGGCCTTAAACTCCGAGAGCCACCTGTCTCTGACTCCAGATGCTGGGATTAAAGGCATGGGCCACCACCATCTGGTATCTGTCTTTTACATATATGTATCAACATAAACCATAAATTAAAAAATGAATTTGTACTATAATGGAGAGCAGAGCCCTCACAACTCAGGATCTCCAAGGTAAATATGGCAGCTGTATATGGTATTATGTCCTGTGGTCCCAGCACTTGGGAGGTTGGGGCAGAAACATCAATTGTTCATAGTCACCCCCAGGTGTCTGTCCAGTTTAATATCAGCTTGAGCTATCAGAGTTAAAACAAAAATTGAAATAAAATTGCCAAACTCCTTGTTTTTCCAGCAGATGAGCGGGGCCAAAGAATGTGATGACCCAGATCCAGAGAGGATCTTGGGAAAGAGCCACCCCAAGACATTTGCTTGTAAGTGAAATTGGTGAATTTTGGGGAAAGGCAATTTGATAGTATACATAGAAAATCTTTTACCCAGAAAATCCAGAAACCAACTGGTAAGGTTGTTTTGTTTTGTTTGTGAAGCAGGATTTCTCTGTAGTCCTGGCTAGCCTCTGAAGGCTGAAGGCTGTCCTTGAACTCACAGAGATCTGAATGCCTCTGTCTCTCAAGTGTGGGGATTAAAGGTGTGTGCACCACCACTACCTGGCTGGGGGCTTTTTTTTTTTTTTCAAGACTGGGTTTCTCTGTGTACCCCTTTGCTGTCCTAGAACTCAGTTTGTAAACCAGACTGGGCTTGAACTCATGTTTCTGTTTCTGCCCTCCTAGGGGTTGGGATTAAAGGCATGCTCCATTGCCCAGTAAGTTTTTAATTCACAAGATGTATACACAAAGTCTTCCCATTTTTAAAGCTGGGCTAGAGCTGGACAGTGGTGGTTCACATCTTTAATCCCAACACTTGAAGGCAGAGGCAAGTTCTCCAAGTTCGAGTCCAGCCTGGTTTACAGAGTGAGTTCCAGGACAGCCAGGGCTACACAAAAAAAAGCCTGTCTTGAAAAACTAATGAGTAAATAAGAGATAAATGAATAAATAAATAAAGCTGGGCTATGGCCAGAAAAGTGAGACATGACTGGCTGCATAGTGACACTCTGTCTTAAAATAAAACAGCCTTTTCCTTTTTGCTAACTTCAAAGTTGCTACACAGCTGAGGTTGACCAGAAACACCTGCTTGCCCTGGTTCCACCCTCCAAGTGCTGAGAACCAAGCCTGTAGCTATGATACTCACCTAAGCCTTCCACTTACTCTGATGGGCAGCCTCCCTAATAATTTTTCTTTCTCCGCCTTAGCTCAGTGGTTTTAAAGTTGACAGGCAACAGGTCATGTAGAGTACTTGATATCAGAAGCTGCTGGAGCCTGCCAGGGTTACCAACTCAGCCAGTCTAGGAGAGTCTAAGAATCATTCAGCCTTCAAGTTTTCAGAGGACACTGAGGGATTGAGTCTTCAGGCCCAGTCTCCAGCGGCTCTGCCTTAGGCTGCCAAGAGTCCTAGGAGGATGGAGGGATGGGGATGAGGGTGAGGGTTCCTTTAAGTAAAGGAGACAGAAAGCATCATGGAGCTGGTCAGAATTTGATCCAGGGATGATGAGATCACTGGGTTGAGTCTCCAGAAGAGAATGTTCGAGGCTCCTAAGGAGATAGGACTGTGGCCCCCTTTCTCTCCGACACCCAACTGTGGTCAGAGGCACTAGGGTCCCCCAGCTACTCCTCTCAGCAAAGTACACCCACAGGGGTACAAAAGAGCATCTCTCCCATGAACAGAGCTTGGGCTGTAATAGATTATAGATTCTGCTCCTGCAGAGACCACATCTCATTTTATCTAGACCTTCACTAAGCTCAGAGACCTCCCCCCTTAACTCAGACTTCTTACCTGTAAAGTCTAAAACAGTAAGAGTTGTTGGATCTCCTTAACCAGCTTCCCCAGCTTGTAGTGGCTGCTGTTCTTAGTTATTTTGCTCAGTGCATGCAAAAGAATATTACTTAAAGTCAGGCAGTGGTGGTGCACACCTTTAGTCTCAGCACTTGGAGACAGAAGCAGGCAGATCCTAGAGTCTGAAGCCAGCCTGGTCTACAGATTGAGTTCCAGGATAGCTAGGGTTACACTGAAAAAACCCTGTCTCCCCCTGCCCACAATAAAACCCCTCAAAACTTTTAATAATTTTAATTTGCCTAAATAATAAAATCCTTAGTACTTGCAGGTCTTCAAGTATTCAGACATTCCTTGAAGATTGAGGATATGTGGGGTTTTTTTTGCCTGAGAGTGAGTGTGTGTGCGAGCACATTGTATAGTGTGTATGTGTGTGCCATATTTACAGATGAGTGCTTCACACCCGGCTCTGCCTGCCTTGGAACAGATACTTTATTCCCCACCAACAGGAAGAGTTCAGATGAGATCCCTGAGGGAGATGTTTCCCATCACCAGCAACATCTGGGCAACATCTGGTGAGCCATCCCAGGACAGGGCGATGCCTCTCTGCAGAAATACATCACTTATTTGATTATATTTTTTCCCTTTAATCTCCTTCTCCTCCTGCTCGCCAGACTCCCTCACCCGTCAGGTTCCTCCATCTAAGCCCCCAGTACGATCCTTGCCAACTCCCTGCCCTGGTTTTCAGCCTTGTCTGGTTTCCTGGATACAGAGCCTAGCAGGATAGGTAGCTCCAGAGAACCTCATTAACTCCAGAGTCCAGCCCTGCTCAGCTCCCTCAGCAGCATCTTGCAGAATCGGAGGCAAAGAATGTTGCAGCTGGCTGGGCTCACTGGTCCAGTGTTCCCATTTTATGCACTGGAAGTAGGAGCTGAAAAACAACGCTTATAGGCCTCATCAAAGCCCTCCTCCTGGGCTGGAAAGGTAGCTCAGTCTGTAGAGTGCTTGCCTAACATACACAAGGCCCTGGGTTCTACCCGCAGCACTATATAAAATCTGCACTATGGTACCTGCCTGCAGTTCCAGCTCTCAGGAGGTGGAGGCCAGAGAACCAGGAGGCCCAAAGCCATCCTTAGCTGTACAGTGAGCTGAAGGCCAGCCAGTCTGGGGTACATGAGACCCAGTCTCCAAAACAATAAACCCCTCTGCTGGTGATGAAGAGGAAGACCGGGAATGCCAAGATTGTTGGGTCATCAAGAGCTGCAAACTTGTGGGCACAGGGCGAGATGGACTGAACCTGGTAGTGGGGAAATGTGGGGCCTGGAGGGACAGCCCTGAAACCTATGTCACCTGTATAGACTGACATATAGTTCTCTGATGTGTAGATTTTGTTTGTTTGCTTTTTTTTTTTTTTTTTTTTGGCCAGGTAGCTTTGACTTTCCTGGAAGTCACTATGTAGACCTGGCTGGCCTAGAACTCAGAGATCCCTCTGCCTCTACCCTTGAGTGCTGGGATTAAAAGTGTGCAAAATCATGCTAGGCCATGTTTTGCTTTGGAGTTTCTCTGTGTAGCCCTGGCTGTCCTGGAACTTGCTCTGTAGACCAGGCTGGCCCTGAACTCAGATTCCTCAGCGTCTGCCTCTTTTTGTTTTGTTTTTTGTTTTTGGAAACAGGGTTTCTCTGTATAGCCCTGGCTGTCCTGGAACTCACTCTGTAGACCAGGATGGCCTCGAACTCAGAAATCCGCCTACCTCAGCCTCCCAAATGCTGAGATTAAAGGCCTGCGCCACCACTTCCCAGCAGCGTCTGCCTCTTGAATGCTGGAGTTAAAGGCCTGGATCACCACCACCACCGATCTGCCATGTTTTGTTCTCAAAATGGGGGTGGACCACAGAGCTTTCCACATGCCGGGAAAGTGCCCTACCATTGAGGTACACATTTTCAGCTAGCCCTGTAGACTACTATTTTCTGAGCAGACTAGCCACTCAGCGGCTTCAGTGTACCAAAGCTGTGTGTTGAGGATCTCATCTGGCCCCCACACTCCAGATTACCACGGATAAAGAGCAGGCTGAACCCCCCCACACACACCCCTACTCCCCTTGTCTTCTGTACATGTACATCCAGGACTGAAGACTGAAGAAAGGACCCGCCATCCTCCCCACCCTCGATGCCATTTAGGCAGGACAGAAGGTCACTTCCCTACAGCAACCGGGGGAGGGGAGAATGGAATCCTGAGGGTTGGACTAGCCACTGACAGCATTCACCTAGGACAGTTAGAACCCAGAATGCAGCGGGAGCGAGGCTGAGAGGGGGAGGGTCGAGCTTCCACGAAGGCTTCCAGGAGGAGGCGGCAGTACTTGCTGAGCCATCCTAGGCGTTGTTGGGATTCCCTCAGGTGAGTAGAGAGAGGGTGAAACATTCCAGGAGGTGCAGTCAGAAAAGGAGAGAAAACTCTCTAGGTACTGGGTCGAACTGGCCCTGCCGTGGGCCGACGAGGACTCGGGTGGGCTCCTGAGAGAGAAGTTGACTGCTAGAACATACTTTCTTCTGCTTAGTAGTACAGGGAGCTGGCGGCGAGCCTAGGGAAGGTCTTGGCGGGAGCAGAGAAGGCAGCAGGCCGCTCTAAGTAGCCAGGGTCCTGCCTAGGAGAAACCAGATTCCTTTTTTTTTTTTTTTTAAAGGAGGTATGGGGGTGGGGAAGCTGGTTCCAGCAATCTCTACTTTAGGTATTGTTCGGGAGTAAGGGCCCGAGGGCAGAGGTGAAGGCCAGGCCCTGGGATGACCTTTTCTTCTCTCCTTGTCCCTGGCTGGTCTCCAGTCTGGGCTAACTTTCTGCGGGATCTGGAATGAGAGGTAGGGTGAGGGCCCGGGAAGGGTCCTCAGATTGGATTGATAATAAACTGCCCTGGGCGGGTGAAGGCAGGGGGAGGGCTTCCATCGCTCGCAGCCTCAGTCTACCCAGTCTGCAGCTCGGGACTGCTCGGAGTGGAGAGGCGGACATCTCTAGAACCTGGCTCTGCGCGAAGCTCTGCTCGGCGATCGGAGGAGCCGAGCGCGGAGCAGGCGGCGCCGGGGCCGGGTCAGAGTCCGCGGGGAGGCTCGAGGCGGGGGAGGGGGCGGCGCCTCCGGGGCGGGGCCGCGGGCTGCGGGGCGGCCTGGCGGGAGGCCCGGCGTGCGTCAGCGCCGTGAGCCCCGGAGTTTTCCAGTGACGAGGAGGGCGGAGCTGCGGGCGGGGCCGGGGCTGAGCCAGTCTCTCCCGCCGCCGCCGGACGCGCAGACCTGGGTCGGCTGCACCGACGGCCGCTTGGCCGAGCGCACTGCGGGGTCGCTGCACTCGCTGCGACCCCGGGGCCGGCACACAAGTGGCTGCGGTGTCTTGGGCAACCGCTGCTAGCTTAGGTGAGTGCCGAGGAACCTGAACGCGGCCGAATGGGAATTGGGGCTGGGGGCGTCTCGGGTGAGTGGCGCTGTCACTTTAGCTCCCCGCTGATCTCCCTTGGGTCTTCCGGAGGGGACGCGGGAATCCGGCCTCCCAGCTCGGCTGGAGATCGCGCGCCTGGGGTGGGAGCCCACGGCTGCGAGGTGTGGGGGGGAGGCCAGGCTTCCCCTCCCCCGCCTCGCTGTGGTTACCCCAAGATGTCCAGGCGCCCCAAAGCCGGGCGCAGGTGCCAGAGGGACGGGGCGCGCGTGCCCGCGGGTGAGTTTCCTTTTGACCTAGTTGCCTGAGAACTTTTCAGAAGTTACTCGCGTGGCCGGGGCAGGTGACATTGGTCGTCTTCCTCCTCGGGCTCCCCAGGGGGAGGGTGCCGGAGCTGCGGCGTGTGCCGGGGCCCCCGGCAGGCGGGGGTCAGAGAGGGTGTGGAGGGATGAGTGAGGAATGAGTGAGGCTTGGTGAGTCACGGACCCTGGGAGGGAGGGAGGGGGAGGAGGATTGTGTCGTATGTTCACCTGTCACCGTCACACGCAGAGGCCACTGCCGTGAGTCACGGGGCGCAGCTACATCGGCCACCCGCGGGCACACGTAGGCTCTCTCCCACGCACCTCTACTCCTTCTTCTGCACGCATTTCCTCTCCTTCCTCAGTTTCCCTTTCCCGGAGGTTCTTTCGCCTTCACGTACTGTAGAAATGCCCACACTAACAGCAACGGCCACACACTTGCCGGTACAGTCACTCCCAGACGTAGCCCACCTTCCTGACAGCAGAGAATCCCTCCCTGCTCTCTAGCTGCCCACCCAACACCTCTGGACCGAAGTCTCAGCCTTTTGCCTAGAGTAAGTCAGTACTCCCTGCCCCCAAATCTTTGACAGCCCCGCCCACATCTCTCAGGCTGTCACCAAATCCACCCCCTTTTCTCCTCTGCGCTTGTCCTGTCACCTGGCCCTGCCCTGTGTGTCCTACGGGTCACACCCTCTCTCGCTCAGGCGCTGATCCATCTTTCAACCATGCAAATCTAGAATTGTCAGTCCCTACTTACACCCTTGGGTGGCTTCCTGTGCCCTCGGGCTAACACAGGCCCTCTTAATTGCATCGCCACCAGAAGGCGCACTGGCTGTCCTTGCTCCAGCCCCTGGACTATGCTGTGACCCCCTATCTGGAACTCTGCCAATGTCCCTCCTTCAGAGGAACCTGCCTCGTCTCCAGTTGTACCCTTTTTGCCTATCTCCTGTATAACTCCGACTTGAGAGGTGTTTGTTGTAGGTCCTTTCCCTGGGTGCCCAATGTCTGCCATAGTGCTTGGAATCTTTTGGAAGTTTAGCTAGGATTTGATTGATGAATGAATGAATGAATGAATGAGAAAAACTGGCTTAAAGCAGAGGAAGGGGAAACTGTCAAATGCAGTTTTCCCTGGGTAGAACCAAGTATTTCATATAGCCAGCAAACATTTGGCACTTACCCAGGGCAGGGCCTTGGAGACTGAATCGAAGGAACTATCCCCTCCCCCCCATCACTTTCTGAGGCATGGATGGGGGGAGGGGTACATCAGTGCTTCCTGTCTGCTGTCTCTTGAGCTGCCCAGCACTTTGTTTCCGTGAGGTCCAGAACTGCTTGGAGGTGATTTTCCGCATCCCAGGAAGCCCTTCAGGAGGGTCTGGGGTCCTGTGACCCTAGGTGTTGGGGGTGGGGGCATGACTGATCAAGACCTGGGGTTCTAGGTCAAAGGACACATTCTTCAGATTCCTGGAAGGGGGATCGAGCCAGCTAGGGGGCTGGGGACTGGAGCACACTGGCGGGCTGAGGCTTCCCATAGCTGCCCCTTGTTGCCTGGGTGGAATAGCCTTTGCTGGTTCAGTGTACTAGATAGCTGTGGTCACTAGACTGGGGTGACATTCTGTTCTCTGGGCTGTCAGCTCCTGTGTGTGGTGGCAGGAAGGGGGCGGCCCCAGATTCTCAAGCTGCTACCATCCCGGAAGGAGCCCAGTTCTCTTTGATTCCGGGCCTGCCTCTGGGGCTCCTCAGGGGGTGTGGTGTTTCTGTCTGAGCCAGCTCCTGGGAATGGCTTTTCCTTCCTCCAGGACCCTAGGACAGGACTGTGTTCACCCTGGGAACAGGCTCTTGATTCCTGAGTAGCTGCTGCAGCCCCTCCCCCACCCCCTGACTCACTGTCTGGCACTTTTCTCGGGCTCTTCAGCTATCTTTCATTCCGTTTTCTGACTTGGCCTCCTCTCCTTGCTGCACAGTCTTTCTGTCTGCCTTCTTTCAGCCTCTGGATCCCAGGTGGCACTCTTCCCTCCCTCCCTCTCCTCAGACCTAGCCAGGGGTCCAGCACTCAAGCCTGAAGCAGGCCTGCCTTTCCAGAGCTCTGCCTGCAGCTTTGAACGTTAACACTCTTCAGCCTTAGCTCTTATCTTGGATACACTTGACTGTCGTTCTCTATCCAGTCCACACCTACCTTCCTGACATCTGTTTACTCTTGGGGAACCCGGAGCCTCTGAGATGCCACCTCACACTTGCACCCGAGTGAGCGAGCGTCCCTTCCTCCCCCGTTCCCCCCCTCATCCCTCCTTCCCCCATCCTCAAAGCCACCTTTGAACACTGTTCTTGCTCAGCCAGCACTGACCCTGGCTGGGGGATGGGCATGTGTCTCCTCCTTAGATTAGCTTTCAGAGGCAGGAAAACGTCACACTAAGATCCCTGGGCTAAAGCACTGTCTGTGTGGCTGTCCTGCCCACTCTTCTGGGCTTCTCTCTGCCAGACTTATTATGGCCATGTAGAGGTAGTATTTAGCCTAGCCTTGTGTGAGGATAGGCCGCTACACCCTGGTCACTTACAGCTCTTAAAGAGTTGAACCCAGGGTTTCATGCGTGCCAGACAGCTGACCTATGTCCCTGGTACATATGGAGGCATATGTCTGTCATCCCAACACTTGGGAGGTGGACACTGGAGGATTAGGATTGAGACCATCAAGGGCTACACAGACCCCCTCTCAATCAAGATCTAGTATTTCCTAAAGCACTGGCCTCCAAGGTCATGGCATAGGAGATTAATCTTTGATTTGGGACTATTTTTGTTGGAAAGTGTTCTGTCCATAGCAGTATCCCAAAAAGGCAGAAGTGGCGGGTGGGTGTTTGAGGTTCTTTTGGTAATGCCTTTTTGGAGGAGATTTTTCTCTGTAAATCAGGTTGGCTTAAAACGCCAGGCAATTCTCCTGCCTCATGTGAGATTGGATAAATGTTAGCTATGATACTCAGCTCAGAAATGACTTCTGGAAGGATGTAAGGCTGGGTGGGCTGTTCCAGTCTGTGGGGAAGCCTGAGAGGGTACTAGGGACATGGCCTTGTGGGGGACTGCAAACAGTGGCACTCAGCATGGGGACTGTGGAGCTCAGCATGGGGACTTCGAGGTGGTGTTTCTTTCTGTCATTTGGCTGTAGGGTACAGGATAGCTCAGAAGAGACAAGGGTGGCAGCAAGTGGGGGCAGAGACACGGAACAGGTGATAAGCTCGGTGTGTGTGCTGAGAAGCCACCTCAGGGCTTTGCAGGAGCACTTCAGGGAGCTCCACCATCAGGTGACCTACATAGACTGCGTACAGGAATGTCACTTGCAGTGGAGGAATTGTTAAGGATGTAACACCCTTGCAAACTACCACCCAGGCCAACCTCTAACCATCATCCTACACACACAAACACACACACACACACAGGAAATCCCCTCACAACTGTCTCCGGGTCACATCCCCCCCCCTGGACTGTCCTGTCCTCTAGCTTGGCTGTGGAGAGGGTGGGTACAGTGCCCCTCTAATTGGTTCTCCCCTTTGTCAATCTCTGTTTGCATTTTCTGGTGCTTCCACTCCTGTGTCTCTGCTCATGGGTCCTAGGGCTTACTATTTTCTGCACACTCACAGAGCACAGGACTCACTCACAGATAACTTGACATGTGTTGATTCCCGTATTCCTCCCCTCCTGGTGGCGTTCTAATGTGTATTTATTCCCTTCGGGTCTCAAATAACGGAGGCTGATCTTGAACTTTTGATTCTCCTGCACCTACTGAGTGATATTAAGTGTGCACCACCCTGTCTGGCCTTCTGGGGCCTTCAGACAATTGGAGACAGTGATGTTAATGAACCTGCCCAGGATCACCCAGCCAATAGCCAAGCCAAGGTTCAAATTCAGGCGGCTGATCTTGGCCTCTAGGATACCTCCCAAGTCTGCCTAGCCTGTAGGTGAACTTCCAGGACTGAGGCTGCCTGGGTGTGGGTGCAAGAAGACGGGAGGGAGAAGCCGAGGGTGGCTGCAGGCTGCAGGTTTCTGGCTTGAGCAACTGGGTGGGTGGCAGCAGTTACTAAGACAGGGAACACAGGAAGAGGAGCAGATGGCTTGGAGGGGGGCAGAGAGGTTCAGTTTGGGGCCTGTGGAATTGTGTATTTCCAGAAGTGGGTCCTTGGTTTTGGGGTCTCGGACCTGTGCCTTTTGTCTCATGGGAAGCAACTGGAATTGGGGGGGGGTTCCTCCCTTCTTCTCCCATGCATTAGGCTGTGGTGGTGACCGGGTGTTTAGGGGCTACCTGTCAACTTGTGTATATGAGTGTGTCTGTGGTAAGGGTGCGTGTGCACGTGTGTATGGTGCCTGGCTTATGACCAACCAAACACCCTCATCTCCTGGGAGAGTCTACAGGTTAACTGGGCTGTTTGTGTTTGCGGTTTGACTCTGGGAGGTCGTGTAACCTAGCCTGAGAAACTGCCCCGGAAACACCTGCATGTCCTCCTTCCCCAGGCCTGGGGTGAGGGCTTGGCCTGGTAGTAAGATTTTCTTGAGCCTGTCCCATGGCTGCCTGGAGGAGATGGCTGTCACTCTGATGAGTACTTTTATCTAGTGAGTTGACAGCTGGTGCCCTCGGATTTAGGGACCTGCTGGAAGGCTAGGAGAAAGGACCACAGGATATATCAGTGGAGGAGACCTAGACAGCTTTCTGCTTAGTTTTCCTGCCTCTTTCACTTCCTGTGATGGTGGTGGGGAGGGGTCCCCAGCTGTGGGCATTCAACCCTGAATGAGTGAGTACCGCAGACTCTAGCCAGCCACACAGCAGGTAGCTGCACTCAGCCACCATCCTTGAACCCTTTGAGGGTCCCCAAGTCCTGGACGCACTGTTACTTGTCCAAGCACTGGGGGGTTAGGGAAGGAGTTTTCACCCCTCCAGCCTGACTGGTGAGTGATTGCATCTTACCGGGCTCCAGAGAAGCTCTAAAGGAGTAAGGGAGACAGGATAGCTTTCCTAGTTTGTTTCACTATTAGAGGTTTTGTTTCGTTTTAAGGAGAATTAACCATAAGAGTTAGATATTGGAGGTGAGTTTAAGATCAAAGTAAAGTCTCCTGCCACAGTCCAGCCTAGAGCAGGGGACTTTTCTCCTGTGGCATGGGGGTTTCTAAGGGAAAGTCTAAGCTCCATCCCAGGCAGGGGAGGGGCTTGGGAAAGTCCTTCTGCTGGGAATTGAGCCAACCAGTCAAAACCAGTGCCTGTTCTCAGAGCTCCTGGTCAGCCTGGCTCAGGAGTACGGACGGAAACTGTCAGTGGTCAAGGCGGTGGACCTGTGTCTGTGTGGTTGGAGAGGAGTGCTCCCCTTAGAGGGGGGCTCTGGAGATTTCAGAAGGCCGTGCACAAAGACCTGAGTGCCTGTGCCTTAGTGAGTCAGCCTCCAGGATTCCTGTGAAGATGAGCCAGGCTGGGAGTTTTGTCAGTCCATCTGTTGGTCTGTCTGCCTGCTGGCGCGCGCGCGCGCGCGCGCGCTGTGTGTGTGTTGTGTGTGTGTGTGTGTGTGTGTGGTGTGTGTGTGGTGTGTAGGTGGCAATGAGGGAAGGTACCTGGCTGTTTTCCAGAGAAGGCTTGTTATCATGATGAGGCCGGGTCTTAGGAGGCCAAAGTCTCTGGGATTTGGATTTGCATGTTAGACTCATTTGAGGGAGGAGGTACTGTGTTGTTTGGGGCTGGGGACCCTACTGGAGACACTACCATGAACCTGCAGCTTCTGGCCAGCCTGGAGGGCTCAGAGTCTGGGAGATACCATGGAGATTAAGCTGGACATGGGGAAAACATGGCTAGGCTGGAGCCGACCACTTAACAGTTCCATCATCTTCATTCCAGGCGTCTGTCCTCAGCTACTGGAACCCCCGACATCCCACTATGGCTGGACTACTGAAGAGGAAGTTTGACCAGCTGGAAGACGATGACTCGAGCTCCTCCTCCTTGTCCTCTGGCGGTCTCTCTCTCTCCTGTTCGCCCGCCTCTTTTGCCTCCTCTGCCTGGAACTCTGATGAGGAGGGACCGGGTGGTCAGGCACCCCAGCCTGATCAGGACTCCTGTGGCCTCCAGAGTTTCACTCGTGAGTCTCCGTTCTGGGCACCCCCACCACACACACCCCTTCTTCCTTCCCTAAAGCTGAAATTGGCCTTTTAGGCCTCGGTAGCCCCCTGAGGGCGCCTCCTTCTGTGAAGTCTTATGACTGCCCCACTCTGCAGAGACACCTTGACTTCCTGTTGACCGTGGGGGTTGTGCTGTCAGAGACATTGCTCCCTGAGTGGCTCTGGGCCTTTCCTGGGCACACCCTGCCCCTTCTAGGAACCCCGCTGGGGCTCATCCCTCTCCTTACACACCCCATGCACAAGGCCTGCTAAGTCACTTCCCTCTTCCTTGCTTTTTAGCTTTTTTCTGAACGTCCCCAAAAGGGTTTTTCCTGAATCGTTTTCTTCCTTTTTTAAAATTTTATTTTATTTTATTTAAAATTTTGAGAACAGACTCTCGTATAATCCAGGTTGTCTTCCAACTACGTGGCATCTGCCTCCTGAGTACAGGGATTACGGATGCGCTCCACCATGGCTGACTTCCTGGTTATCTTCCAAGCTTGTATAATTTTGATTTCAAACTGAAAGATGGTCCTTGTAAAAAAAATGATTTTGATTTTTGAGATATATAATTATATCATTTACCCGATCCTTGCCTCCCTCCAAATACTCCTATGTATCCGTTCTTACCCTTTTTCAAATTTGTGGTCTCTTTTTTATTAATTATTGTTACAGAAGTCTATACAAATATTTTCCTAAATATATAACTACAGCCTGCCTTGTCTTTATAATGTAAAGACAGCCTTTGATTTTCAACATGCTCTTTCTACTTCAAGAACCATTTTAGACAGTTTTCCCCTACAAGGGGAAATTTTTTTTTTTTTTTTTAAATGTATGTGATTACACTGTAGCTGCCTTCAGACACACCAAAAATGAGCATTGGATCTTATTACAGATGGTTGTGAGCCCCCTTGTGGTTGCTGGGAATTGAACTCAGGACCTCTGGAAGAGCAGTCACTGCTCTTAACTGCTGAGCCATCTCTCCAGCCCAAGCGGAATGTTTTTAAACACAAGATTACGTCTCCCTATGAAGTTTTGAAACCATAACTGTTCTGTTCACCCTTCCATGTCTTGTATGCATACCTGTGTGTTACTTTTTTTTTTTTTTTTTAAATAGTATGATTTGTAATGCCTGGAATCTAATATTACAAACAGAAAACCTTTTAGAAGGAATTTTCTCAGGTAGTTGAGCACAAAGGTAATATGTTAAGTTGAAGTCACTCAGCATAGTGGTAAACACCTATAATCCCAGAACTGGAGAGGCAGGAGGGCCGGCACATGCACTTACTAAAAATAAGTTTGAACTGGGTGGTGGTGGCACATCCCAGCACTGTGGAGGCAGAGACAGGCAGATCTCTGAGTTCGAGGCCAGCCTGGTCTACAGAGTGAGTTCCAGAACAGCCAGGGCTACACAAAGAAACCCTGTCTTGGAAAAAAAAAATCATGTACAAAAACAAATAAGTTTGGAAACAACAAAACCATTAATACCAGTTAGGTGGCTCAGCAGGTAAAGGTGCTTGTGGCCAAGCCTGATGTCCTGAGTTCAAACCCACCTGGCAGGAGAGCCAACTCTTAACAACTTGTTCTCCATATGTAATCAATAATTTCAAAGAGAGAGAGGGAGAGGGAGGCTTTCTTGGTCTGTAGCAGAATACTTCAACTATAAAGAAAAAGGTCAATAATATACATATATATTTTTTAATTTATCTGTTTGAGTATTTTGCCTGTGGGTATGCCCATGTACTTGAGGAGGCCAGAAGAGGGCGTTAGATCTCCTGAAACTGAGTTCCTTGGATGCGATCTCTCGTGGGTGCCAGGGCTCTTAACTGCTGAGCCATTTCTCCAGTTCTTTCACATATATTTAAACACGGGATTATATTGTTTTCATTACATGTAAAGAATAAAAATTACAGAAAGCTGTACAAAGGATTTATGAATCCGTGGTAAGGATGGCAAGACACTTCATCTTTGAACGCAGTTCTTTGGGCTGGTAAATGACAATAAGCCGGTGTTGGGTTGGATGTGGTATTATTCTCCAGATCCAGCCAGGGCTAGCTTTTAAGTCCAGATCTAAAGTGGGTGGAAAAAGTGAATGGGTATGCATCTTCCTAGAGATTTTACCGCATCGAGGAGAACTCAGTGCCCTCTCTTGTCCCTTTCAGCCCCGTCCATCCTGAAACGGGCTCCTCGGGAGCGTCCAGGTCATGTGGCCTTTGATGGCATCACCGTCTACTATTTTCCACGGTGCCAGGGATTCACCAGTGTGCCCAGCCGTGGCGGCTGTACTCTGGGCATGGCATCTCGTCATAGCACCTGCCGCCGTTTCTCCTTAGCTGAGTTTACACAGGAGCAGGTCCGGGCTCGGCATGAGAAACTCCGTCGGCGTTTAAAGGAGGAGAAGCTGGAAGCGCTGAGGTGGAAGGTACGGAGGCCCAGGACGCCGGTTTCCACATTACAAGTGCAGAAAGGCAGAAAGAGTGCCCGCCTGGTGGGAAGGAAGTTCTGGTACCCATCACCATCACTGCATAAACCTGGGGTCTTGGTGCACTCCTGTCATCCCGGAACTTGGGTGGTGAAGGCCGAGGAATCAGATTCAAAGTCATCCTTAGGAAGTTTGAGGGCCTTTCTCAAAAGAAAAGTAGTCGACTTCAGACAAAAGAGTAAGGCCTGGACAGAATGCTTGCATCTTTCTTTCTAGCTGAATCCGATCAGCCTTCTAGACTGATCTGACACTGCCAGTACATGAATCTAGTTAGAGAAGGGGTTTGGATCTGAGCTAAGACAATGTAAGCAGATTCTTGGAGATGTGAGGACAGTGTGTTCCCCTCCCCCATGTACACTGATGCCCCTCACTCTGGGAGAGCTAAATCTCTATATTTCTCACACCCCTCTCCTGTACTTGTAGCTTTCAGTAGCTGGAGTTCCGGAGTCAGGAGCAGGCGTGCCTCTCACAGTGGATGCCATCGACGATGCCTCTGTAGAGGAGGACTTGGCAGTGGCCGTGGCAAATGGCCGCCTGGAGGAAGCGAATTTCCTACAGCCCCATCCACCTCGGCAGCGACGGGCCCTACTTCGAGCTTCGGGTGTTCGAAGGATTGACCGAGAGGAGAAGTGCGAGCTGCAGACGCTCCGCCAATCCCGGGAGGATTGTGGTTGTCACTGTGATGGCGTCTGTGACCCTGAGACCTGCAGTTGCAGTCTGGCTGGCATTAAGTGCCAGGTGCGTGGTTGGACTGGGTAGGATAAGGGGGTGTGCCTATAATCCCAGCACTCAGGCGGGTGTTGGAGGCTGGTGGATTTCTGAGTTCCGCAGCAGCCAGGGTGACACAGGGAGACCCTGTAGGTGAGGAGTTGGGCCTGCTGGCTTCTTGCACCCCGAAGTCCTCACTTTGTCATTGTCTTTCTCTGCAGATGGATCACACGTCCTTCCCCTGTGGCTGCTGCAGCGAGGGCTGTGAGAACCCCAATGGTCGAGTGGAATTCAATCAGGCAAGAGTTCAGACACACTTCATCCACACGCTCACCCGCCTGCAGATGGAGCAGGGTGCCGAGAGTTTGGGGGACCTGGAGTCCCCCGTGGAGGACACTCCTGTTGAACAAACGCTGGTTTCTCCCTTTCCGCCTTCCAAGCCCCCTGTGAGCAGTGAGCTGGGGGACAGTAGCTGCGGCAGCGACATGACAGATTCTTCCACGACCTCTTCCTCTGGCAGCAGCGAGCCTCCAGACCACCTTGTCCACCCCAGCCTGCCGGGTCCCAGCTTCCGGTCTGGCGTAGATGAAGACAGCCTGGAACAGATCCTGAATTTAAGTGACTCTGACCTTGGTATTGAGGAAGAGGAGGAGGAGGGAGGAGGTGTGGGCAACTTGGATAACCTCAGTTGCTTCCATCTGGCTGACATCTTTGGTACCGGTGACCCCGGCAGCCTGGCCAGCTGGACTCACAGCCAGTCTGGCTCTAGCCTTGCACCGGGCATCCTAGATGAGAATGCCAACCTGGACGCCAGCTGCTTCCTAAACAGCGGACTTGAAGAGTTGAGAGAAGGTAGCCTCCCTGGCAGTTCTGGGTCCCCTGCGGGGGAGGCCATCCAGAACAGCTTATCCTCCTGTGACTCCTTTGAGCTTCTCCAGGCTCTGCCGGATTACAGTCTGGGACCTCACTATACTTCCCGAAGGGTATCTGGCAGCTTGGACAGCCTCGAGGCCTTCCACCCTTTGCCCAGCTTCTCTCCACCAAGGGATACCAGTGCTTGCTTCCTGGAGTCTCTCATGGGCCTGTCTGAGCCAGTTACAGATGTCCTGGCACCCCTTCTGGAGAGCCAGTTTGAGGACACTACCTTGGCACCTTTGATGGAGCCTGTGCCAGTGTAAGGATTAAGGTGCCTTTTTCCTGCCCCGAGACCCTGTTGCTGCTTTTTATGTGATCTCGGGGTTCCCTGAGGTCTATGTATGTAACGGTCTCCCATGGGCTGGTCCTGCCTATGGTGCCATGTGGGCACCCTCTATTTTTACATTAACACTCTGAATTTATTTATTTTTTTATGTTTTTCTGTACTGAAGGGAGGATGGGGAGGGTACCCCTCTTTCAATGCCTGGTCTCTTTATGTCCAAAACAGAGGTCTTCCACCTCCTACTGTATGCCTGGAGGAGGAAGGGGTGGGGCTCTCCTGGAGCCTCGTATCCCCTCTCTCTGTACTGTAAGATGCTCCTTGGTTCAAAGACAGCGACAGCTGAAAGCAGGGCCTTCCCGTTTCCTGTGAACCATAGGGGCTAGGTCTTCTGGACTGTGAAGATGTAATTTATTTCTGTAATTTATTTGGGGGACTGAAACAGAAGTGGTTGAGCCTCTCTGTCAGGTGGGCAGTGTTGGGGCCCAGTCTTCAGTGTACCCTGCCAGTCTTGGGCTTTGGTGTGGTGTGTGGGTTCAAGCTTATGATCTCCTGTATCAAACAGTGGCCTGGCTCAGCTATGCAGACAGAGGCTGTGTTTGACCAGCGGTGACCAAAACCCCCTCTGCCCCCTGCCCAGACACTCTACATGCTCTTTGTCCAATTCCCTCTCCCCCAGGCCATGAATTAGAAAGTCCCTCTGTAGGATGGGGAGCCAGAGGCCCCAAGAGAGGTAACAGGCTTGCCTAGGACATGAAGCACATCCCAGATTGTTGTCTCAGGCCTTTCTGGTCACTGAACCCATCCTGGCCCACCACATGCCCCCAGGCAAGTTGGCAAGGGGTGGCTCTTGAGGGCTTCTATGCCCTTCATTAGCTGATGTTGGATTTTATATGCATTTTTATATTGTCTCTAAGTGTCAGAACTATAATTTATTCATTTCTTTGTGTGTGTGTGTGTGTGTGTGTGTGTGTGTGTGCCAAGAAATGCAGGCTCTGGGCCTGCCTCCTTGCTCAGGAGGCCTTGCCAGCCTGTGTGCTTGTGGGAACACGTTGTACCTGGGCTGACAGGTACCAATAAAGATGCTTTATTTTTAAGTGTGGTCTCCTTGGTGGGGTGGGGAGCATGGTGCACCCCCAGGAAGCATGTGGGGGTGGAGCACTGCAGTGTAGCATGGACAGAAGCTGTACTGAGACAGGAGGACAGCGCGTTGGGCTTCCTTCCAGGCGGGCCAGTCAGGCTGTAGGCAGAGAGCCAGCCGAGAGGTTGGTTGGGCAAGTGGAACAGTTTTCCCTCTGGATTAACCCATTCCTCCACGATGCTGTCTGGAGTTGTGGGAAGGCAGAGCTATCTGTTTGGGCTGGGTGAGGGCACCCTTCTTTGCATACATACACCCTGGTCTGGGTCCAGGGAGGGCAGCCTAGTGGAGGCCTGGCCTGGTGACAGCCTACTCAGGCAGCTGTACTCCTTGGGGACTTGAGCTCCGGAAGTGTCTCTACCAGCCAGACCTGCCAGACCTGTCCTGAGGCAGCCAGAATAGGGCTTAGGTCAGGGGTGCAGAGCAGACTGCTGTACCTCGTTCTGGGGAACCTCTGTCTGGAGCCTGTCTGCTAGTTATTTGCACAAGTCCTCCAGAGAACGACCACAGGAGAGAGCCTTCCTATGCTGTAGCCCCTCTGCTGTGTTCTACCCAGAGGATGGATTCGATCCCAGCTCTCACTGCCCAGTGAGGCGATCTGTAGATTACCCACCTAGAGCCTGGGTTTCTCCAATCCTGTGCAAATGATTACTGCTCCTCTCAAACTGGCTTGGTTCATGCTCGTGCAGCACCTTGAATGCCTGGGTCATGATTCTGTTTGTGACCTTCTGCTTTTGGCAGTCAGGGACAGGACTTTATGGCAACACCAGTGACCACCAGAGGGCTGAGGGCTTGGAGCGTTGCCTGTAGTGGGGCCACGTGTACCTGTGACTGGCTTAGCTTGTTTTGACCCCTTGGGATAGAGTGCTCTGGAACATCCTGTTGTCCTGTCACCTCTCTTTCACTGGGGCTGGGAGACGCATGTGCAGAGATGGAGCTGGTGTGCCGCGTCTGTGTCTCTTCCAAAGGTTCTGAGAGGTTTCTCTGGTAGTTCAGGGTATCTGGTGGGAGCTTCATCACTCCCACGGACTCCCCCAACAGACTCTGTCCCTGATCAGACTGAGGCCTTCCCAACTCCCATCTAGGGCCATAGGGTCAAGTCCTGGGCAATCTTGTTTGTGGAGTCAAGCTGAGACAGATAAAACATCATCAACACACAATCTCTTTATGGCAGAGCTCTCTCCAGAACAGACTTATCTCCTTAACCTGTCTCAACAAAATGGCTATGAAACAGATCATGGGAAAAGGAACCTAGTGTCCCTATAGGAAAGGGTAGGGACCTGGGGGAAGTGTTTTAGATCCACTCATGTGACGTCAGCAGCAATGTTACAGAAAGGAGGACCGGCTGGAGCTGGAATACCAACCAGGCATCATCCAAGCCCTTGGTTCTAGTCCCAGCCCCAGAAGAAAAACTTAGCAGCCCTCCAGGTAACTCAACTTCTTTCTAAAACTGTTGCTGGGTAGCTGAGGATGACCTTGAACTCCTGATCCTCCTGCCTCTATCTCCCTAGTGGTGAGATTATAGCAAGTTATCCCAATACACACATGCCCTCGTGCACACACACACACTTTTCGAGACGGGGTCTCATGCAGCTCTAGCTGCGCTTGCTTTGTTGTGGATGGAGGGTGACCTGAAGCTCCCGATCCTCCTGCCTCCACTCCCCAAGTGCTGGAACAGTAGTAAGCAATTGCACCAGGATGGCTTTGTGAAGACCACATGTACATTCTACCGCACTAAGACTTGTTTTGAGACTGTTTTCTTTATTCATTAATCGAATCATTATTACATTTTTATTTTGTGTATACACGTGAGTTTACACATGCTACAGTTTGCGTGTGGAGGTCAGAGGGCCACTTGCAGGAGTTGGTTCTCTCCTTCCACCGTGTGGGGCCCAGGGAGTCAATTTAGGTCGTCAGAGTTGGAACCAGAACCTTTACCTCCTAGGCTATCTCACCTCTCTTTTGCTTTGAGGCTGCATCTGGCTACACAGCCCTGGATGGTCCTTGGAACTCACTGTGCAAGCCAGGCTGGCTTCGGGCTTGCAGCTGCCCTCCCTATGCCCCCCCCCCCGCCTCCCACCTCAAGCGCTGGGATTGTAACTGTAGAATTGTACTGTGCTTACCTGTAGTTTTCTTTAAATAGAATATATCAATAGCCTTAAAAGTGAGAGATCCTGTTCACCAGTGCCTAAGAATTCCTGAATGTGCTAGCTATTATATAAACATGGATAAGCACAGGGTTGTTCAGTTTAAGGGGTGAAAAGTATAGCTTGGGGGTACAGAATGTATCCTTCATTTCAACCCCAGGACCATAAATAAAACATTTTCTAGACATTACCAGCAAAGCATGATACAATGATTTAAGAAATAGTCTTTTGTTTTTTCTTTTTTGAGATCTGGTCATCTACCCTAAGACAGCCTCAGACACTAAGTTAGGTGACCCTGACCTAATGACTTTACTGCCTCCAACATGCTAGGGTCCTAAGTGTAGACCACCAAAGCCAGTTTAAGTGACGCTAGGAGTCGAACCCAGGGCTTCATGCTTGCTTGGCACATGCTCTGCTCCACCACTGAGTCAACATGCCCTGCCCAGGTCTAGTCTAATTTCATGCTGAAGAAGAGGGCATTGAGACCCAGAAAGGGCAAGCACTTGGGAAGAAGAGTACACGGTGAAAACTTGGGCCTCCAGGTACCCAGATCAGAGTTCCTTCCCCTTAGGCTGGGGTGACTCATAATTCCATCCCGAGAAACAGGAACCCAGTTAAAATGATCATCGGCCACCTGAATTGGGACCACCGTGTCTGCCCCCTGAGGCTTTAAGTGTAGGGCGGGGATGGGGTTCAGTGATGATCTGGCTTGTCCCAAACTGGTGTGGTCTAGCTTGGAGGACGTGGGTAAGAACAGAATGTGGGGACAGAGAAGCCCAGTGAATGGACCTTGAAAAGCTGCTGCCCTCTTGCACAGGCCCTTAGCTCAGGGCCATGCTGCAGCTGGTCCTCCTGTCTGAGCCCACTGCCGGGCAGACCTGATGGGCATCATGGCAGGGAGGGGCCGTGCTTCTCTAGCTCCGAGATGCTGGGGATAAGACTGGGATAGGGGTACACTTCGAAGTAGCTATAGGGTACTTTTCTAGCCATCACTGTGCTGGGGGTGGGGGCAGATCTCTTTCCACATCTTCTGGAACAAATGTGGGGTCCCTGAGAAAGGCCCAGGAATCCTTGGCACAGGCTAAGCCAGCTGTCTTCCTTCCCCCGGCAAAATTACTTCTTAGGCCTTAAAAACATAAAGCTTCCAGACACCCTGGGGCCACACGAGGCATGAATCCAAATGAAGCACAGACGATACAGAAATGGGGAGAATATGCATTTCTCACTTTGTTTCTCCATGGCTTCACTTCCTACTCTTCCCCTGAATCATCTATAGACTGATGCTTCTCCGGGCCCAAGCCCCTTCCAGCCGCAGCTAGGGCCTCAAGGACCCCTGGGCTTTCTCCAAAATCTCCTCCCTGATCTTGGGGTAGTTGGGGTGCTCCGTCAGGACCTGGTACAGAGAAAGATCAGATGTGTGGAATCAGGTAGGAGTCCCGCCATGGCACCCTCCCCGCCTGTGTTGGTGACTTACGCTGTGACAGACTTCAATGGCATCTACGAACTTCTTGTCTTTCAGGTAGTTGAAAGCCAGTTTGAAACCTGTTGGGGGGGTGGGGTGGGGTGGGGGATGCTCTGGTGACTGGGAGGCCCTCGTGCTCCCTGAACTGGCAGGATTCAGGACTCGAGTTCTAGGATCAGGGCAGTAGCCTGTGTCTTACCAATGGCAGGGTTGGCCTGATGACTGTATTTCCAGGCCAGCTCATAGTTGGTGGCTGCATCCTTGTATGACTGCTCTTTCTCCATGATGAAACCCATGTACTCATAGGCCCTGCAGCAAGACTGCGGGGAAAGCCAGTTAGCACCTCTACCCAGAAGCAGCCACCATGTTCCTCAGGGTGGGGACCAGGAGGGGCAACTGGCTGGCAGTGAGAGGCAGTAACCCAAAGTGCGTAGAGACCCCTGAAAGCACCTTCAGTTTTTTGAATGGTTAACTGTGTACCCACTCTTTACTCACAAGTTGGTATAACTCCTTCAAATAAAGCTCCTTTAACCAACAATCCCATCTCCCAGAAGCTAATTCTTGCATATGGCTCAAGCTAACTGACCTACCTCTCGGGCATTCTGTTTTCTTCTCTTTCTGGCTATGCCTGACCCTCGTAAGCTTGATTCTTTCTTGGCCTGTGGCTCCTGTTTCTGGTTCCTCTGGCTCTACCTCTCCCCACCCTGCTTACCCTCCCTTATTCCCCCAGCCAGTGATCTTTGCCTTGTTATACTGCAGGCAGCGGCGCAGCAGCTCCAAGGCCAGGTCAAATTTGCCGCCTTGGCAGTAGATGTCTGCCAGCAGAAGCCAGCTCCTTTCCAGGTCTTCTGCCTCGTCCAGCATCCATGGGAATTTGGCCAGGCGCTTCAGCTGCGTTCGGGCCTTGGGGACTTGCTTCAGGAGTATGTAGGCCTGTGCCATGGCCAGCAGTGCAGGAATACTGTCCTTCTGCACACACCCATGGAAAGCGGACATTGGGGCACTTTGGCAGTCACCCCCATCTTGACCCCTGCCCACCGGAACCCGTCCCTAGCCCTCGCACCTCAGCCTGGGCCATCTCGATAAAGGCGCCCAGAGCCACCTCCACATTCCCTTCTCCCTGGTGGCTAGCAGGCACAGGCTCTGCAGCAGCCGCAGCTGGGTCTGCCCGGATTCCGAGTGCGGGTAAAATTCCCGAAGTAGTTTCTCTGCAGTGCGCACCCCATGCTGCTGAGACTCTTTCCTACTGGCAGAGCTGTGGGTACAGGACTCGCTGATAGCACGCTTGTGGGACACTCACCTGGCCTTGCCAAGAAGCTGAAGCCTCATCCCGCCCCTCGTCCCGCCTACCCCCCCCCCCCAGTCCTCTTACTTGCTGTCACCCACCAGGCTCTCAAAAGCCTCTCCACCAACAATCTCGTTGTCAGGGTTCAGACAGATCTGTACCATGTAGCAGGTGGCAAGCTGGCCCCAAGTGCTGTCCTTTCGGGCTTTGTTCAGAAACCTTAAGGCTTCATTGGGCTGTCCAATGTGCCTGCAGTGAGCGAAAAGAAATGCCAGGAGTGGTGAGATCTGTGAAACCAGGGGGCATGGACACCAGGTCTGAGGGCTTTTGGTCCTGGAGGCTGCTCTGTCTCCCTTCTACTGAGCAAGACACTAGCTACCTGCTGGGGGGGGGTGGGGGGAGGTGTGTGTGTGTCTCTTATCCCACCGCTACCCCTCTGTCTCCTCGAGCCTAACTCACCAGCGGTAAATGCCCTGGCAGTAGTTAAACCCTGGCTCCAAAGGCACCCGGCTAGACACCTTCTTGGCCAGTTCAAAGAAAGCAGGGGCCTCTTCAATCTTGCCGCTCCGTCGTAGCAGATCGATCAGTTTATTCAATACCAAAAAATTGTCTAAAATAAGAGAGCAGAAATCTGTAGCATGTGGTGGCTAATAACTGCACCAGGCTGGTGTGTCTGGTGGGGGAGGGGTGCTGGACCTTGAGGAGGCCCTAGGAGACACTACTTGTTTAGGCTGAGCACAGATAAGTCTGTTTGCAAGTGTGAGTAAATTATATAGTGCTTGAAATAGCTACAGCAGGGGCTGGGAGATGCTTCCATCAGCAAGGTACTTGCTGGACAAACATGAGGACCTGAGTTCAAATTCCCAGTGCTCATCTAAAAAGCAAGGGATGGACTGTGAGTGTGGCCACATGTCTCCTGAACCTCAGGCTTTGGAGGGCACAGATGGAAGGGTTTCTGAGGCTTGTTGGCTTTGGGCCAAGTTCAAGTTCTGCTAGAGATCTTTTTCCAAGGGAACAAGGATGAAGGTGGTAGAGCAAGATCACCCAGTGTGGTCCCCTGACCTCTAGCCACACTCTTTGTGTCTGTCTGTTTCTCTCTCTCTCACACACACACACACAGAGTGACAGCACAGTTACACACACACGCATACATGCACACATGCATACATACATGCATGCACACACACAGCACACACACATAGTGACAGCACAGTTAACTATCTAACACACTATACCTGGCTCTGTGTTCTGCCTGTGACTTAGCTATAGATAAAGCTTATAGCTTAGCTGTCTCCATTTGACAGATGAGGACAAAGAGCATGAAGGAGTGAAGTAGCTAAGACTATATATACCTAACCACAATTGCTGGGCCCATGGTGACTACTGTGGATTGACTGGGCCTGTGGCTTGGGCTTCAGGTTTGACCCTTGAAGCAGCTGTTTCATTCAGTAGCAAGTAGGGGTGCAGCTACAACAGAGAGAACATCTAGTGTCTTTCAAGTGGGCGTGACCGTAGAGGAGACTGTTCAGTCCCAGTGGCTGGAGAGATATGGGGACAGACAGGCTGTCCTGGCTCCAGTGCCAAGTGCCTGGGTCCAGGAACTGGCCCCTTGGATTCAGGAAGGGCTGCCACGTTCTGGGTCTTTATCAGTTTCCTGCCTCTCTGGGAACAATTGGGAAGAAAGGGGCTTCCTCTGACCAGCCAGGAAAGAGGGGAGAAGGCCCACCCTTCTCTGGGATAGCTGTGCTGGCTCGGTAGGGAGGCAGTCTGCTGGTCCTAGTTACCTGGAGCTTTCTCCAGCACTTGGCGGTAGAGATTGATGGCGCTTTCATAGTTTTGTTTTCTAAACATCAGGTCAGCCAGCATCTATCAGAAGACACACAAGCTGTGTATTTCTGACAGCAGCATGCATGGGGGCTGGCAGAGAGGACAGGAAGAAAAGACTCCCTGGTCCAAAGAGCCTGTGGGACCCGGGACACCCTACCCGAAAGTGAAGATCGCAGGTTACTTTCTGATTCTGAAAAGTGTGAGCCCCGGGCGGCCCTGGAGAAGGTGTGAGTAACAGACAAGCTAGAAGGCCTGACCAGGGAGGGTTATTTCACAGACTTCCAGTCACCCGACCTTCACCTTAACCTCATAGTGGGTGTGGTTTCCCCTGAAGTCCGTTCAACCACGCCCCGCCCCCACAGCCTGGCGCAGAGGTTGCTGCTGCCCTCTGCTGGCCTGCCCATCCCTCCCTCTGAAGGGCAGAGCAGGAGGCTGGGCCTGGTCCCCAAACCAGTGAGGCATCTGAGGCTCCGCAATTAGGAAGCAACCCAAATCTGGTCACAGGGCCCCCGGGGAGGTATGCAGCATGGCATCTCCTACCACAGCAGCTCTCTCGCGGGTCTGCTCGATCTCTAAGAGGGGGCCACAGCGCTGTTCACACAAGTCTAGCTGCCCCTGAAGCAGGTACAGCTGCGCCAGCTCCAGCACCACCTACAAGACCAGACAGAGCAAACAATCCAGTGCCACAGGCTCAGGAAAACCCTGCAATCACCTTAGACTCTGACTTCCCTCCCAGCTCGCCTGGCCTATTGGCTGGCTTCTAAAGCAGGCCCCTTGCCTCAAGCTGATGATGGCTCTTGCCCTCCCGTCCCACCAAATGTCCCTGCCATTCTGTAGGTTTTAGCAGCAGAATGAGATGGGGCCTGGCTAACCCACTAATCTTATCCTTTGGCCTCTGCTCCTTCCTCTGGGGATTCCTCTGTGTCCCCGGATAGATGACAGGCAATTCCCACACGTTTCTTACTTTCCTCTTGCCCAAGGGAAATCTATAGGCAAGATTCATGTCCTGCCCTGCTGTCTCCAAGGCCTAGAATCATACCTGCTACAAACCTGGGATCTGTCAAAGGATGAACAGTTACCGGCTCCCCCACCCCCCCGCCCCCATACATGTAGGTATATATTTGAGACAGGGTTTCGTGTATCTCAGGCTGGCCTCCAACTCACTATGGAGTCAAGGTTGACCTCCTGCCTGCACCTCCCAAGTGCACAGCTGAAAGGTTTGATGTGGTGTTGGGGACTGAACCCGGGGCTTTGGGCATGCTAAGCAATCACTCTTCCACTGCTGGGCTCTCTCTTCTGTGTGAACTTAACGCGAACTGATTCTTCATCTGGAACCACACCCCTCCGACAACTCTCAGCTGGCTTGGAAACTCAGCCTGGGCTCCATTCTCACGCAGCCTGGCAGCCACAACTCTTCCCATCCCCCCTCACCCCAAGTGGTGGCGGGAACCTGCAAAGGCTAGGCGAATGTGGCTTTCAGAAATACCTTCTCCATTCTAGGGTCCATAAATGGTCCAAATATGGTCATCCTAGCCTTCCTCTAAGAACTGCAGTAGTTGAGGACCCAGAGTTAACTGGGGCCACTTCCCACTCCGGGGGCCTCCCTCCCCCTATACACCTGCAGCTCCTCAGAGAAGGCCTCATTCAGCAAGGACACCCCCAAACTCTACCTTCCAAGGGCTGAGGTAACAGATGCATACCATCTTACTTGGTTTGTAAGCTACTGGGGACTGAACCCAGGGCTTTGTGAATGCTAGGCAAAGTTCTTTTATCAACTGAGCCACAGTCCCAGCCTTCAGGCTGTTACTCTGAGGGCCACACACCTGATTGTCTGTGGGCGGTAGGCAAGGGCATCCTTATAGGACTTCACGGCGCTGTCGTAATCTTTCTCTGTGAGGTGATGCTCCCCAATCTGGATGCAGATGGAGGCTGCCAGCTGATTCTGGAAGGGGATCATTTCTGGTTGCTCCAGAGGAACCCGCTTCAGTATCCGGGACTGGAGGTCCAAGGCCTTGGGGAACCAATGAGGTTAGGTTCAGAAACTCTGAGCCCATGTGCCAGAGCACAGGCATTTCCAGTGTTCCACGGCTGGCAGGGTCAGAAAGGGTGCCTTGAGGAACTCAGGGCTGTGCCCTCAGCACGCAGGAGGTAGGCTAACACTGCTCCTGGGGGTGGAGCAGAAACTACTATACTCACTTGCCTGCCTCATCACACTTTGAGACTGTGTCTAACTTGCTTTGCTGTCTTGCAGGCTGGAGAAACACACAAGAGGTGCACAAAGCAGGCTGGGTTGTTGTTGTTGTTGTTTTTAATAACTGGTGGTGTTTTACTTTTGAGACGGGTCTCATTATGTAGCCCTGGTTGATATGGAACTTGTTATGTAGACCAGGCCGGCCTCAGACTCACAGAGATCTGCCTGCTTCTGCCTCTAGAGAGCTGCGATCAAAGACGTGCATCACTGCGCCTGGCTCAGGCTAGGCTGCTGCTGTTGTTTGGAGACAGGCTGGCCTGGAACCCATTATATAATCAAGGATGACTTTGGACCTCTGATCCTGTGCCACCATGCCTGGTTTATGTGGTACTGGAGACAAAGCAAGGGCTTTGTGTATGCTAGCAACTAAACCACGTCTGTGGGCTGTGCTTTGATGGGTACATTTGCTCTGTGCTGCTCTCCTTCCTAGAATCTGAGGCACTTCTCACACATCTAACATGTGACTGGATGAGGTAAGGAGCAGCAAAGACATGCAGGTTTCAGAAAGTGTGTATGGACTAGCAGTGGGCTCCTTGATGACAGAGAGATGAGTGGGCACTGGGTGGTAAATAAGAGAAGTTATCTCAAGTGGTGGCACTGGTGGTGTCTCCCTCTAGAACCACACAATGCATCCTGGGAACAAGTGGGAGCCTGCACTTGTGGGTGGGGAAGCAAGGCAGGAATAGCCAAGGACACCTGGATCAGGGATGGCTTGGTATGGAGAGAAGACAGTTGGTACATGCAGACGTCAGATCTCAACTTCACCTCCCTGATTTATGATAAACCCATTATAAGGTGGATACAAGTAAAGGATACACTGGTCCTAGTGTGCTGGCACACGCATTTAAGCCTAGCACTTGGGAGGCAGACACAGGAGGATCTTTGAGTTCCAGCTCAACTTAGTCTATTTCAGTGGCTCTCAACCTTCCTAATGCTGTGACCCTTTAATACAGTTCCTCATGTTGTGGTGACCCCCAACCATGAAACTATTTGTGTTGCTACTTCATAACTGTAATTTTACTACTGCTATGAATTGTAATGTAAATATCGATGTTTTCCAATGGTCTTAAGGCGACCCCTGTGAAAGAGTCATTCAACTCCCAACGGGTTGAAACCCAAATGTTGAGAACTCTTGGTCTATATAGTAAGTACTAGGCCATCCAGAGCTACATAGTGTGAGCCTGTCTCAGAAATAAGTAAATAAATACATAAATAAACAAATAATAAATAAATAAGAATTCAAAATTTTTGGGCTGGAGACAGGTCTCAGCAGTTAAGAGCACACGATGCTCTTGTAGAACATCTGAGTTCGGTTCCCAGCACCCATATAGGGCAGCTCACAACCACCTACAACTCCAGTCCAAGGGATCTGATGGCCTGGTCTGGTCTCCACGGGCACAAGACACACATGTGGTGCACATACATACATGAAGGTAAACACTCAAACAGATAAAATAAAAAATACATTGGATGTACCTAGCCCCCCTGAGCATCATAACTCAACAACAGTTACACCGTAGCCCATCAGTTGAGCCTGAGTGTGAGCGGCCAATCGGAAGCTGCTGCCCACTGCTGCTGCTAGCATCTGAGGCAGCAACATATACCTCTAGCCCAGGAAAGGTAAAAATTCAGAACTCAAAGTACACTTCCTATTGAGTGTACGCACACTGCTCTCGTGCTATTGAAAGTTCTAGAACTCTGAATTAAGTCACTGTAAGCCCTAGACATCTGTATTTAGCTTTGGACTTAAGTCTTCTTGCCTTTGAGCCTTATCTATTAGATGGGAATGCCACAATGTTTAGCTCAAAGGACTGCTGTGAAATTTTAAAAGAAGAGCAGCGAAGCCAGACATAGAGAGTAATGCTCACTTGAGATACTACCATTCAGGAGGACTACCTTAAGGCTAGCCTAGGCTACATAGCGAACTCAAGACCAGGCTGGTAAGCATACTAAGATCCTGTCTCAAAAAACTCTCTGGATGAGGGCTGGAGAGATGGCTCAATGGGTTAACAGCACTGGCTGTTCTTCCAGGGGTCCTGAGTTCAATTCCCAGCAACCACATGGTGGCTCACAAGATAATGGGGACTTTTCTGGTGTGCAGATGATCATGCAGGTAAAGCACCCATATACTTAAATAAATACTGAAAAAGAAATGGCTAGGGCCAGGCGTGATCATTCAAGCTTTTAATCCTAGGGAAGCTAGGTCTACGTATCGAGTCCTGGGCCAGCTGGGGCTACATAGCGAGTCCTGGGCCAGCTAGGGCTACATAGCGAGTCCTGGGCCAGCTAGGGCTACATAGTGAGTGAGATCTTCTTTCAGTCAAGCAGGGTGTAGTGGAAAAATCATAGAAATCCCAGCATGAGAGAGAAGCAGGAATATCAAGGTGATCTTCAGCTAGGTACTGAGTATCCTAGGCTAGCCTGGGATACCCCTTTCTCAAAAGGAAGGAAGGAAAGAAGGGAGGTATTGAGCATGGGAGGGCAAGAGGAAGGAAGGTGGGAGGAGAGAGGAAAAAACTAAGCTAGCACAGAGCTTTCAATGCAGACAGCCACTATAACATCTCAGATCACATCACCCTCCATAAGGACAAAGCCTGTCTTACTTCTGGCCCTTCTCGTCCAACTCAGCCCAGCCATCACTGGTGAGCAAAGATGTAGAATGAATGAGCAGAGGTGAAGTCTGCCTGTGGCCCTGGCAGACTGTGGGGCGAGCCCCGCCCCTTCTGCAGCCCTCAGGAAATAAAGACCTTGGCCAGTTACCTGATTCAGCGTTTCCATCACATCTTCCTTCTTGTGGCTCTTGTAAACCTTTGCCAACAAAAGCAAGCACTTGACCTCATTCATCATGGATGGGATGTCCTTGACCCCTAGAAGGAAACGCCAGTCAGTGTGGTCAGTGTGGTGGGCTTACGGGAGGGCTGGGTTCAGGTGCCCAGCTAATGCCGGAGGGCCCTGGGGGACAGCGCTAGGAATGAGTTCCAATGCCATCTCACCCGAGTCTCGCTCCAGGGCCTGCTTCAGCACTTTCTCTGCCTTGTGGTATTTCCTCAGCTTCAGGAGCAGCTCGGCCAGCTCACAGCACAGGAAGTCCTGCCCGCTGATCTTCTGGGCAGCCTCGTAATAGTTAATGGCCTTCGCGCAAACAGGACATAAGGGCCCTGGCTCTGCATGGGGGTGACTAATGCCACGTCCCTTCAGCAGCTACTGCATTAGACTGTCCCTCAGCACACAGACTGCCCCACCCTCACCCTCCAATGGGCCTCAAGCCTCAGTGGAGCAGGCTGCGGTGTAGGCTGGCTGAGCTCACCACTGGTCACATCTCAGCAGGTAGCTGGAGTGGGAACACTCTGTCCCTTCCCATCTAGAGCCCTGACGAATGCATGGGCTTTCTTTCCTTCCCTGCATGGCTGGACCTTCCCCAGGGCAACCTCACCTTGGCGTACTGGTGGGTCTTCACGTAGGCTTGTCCGATCCTGCTGACCAAGGAGGCGTCGTGAGGGTTCTTCCTATAGGCCTCGTCATACACCTCCAGGGCCTTCTCAGGCTGGTGGGGAAAATATGGAAGGGGATGTCTTTTTCTCCCCCCACTCCCACTGGAGGACTGATCCTGGGAGGAGGTTAGCAAGGCTAGGTCCCCCCCCCCCCCCGCTTACCTCCTGAATGTTCATGAACGCGTCACCCAGTAGCAGGCTGCTGTGGGGGCCGGGCAGGTGCTCACAAAGCTCCCTACAAGAGAAATCAACTTCGGATCTCAGGCCCGGGCCTGCCTAATGCCCACCTGTTCACTATCCTTTAGTCACGGAGATCCTGGGAGCCCTGAGAGCCATCTTAGACAGGCTCTCACTGCTATTGGGCCATGGCTGGGGGCCACCCTAGCCCTCCTGCGCTTCTCCGTGAGCAGCCGCACCGGGCTTTCCATGTTTCTTTGTTAGGGTTTGGTTGGGTTTTGAGACAGGTTCCAAGTGTGAGATTACACTCATGGCCTGCCCCACCTGGTTTTATGTCACACTGAAGACAGAGCATAGGGCTTTGTGCATATGATATACAAGCATACCAGAACCAAGCTACGTCCCTGGATACTCAATCCCTCTCCTGAGAAGACTCTGAGACGGAAGCCAGTACACGCCTGGCAAGCAGCCCCACACTGCTCCCGCGAACGTCCAATCCGGACATGCTGCGCTGTTGATCAGTTTCTACACTCTCAGTTCTCCAACCTCTAAACTAGTCTTTACTAGAGAAAGAGGCTAGGAAGTCCCCCTGAGGTCACAACACCAACTCCTGGGAGACAGAGGGATGGGGACACCACCTTCCACTCCACTCTCTCCTCACACTGGTCATCCCTGAGGCCCTGCACCATGGTTCTTCAAGGAAAGGCAGAGTGAGGAGCCAGAGTGCGAATGTGTTCTCGTGATGCCTGTGGCATCAGTGCTGGGATCCAGGCCTAGATCCTCCCACCAGAATGCAAGCAGTGCAGGGCAGAGAGGCAGGGGAAGGGCTGGGAGCAGGTCCTCAGAACTCACGCACAGGCAGGGAGACCTACTGGGTGCTCATAACCTTGGTCTAACGCACTCTGGGGATACACTCTGGAGGGAGACCCAGTTGAAGGTATACAACCTGAGGAACCCCCCAGCAGCCAAGGGGGAAGGTGCCACCTGCTGTGGACGGAACTTACATGTAGCAGCTGATGTAGAGGCGCACGTCCTTGCGGGTGTGCAGGTAGATGCTGGCCATCTTCTCCTTGGCTTCCGTGTAGCAGGGTTGCTTGGGCGTGATGCCTCTTAGCATGCTCAGTGCCAGGTCCACGTTGCCCTTGCTCAGCGCCAGGTCCACGTTGGCGACCGTGATGCGCATCTCCTCCGGTGTGCCGCTGAACTCGTTGATGGCATCCTGCATAATCTTGGTGGCCTCGTGCTACAGTGTATGGGACCACACAGACGCTCTCTTTGGTGTTAGCTATTACAGGTGACCCAAAGAGATTTATACCGCTTTCCCCGCCCCTGGGTTCAGCACATGGCCTGGTGTTTCTGAGCCAATATGACTTTCAACCATCGGCAGAGCAGCTGTGGAGGCAAGGGCTATTCTTTAGAACCCATGGATTTTGCTCTCCCATTGTGTCTCCTCTAATGGGTACAGCTCATCCAACCCCACCCTGTCCCCAGGAGCTTAGCTGGGAAGACAGTCAAGATGACGGACACCTGGAATCCTAATACTTGAGTGGTTGAGGCAGGAGGATCATGAATTTCATGCCAATCTGGACTACACAGAGAGTTAAAAAAAAAAAAACCCAAGGGGTGATGAAATGGCTCAGAGGCTTAAGGTGTCTGCTGCTAAAGCTGGCGCTGTGAGTTCAAACCCTAGAACCAATATGGTGGAAAGAGGGCACCAACTCCCACAATTTGTCCTCTGATCTCTACTCATGCATGATGTGACACGAGTTATAACAATATGTGTTCAGCCGGGCAGTGGTGGCGCACGCCTTTAATCCCAGCACTTGGGAGGCAGAGGCAGGCGGATTTCTGAGTTCGAGGCTAGCCTGGTCTACAGAGTGAGTTCCAGGACAGCCAGGGCTACACAGAGAAACCCTGTCTCGAAACCTCCCCCCTCCAAAAAAAAAATGTGTACATATGCACACACACAATAATAATAATAAACTAATGGTAAATCTTCAAAGTAAAAAAGCAAAAACAAACAAAAAACCAAATTGAACAGTCAAATACTATCCAGCTTTTTTTTTTTTTTTTTTTTTTTTAAGAAATATTTATTTTTGCTGGGTGCTGGTGGCACATGCCTTTAATTCCAGCACTCAGGGGGACAGAGACAAGCAGATTTCTGTGAGTTTAAGACTAGAGGCGTGGTCTACAGAGTGAGTTCCAGGACAGCCAGAGCTACACAGAGAAATCCTGTCTCAAAAAACCAAGAACAGAAAAAGAAATATTTATTTTTATTCCATGTGTATGAGTCTCTCCTCTCCCCCCTCCCGCTCCCCCTCTCTCTCTGTGCATGCGTGTGTGTGCGTGTGTGTGTGTGTGTGTGTTTGTGTGTGTGTGTGTATACATGCCTTGTGCCTTTAGAGGCCAAAAGAAGGAATTAGACCCTCTGGAACTGGAGCCACCATGATGGTGGTGAGAACTGAAACCAGATCTTCTGTAAGAGTAGCCAGTGCTCTTAACTACTGAGTCATCTTTCTAGCATGTATGTATATGCTAAAATAACATAATCATATGAATAAATATAAATAAAATAATAAAATACAAATAATATATACATATATACACATATATTCATATGTTTCATTGTGTAGCCCTGGCTGGCCTGAAACTCACTATGTAGACCAAGCTAATCTCCATGCTGGCCCACCCCTTTTCTCAAGGCTCAAACCTATATCCTCATGCTTGCATGTGAAGTGCTCTGCCAGCTGAGCTAACTTCACAGTCCCTGTATCTTGAAAGAGTGAGCAGTTGTTTTTTCAAGCTAGTTTTTTGTCTTTATCAGGCTCATCACAGGGGAAAGCTACAGGCCCTGGTCACAGAGACTGTCCAGGACAGACCACATCCTGTGCGCTGGCAAGGCTACTGAGGCCAGGGCATCACACAGACTCCAGCTCCTCTAAGTCTTGCTCTTTTCTCTTGCCAAGGCTGAGGGATCTCTTGAGTTTGAGGCCAGCTTGGTCTACATGGTAAGTTCCAGGCCAGCCAATCACGCATAGTGAGACCCTGTCTCAACCAAACCAAACAACCAAACCAAACCAAACCAAACCAAACCAAACCAAACCAAACCAAAAACCAAACCAAACCAAACCAAACCAAACCAAACCAAACCAAACCAAACCAACAAAAAGGCTCAAATCATAGCCCAAGTAAAATCAGGTACAGAGCTTGGCCCCCAGGCTGATCTCCTGGAGCCTCTAATGTGCTCCAGGGGAGGGGAGCAAAGCATGTCTTTCTCTTTCCTTCTTTTCCTTCGTGTGTGTGTGTGTGTGTGTGTGTGTGTGTGTGTGTGTGTGTGGTGTGCATGCATGTGCGCATGTGTGTTCCCACTGAGGGGTGAGGGCATGAGTGTGCTCACTTTGCTCATTCATATGTCTGCGTGAGGAGGGAAGAGCCTGACAGGAATGTCTCCTTCAGCTGTTCTCCACTCTGTTTACTGAGGCAGGTCTCTCACTGTGCCTAAAACCCTGGATGAATTGTGGGTTCTGGCCATTTGAACTCTGGTCCTCAGGCCTTCACAGCAAGCTCTTTCTCCACGGAGCCCAATCCCCGGCCCCAAGCACTGGCATTTCTTACCAGTTCCCCATTCAGTCGGAGGGCCTCCACTAGCTCCAGCAGGATGGATGCCCGCTCGCTGGGCCGAACACAGGGGCTTCGGGACTTCCTGCCCTCTTCCGCCTTCGAGGTGGGTACCTTTATGATCATTTTCAAGGTCTTTATGGCCTCGGCATAGTCTCCGGTCTTATTGAGGGCCCTGGCTTTGATGAAGTGGTAGAGGGGATGGTCTCGGACCTAGGAGAGGCAGAGCAGAGTGGGGGGCTAGCTCACCCCTGCTGCTCATAGAGCAGCCCCAGGAGCTTCTCCATGGGAGCTGGGGAGCCAGCCCTGCCTGTGGGTTAGCAGAGGGTCTGGGCGGGGGCATGTATGCCTATATGTGGCTTTCCCCTCCCCCCCCCCCCCCCGCCCCGGCAACTGTCCAGAAACGGGTGCAATGGTTGAGAGACCCACAGAGTGTGGAGAGCTCCCACCTGGAAGTTGTGGCTGACACCCAGCTCTAGACAGTGGGAGCACATGGCGAAGTTGCCCTGGGCCAGGTGGATCTGGGACATGAGGAGGTGGGCGTCCACAAAGGTGGGGTCCAGCTCCAGGCATCGCTGCAGGGTGCTCTGTGCATTTTCCATCTCTCCTGGGAACAGGAAACCAAAGTCTGCAACCAGCGATCTTCAGGAGCCCCCAGAAGACCCGACAAGTAGAGGGAGGGAGACTGGATTTCACAGGTGCAGGCATTCCCAAGTCTCAACATCGGTGTCTTACCCAGTTTTAAAATTTTGAGTGTGTGTGTGTGTGTGTGTGTGTGTGTGTGTGTGTGTGTACGCACAGAGGATAACACCTAATGTCACTCCTCAGGAGCCATTCACCTCGTGTTGAGACAGGGTCTTTCCTCCAACCTGGAGCTCACCAAGTAGGCTAGACTGGCCAACCCGCAAGCCCTCCGATTCCATCATCTCTGCCTCTCCAGCAGTAGTACTACAAACATGGGCTCAGACTCTGATCCTCTTCTTGCAAGGAAAGCATTTTAGTGACTGAGCTCTTTCCTCTGCCCTGCAAGACCTGTTAGAGAATTTACCTTAAGCCAGGAGGGGTGCTGTGTGTCTATAATCCCAGCATTCAGGAGGCAGAGGCAGAAGGAGCTCTGTGAGTTCGTAGGCCAGCCTGGTTTACAGAGGATAGCCAGGGCTCCTCCTCTTTCTAAAAGAAAGAAAAAGAAAAAAAAAGAAAGAAGGAAAAAAGAAAAGAACAACAAAAATGAAAAAAAGAAAGAAGGAGAGAAAGTCTAACTTAATATTCACATGACCCTATAAGGTTGGTATTCTGATCCTTGTATTTTATCTTTATTTTTGGTGGTGCTGGGAATCGAAGCCAGGACCTCGAGCATGTTAAGCAGGCACTGTATCTGCTTGGGCCTTGACATACTATCTTTTGGATGTGGGACTTGGGATGTAGTCATGTAGGCCATTGAGTTGGAGGGACAAAGTCTTCATTTAAGAAGACCTCTCTCCATGGAGGTCTGAACTCCCAAACATGAGAGACTCGGGGCCTCAACCAGGCTGCAGGGGCCGGAGGGACGGCTCAGCGGTTAAGAGCACTGACTGCTCTGCCAGAGGTCCTGAGTTCAATTCCCAGCAACCACATGGTGGCTCACAACCATCTGTAATGGAATCTGATGCCTTCTTCTGATGTGTCTGAAGACAGTTACAGTGTACTCACATGCATAAAATAAATAAAATAAATAAATCTAAAAGAAGGAGGAGGAGGAGGAAGAGGAAGAAGAGGAGGAGGAGGAGGAGGAGGAGGAGGAGGAGGAAGAGGAAGAAGAGGAGGAGGAGAAGGAGAAGGAGAAGAAGCCAGGCTGTAGTCCTCTTTGATAGCAGGAGCTTAATGCTGTGGGCTAGGAGGTGCATTTCCTTCCTCTGTAGCCAGGCCTCTCCACAGCTGCTGCCTGGAGTCTCTCACCGGGAGGTTGGGTCCCAAACTCCCTCATCTTTTCTTGTGTGCTGTGGAAGGTAGAAGTCACCGTGGCAACCTAAGCATTTGGAGACTTCGCTTTTGGTCCCAAACCTGTTGGTAGCTGCCAGAGCCTCTGGGACAGTCCTTCCATGGCCTTGAACCCAGGAGACCTTAAAGCTAAGAGTAAACTTGGCACAGAGACCTTGAGGATGAAGACTTAGGAGCCCTTGGATGAGCAAAACCACTCAACAGAGCCAACTGGAGACCAGGGAAGGGCTGAGTGTCAAAAACAACTGGGCATCCGTGGAGCCTGCTTCTCTTTTCTTTCTGGTGCCTGAGCTGTGACACGGGAGGAGCTGGCAGATTGGGCGGTGGCCTCAGTGATTCTTTGAAAGTCCCACACTCCAGTGCTTCACCAAGACACTCTTCTTACCCATGTATCTGCCTTTGCTTCCTCCACAGCAGAAGTCTGTGATGTATGTATGTATGTATGTATGTATGTATGTATGTACACATGTATGTAGGTGTGTATGTATGCCACATGTACACATAGGAAAGTTATCCCAGGCAAGGTTATTTCCCAGAATATAACCCTAGGGCAGAAGCCCCATCAGTGTCTGCTGGATCTCACTGCTCACCTGAGAGGAACTTGACCTGAGCTGTCACATACAGTGGTTCCATCATGGCTGGGGCCACCTTCACCACAGGACTCAAGATCATGGCAACTTGTTTAAGGAGTGGAGACACGAGCTGGCCGGGTGACCGGGGCTGTGGGAATACCAGGGGATGTGTGGTTTGCCTTAGTCCTCTCCTACCTCCTCCTCTTTCTAAAAAGCTTTCCCCTGGTCAGGATCTCACATAGCTCATGATGGACTTGAATTCCCTATGCAGCCAAGGACAATTTTGAGCTTTTTGTTTTTTAAGATTTAGTTATTTATATCGTGTGTATATATACACAATATATTTATTGTGGTTTTGTCTGCATGTCTATCTGTACACCAGAAGAGGAAATTGCATCCCATATGGGTATAGACAGTTGTGAGCTGCCATATAGGTGCTGGGAATTGAACCCTTGACCTCTGGAAGAGAAGACAGTCCTCTCAACCACTGAGCCATCTCTCCAGTGCCAACATTCTTGAACTTCTGATCTTCCTTTCTCTACCTCCTCAGTGCTGGGATTACAGTTCCTGTCAGGATATAGACAGGTGCACGGCCAGCGGGCCATTCACCCAAGTATGGTCCCTGCGCCACAGCTTCAGAAAGGCCTGGAAGCTCGGGAGAGATGCAAAGCTTTGACCTCACCTGGGACCTCCAACTCTGTACTACAACAGCCTCTGAGGTCATCTGGCTTCAACTTGGTCCAGTTTAAGAAGCACTGGGGCTGGGGCTGTTGCTCAGTGGGTGGGGCACTTTGCTTAGTTTAAAGCACCGAGTTCCATACCCAGCACCTTATAGGCTGGATGTGGTGGCACGCGCCTGTAATCTCAGCTTCAGGATGTGGAGGCAGGAGGACGTCATCCCTGGCTACAGAGTAAATAAACTAGAGACTAATCTTGGCTATAGGAAACCCTGTATCAAAAACATGTCAACAAACAAACAACACCCAGGAACCCCCCCCCCCCCCATTGCTTACAGCTCAGGCTGGCCTGGTGCCTGGTCAGGGAAAGCCCTTGCCTCTATCCTTCATGTGAGCACCCATCCACGCCTGTACTTTAGGCCCCTGCCATGAAGATGAGTTCCCCTAACCTGCTTGGGGCAGAAATGCAGATACTCCTTGGCGATGCAGACCAGAAAGAGGGGGTCCAGCTTTTCAAAGTATTCAGGGCTCAGCGTCAGGCCCTGCATGTTGGAGAAGTGCAGTTCCACTGCCTCCTTGAGGAGCGCTGTGGCCTCGTGCTCCAGCTTTTGCTTCTTAGCTGCTACAAGGGCTTGCAGGAAAACCAGCACCTGTGCAAGAGAGGCTTGGGCTCAGGGTGAGGCTAAGTTGGCCTGGGACTGAGGCTGGCCCAAGCAGTAAGGTGGGCCATCTTGATCGCCCTTTGCTGGAGAACCCCCCTCCCAGCCATTCTTGCCCATTAGCTCTGACCTCAGACTTCCCAAGGGACTGCTGCACCTCCTTGAGGAACTCCAGCTGGTGAGCAGCCTCCTCCAGCTGGCCCTGCAGGATCTGGCACCAGATGGTCCCTGCAGATGGATAAGAAGGAAGCTGGACAGGCGGGTGGGCAGGCAGGGAAGCAACAGAGTCAGCAGCCCTGCAGAGCCAGGGGCAGAGGAGGAAGGAGGGACCCCAGGCTGGCCTTCTCACATCTTTACAAACTGAAGGAGTCAGGCATGTGAGGGGCAGGGAACTGAAGCTGAAAGACAACAAGGATCCCTCATTTATATGTTGGCTTTAGCAATGGCCATTAATAACCTTCATTAAGAACCTGGGGTTTGGGCTGGAGAGATGGCTCATTGGTTAAGAGCACTGACTGCTTTTTCAGAGGTTCTGAGTTCAATTCCCAGCAACCACGGTGGCTCACGACCATCTGTAATGGGATTTGGTGCCCTCTTCTGGTGTGTCTGAAGACAGTTACAGTGCACCCATAAATACAACGAACAAATTAAAACAAAACAAAACAAAAAACTTGGGGTTTAACCCTTCAAACGTGTTTCTATTAATGTACACATAGCTACTCAAAGATCTGCATTTGGGGGTTCAGGGTATAGCATGCACAAAGCCCTGGGTATAGGTGTGCACGCTCACGAGTGGGTCTGCCATGTTGCACTTGTGAGGGTCAGAAGGTCACCAGCGGCAGTCAGTTCTGTCCTTTGTGGGGCCGGGGGGCTGAACTCAGCTTGTCAGGCTCAAAGGAGGCCACTTTACCCACACAGCCATCTTGCCTTCCCTGCTACGAATTGAAACATATCCTTCACAGACACACTTCAATCTTACCAGTCTAATGTGACAGGAGGGGCACAGGAGGGGCTGGAGGTAGATTCAGCCAGTAAGGGCGCTGCAGTTCCTGCAGAGGACCTGGGTCAGGTTCCCAGGACTCACAAGAGGGCTCACAACTGCTGCAACTCCAGCTCCAGGGGATCTGACACCCTCTTCTGACCTCTGTGGGTAACTGGACTCACCCTTTCCCCCTCCCCCATCTCTCTCTCTCTCCTTTCTCTCTCTCTCTCTCTCTCTCTCTCTCTCTCCCCTTCTCTCTCTCTCTCTCTCTCTTCCCACTCAAAGGATGAGTTCTAATCCATATCCTTTTGATTATTAGGGGAAATGAACATTTTTTACATTTTTTTTTAGTTAGTGACTTTTTAATTAGATTGTGAATTTCCTATTTGTAGCCCCACCCCACCCTCCACCTTTTTTTTTTTTTTTTTTTGATGTTGGTGGTGGCAAATATTCACTAGGTTATGTCTGCCTATTTCTTTTTATGTACTAGGGTAATTAACTTGTTTTTTTTAAAATCATTATTACTTTCAAGACGGTGTCTCATGTAAGCCTAGGCTGGCCTCAAACTCTATGGAGCTGAGGGTGATCTTGAACTCATGATCTTCCAACCTCTCCTCCCTCTTGCTGGGGTGACAGGCGTGAGCCAATATGCCCAGCTGACGGTGTCCTTTACTTCAGTCACAGGGAAGTCCAGGCTCTTCGAGGGTTGACTTTGCTCCTCAGAGGTCCCCCGATTTGCATGACCTACTGGACAACCCCTGCCCTGCACACCGCTTGCAGATCTAGAAGTACAAAGACTCAGCCTGGGGTAGTTGGCAGAACTTGTAAGCTCAGGTAGCACTTCCCTTTGACTTGCCCCTCTGAGTCAGCTGAGACGGGGACTGTAGCAAGTGAAGGGCTGAGCTTGTAAGGGTAAGATTTGTGTGAGACAGACTGGCTTCCCTCTGGCTGCCTGCGGGGCTTTCCCTGAAGTGAGGAAGCCGAGAAGGATTCAGGGAATGCTTCGGGAGGTTTGTCTGTGTGCTGAGCAGTGCTGAGAGTTTCATGGCGGTGATGGGGGTCCTCTGGGGTAACATTCTCCTCCCTCCAGTTTTCTGTAAGGATCTCCTTGAATGTTCTAGCAATCCACTTCCTGGATGACTGTCCTACTGTGAGCTTTTGCTCTCTGCCTCTGATACCTTGGGCTTGTGCTTCTAATTTTCCCTGGGACTCTTTGGAGAAAGCTGGTCTGCTCATTTTAATTGCTTTCTGAGATAGAGTGTGGGGAGGATGGCCTTGAATTCAGACTTCTCTCTCTCAGACTTCAGAGGGCTGGGGTGGCAGATGTGGGCCACTGTGCCCAGCTTTGGTCTTTAGCTGGTTCATCTCTGCCTATGTTGGCTCACAGGTTTCTGGTCCTGCTTGGAATTCTCATGCGTTGAAATTGTTTGCCTCTGAGGTTCTTGAAACTTCTGGTCTACTAAAGGCACTTTTCTTGCATGTTTGCAATGGAGTCTTCTTTTATATTTGTTTGTTTGTTTGCTTGTTTATCATGGCCCTGGCTGTTCTCGAGTTCTCTATGTAGACCGGGGTGGCCTCAAACTCACAGAGGTCTGCCAATCCCTACCTCCCAAGGGCTGGGATTAAAGTCATGTATCACCACATCCAGCTTGGAGTCATCTTTTAAGAATGCCATCGGGGCTGGCCAGAGTGCTCAGCAGATAAAGGTGCTTGCTGGGTAAGCCTGGTGACCTGAGTTTGATTCCCTGGGGCCAACATAAAGGTAGAAGAAGATAATCAAAGATGCTCTCTGATTTCCATATCTCCATATGTGTGCCATGGCTTGCACACATGCACACAGGCAGCACACACATACATACACACACAAATAGGTAAAATAAAAGCCTTCATGGTATATGCTTATAATGTCAACACTTGGGGGCAGGGGCAGCAGAGCTGGTTCAAGGCCATTTTCAGCTGTATTAAGTTTGAGGTCAGCCCTTGCTACATAAGATCTTCCCTGTAAATAATAGACAGACAGACAGACAGACAGATAAGTTTTCCCCGGATTCCAGATGGAGGAGAAGTGTTGGTGTGAGGGCCAGTCCAACATGCTGACCAGAAAGTCATAACTACTCTGACAACTACACACTCTCTCAGGGAGGCTGGAGCTTAGAACAAGGGACCTCAATACTCAGCTCTCAGGCTAGCCAGAACAGTGCTCTGAGCACTGAGCCAGCTCCCTCTGCCCCAAGCACCCTGTGCCTCAGAGAATGCATCTAGATTAGAGCTGTTTAAAAAAAAAATTATAGAAAGGTCAGGGATGCCAGTTGGGAATAAAGGAAAGGGTGATGTTGCTTAATTTATAGAGAGCTTCTTCACTATGTATAAAGCCCTGGGTTCAAAAATACAGCACCAGCCAGGTGTGGTAGTGCACACCTTAATCCCAGCATTTGGGAGGCAGAGGCCATCGGATTTCTTGAGTTAAGGCCATCCTGGTCTACAGAGTGAGTTCTAGGACAGCCAGGGCTTCATGGAGAAAACCCGTCTCAAAAACCAAGCCAAACCAAACCAAACCACAACAAGCACCAAGCACCAGATAAACAGGGCTCGGCGCCCACAGCTGTGACCCCAACCCTCGGAGGCAGAGCCAGGGAGCTCTGTAAGCTCAGAGTCAGCCTTGGCTACACAGTTAACTCCAGACCAGCCTGGGCTATAGGAGGACCTGTCTCAAAACTAGAATAAACACAAGAACCCTGGGTGTGTTGGTACATGCTGTAATACCAACATTTAGAAGACTGAAGCCAAAGGACCACCAGTTCAAGGCGAGCCTGGGTGGCATAGTGAGACCCAGTTTCAACAAACAAACAAACTAAAAAAAAATCCACTGAAAAATGGAGCTTCTCCTGTGAAGGGGCCAGAGTAAGAGTCACTGTCAGGAATGGTCTGTATCCACTAATTTAAAAATAAAACGTGGGGCCTTTGGAAAGGTCGTTTGACACACACACAGGACAGACAGTAAAGAAACCTGCAGAGAGCTCTCCTGGTGGCTTTTCAGCTCCAGGATCTGCTCAGGGAAGTCAGGATGGGCATACAAGGCTGTGTGTGTGGGTGGTGGGAGGGGGACATCTCCATTTCTGACCTGTGGGGACCGAGAAAGGGGCAGGGCCACCAAAATGAGCATCAGACTACCAATCTTCTGGTGACATAGGATTCAGGTGCGGAGCTGTGACATGGGTCAGTGGGGGTAGGGTGGTGGTCCCAATTGGTCCTGAACCTTCTGTCTGTATTAGTGGGTACACAGGAAACCCCCCATGGTACAGTAACCCCCAAACTCACCCACAGTCTGGAGAGAGTGTTCCAGGCACACCTCTTTGAACCCAGGAAGGACACACCCTGCTGGGCTATCACCCTGCCCTGCCCAGCCCAGCCTTCAGAGACCTGCCAAGGCAGCCAGCCTGTTCTCCTCCAGCTTCATGGCTTCCTTGTACCACAGACAGGCTTCCTTCACTTGTTGCTGTAGGATGAAGAGGTAGCCCAGCTCTGTGGCCACAAGGGCACAGGAAGGCGTGGCCATGAAGATGCGCTCCAGGAAGCCGCTCACAAGCCGATGGACTACCTGGTGCCTCCCGCACTGCCAAGAGTGGACATATGGGAACAGAGAGTCTTGTCAGCCCAACCTGCCTGGGTGAAGAAGTGTGTGGTGTGTGTGTGGGGGGGAGCATTTCAGCACAGTTGGGGAGGTCCCAAAGAACCCAAGGGGTATCTGGGATCTGTATCTAGGAAGCCTGGTGTGTGTGTCCAACTAGCTATCCATGTCTTGAGGGACTTGCTTTCAGCCACAGGGTCTTTCGGACATGCCCTCGGCTGGCCACAGTAACTGATCTTAGTAGTTACCGACAGGTTGTTTTGTTTTGGGGACAGGGTCTCTTGTAGCCCAGGCTGGCCTTGAACTTGCTATGTAGTTGAGGCTGGCTTTGAACTCTCTATCTTCTTGCCTCTACATCCTGAGTGCTGGGATCACAGGTGTGTACCACCATTCTCAGCTTCCAGTCAGGAGGCGTTTGCTTTTGTTTGTTTGTTTTTAGTTAAAGCTTGTTGAAAAGCTATTGAGCTTGTTGATGAGAAGTAGCCATGGCAAACCACGTCCCATTGCCACTTGAGGACAAAGCTAAGAAATTCAGACACTTAGATTCATCCATGGAGGGTGACAGTCACCCAGTGACTCCTAGCAATCCCTGTCTGGTTTCTGCAGCCAGGGTTGGCCTGATTCTTTGTTTTTCCTGTAAACCTTGCTTGGGAGTGAAGGTTTTACATCAGACAAACTCTATGGCTACTTGGCCTGTTTGGACCTTTGATGTCAGAGTCCCAGGTGGAAGGTGGGTCAGGGCTGGTATGGTTCTCCATAGCAGATGTACCTTCTCTCCCTAGTAGGGCCACCCCTGTAAAAGCCCTTCAGACTCCAACTCTCTGGTCACTTTGGCGCCTCCTAGTGGCCGCATCACGTCACTGTTTGCAGCCAGAGAAGGACAGGGGCCACAGGGATGTGCAACCCAGGCAGAAGGTCCAGGCTTGAGCAGGAGTGGGAAGGAGAGGGAGGGGTTGGGTGCTCGGAGCATAAAGGGAAGTCAAGATCTTCTCTTGGGGCGGGGGGGTAGGTCAGAAATGGGGTGCCACCTACTTACCAGCCTGCTAACTGCAAGGATCTTCTTAAGATGTAGGTTTGGATTGTGGGGCTCTCCGGTCTCTAGTGCCTTGATTAGGTTTCTGACACGATCGGCAGCCTGCAGGGACAACAGGCAATGTTGGGGGCACAGCTCAGCTGGTGGAGTGCTTGTCTGGTATGCATGAAGTCCGAGCTCCACAGAATAAAACCCACGTGGTGGTGCAGCCCTGTAATCCCAGCACTCAGGTGGTACAGGCGGGAGTGGGGGTGGGGATCAAGGTCATTCTCACTAGCAGGAAGTTCCAAGCCCTGCCTTTAAGTGGAACAAAGCAAAACTTAGTCAAAGAGAACCCCAAAACACAGAACCAATGTTGGGTGGGGCTTTTAAATCCTGGCTGCAGATTTTGTCCTCTCCACTTCCTTGCTCTGTTCTGATGCTCATCTGAGCTTTGCTTGTCACCCATGGCCAGGCATCAGAACTGTTTCAAAGCCCCACAAGTAGGGGGCGGGGAGATGGCTCAGCCGTTAAGAGCACTGGCTGCTCTTCCAGAGTTCCTGAGTTCAATTTCCAGCAACCAAGTGGTGGCTCACAACCATCTGTAATGGAAACTAATTCTCTCTTCTGGTGTATCTGAAGACAGCAACAGTGTATTCACATAAAACAAATAAACAAACAACCCCCCCCCCCCCACGGGTGCAACTCAGAGGAACATCATTTTCCCCAGGGATGGATGATGCTGTCCCTTGACCTTAGTGTGTGAGGAAGCTGCCCTGCCAGACCCGTCCAGGCAGAGGCCATTGCTAGAGGAAGCCGCCACACGGATCACAGTGTCACCCTTAAGCTCTTGCCTGCAGCCTGTAACAGCTGTTCTGAAGTGTGCTCCCCACAACCTGCCATTCTAGGGGACCGCCTGCAGTACTGAGAGTGAATGCTGCCATCCAGACTCCCCAGCACAGCAGAGGAAGGGCTCTGAGGTGACCCAGCCACCCAGACAACTGATTCTGAAGCTTCAGTCATGTGCACTCTCCAGCACACACCCGAGCTAGGGGCGGCAAAGCTTAGTCAAAGAGACGCCCAGGGGCCAGAGAGAGGGCTCAGTGGGTAAGTCTGACATCTTGAGATTGGGATGGACCCAATGACAGAGGAGAAGGTTGATTGTCCTGAGGTTGTTCTTTGTGACTTCTACACATTTATACTCTTTCTCATCTCTTCCTCCTCTCCCCTCTTCTCTCTCTGACACAGTGACACACACATGCACACGCACACGCACACGCACACACACACACGGATCAAGAGAGCAAAAGAGAGGGAGAGAAAGTGGAGAGGAGGGGATGGGGGCCCAGTTGGGTCTGCTCTCCTCAGTGAGACAGGATTAGAACTGGGCAGCCAGTCTGGAGCACTTGGGAGGACCCAGAGCTTGAGGCAGTGGGGGGTAGGGAGGAGAAGACAGGGCATGGGATGCTGATCCTGCCTTGCCTTTATGGTGACCCTGCTGACGCCAGGTCTGAAGAAGGCCTGGTCAGGAGTGAGAAACAGATCTGTGTTCTTGTTTCCCCAGAGATGATGCCAGGGCCCTTTTCAAGGGTTTTCCCCTGGTACAGGCTGTTTCTCTATGTTGCTTCACCTCAGAGCTCTACAGATGGGAGGAGTCAGAACTTCCTTCCTTCTGCTGTGACCCCCCCCCCTTAGGACTTCGTATCTTATTTAAAAGCCAGGGCTGGGGCTGGGGCTGGGGTTAGGAGTGGGGTGGGGGTGGAGTTGGGGCTGGGACTGGGGGTTAGAATGGGGCAAGGGCTGGGACAGGGCTGTGGCTCGGGTGGGAGTGGGGTTGGGGTGAGGCTGGGGTGGGGAGGGTGGGGGGCACTGGGTCTGGGGATGGGGGTGGGTCTGGGATGGGGTGGGGGTAGAAGTGGGTGGGGCTGGGGCTTGGATACAGTGGGCTCCTCTTTGTATCATATCTGTTCATTGCTCAACCGAGTCAGTCTCCCCCTCTCACTGTCTCTCTGTCTCTCTCTTTTTTGGGCAGACAGGGTCTTGACCCGAACTCATATCTGATCATCCTGCCTCTGGCTCCTGGGATTACAGATGTGTCCCCGGCTAGCTTCTGAGTCTCAAGGCTGCTTACTCTGTCCGTGTTTCCTTCTCTTACGAGCTCATGCACAGCTAGAATTTGCCAGGCATCAACATTGTTTTCGTCTTTTTCAAGGATTCTGAAATAGGAAGAGAAGTCACGTGAGCTGACTGTAGTCACAGCGCAGCCAGGAGGGGAATATTAGAAAGATCTGATTACCTTTTAATCCATCCTTACTTTTTATTTTTAGATTTATTTTTTAAAAATAATTCATTAATTTTTTATATTGTATGCATTGGTGTTTTGCCTGCCTGTTTGTCTGTGTGAGGACGTAGAATAACCCCTGGAACTGGAGTCAAAGACAGGTGTGAGCTGCCGTGTGGGTGCTGGGAATTGAACCCAGATCCTCTGGAAGAGCAGCTGGTGCTTTTAACTGCTGAGTCATCTCTCTGGCCTCTTTGGATTTATTTTTTATTGTTTTGTAATTATATGTATTGTGTATGCCTGAGTGGGTGCAGGACCGCCTGAACCTTGACCATGGTAGTGAATGACCAGATGTAGGAGCTGGGAACTGAACTTGGGTCCTCTGGAAGGGCAGCAAAAGTTCTTAACTGCAGAGCCTTCTTTCTGGTTCCTTTTGTGTGTTCTAACACACTCTTCTCTCTCTCTCTCTCTCTCTTTCTTCTCTCTCTTTCTCCCTCCCTCCTCTATCTCCCACTCCCCCACCCCATTTTAAGACCAGGTTCCATGTTCCCCAGGCTGGCCTTGAACTTGTGATGTAACTTGGGCTTGCCTCAGAATCCTCCTGCTTCCATCCTCAGAGAGTTGGGATTACAGGTGTATGCTACCGCACTTAGCTCAGGGTTACTCAAATTAACAGACAAAATAGCAATGTGAATAGGCATAATCAACATTGAAAGAGGTCTAGCCAGGGCTATAGGTTCTGAAAGCCCTGGGAACCCCAAGGCAGGAGCTCTTGCAGTTTTTTTTCCTTTCTTTCATTTGGAAGCCAAAACCACAAAGCAAAGCAAAACAACTATGGCTCAGGGGGTAATGGCACTTGCCATGCAAGGGGGTTCCATCTCCAGGACCCACATGAAGGGTCAACTCCACAACAAAGAATCAACTCCACAGGGCTCTCCTCTGACCTCCAAGCTTGCCACGGAACACTTGCCATGCATGACATCTGTGAGCACGCGTGTACACACACACACAGGAAAGAGAGAGACAGAGACAGAGACAGAGACAGACAGAAACGGAGACAGAGAAAAGAGAGAGATCATTGCAAGAGTAATCTGTGCTCTTACACTCTGAGCGATCTCCTGACCCTCATCTGATAGTTTTAAAACTGAAGAGGAAGGGCTGGACAGGAAGTGGCTCAGGGGTTAAGGGCAATGCCTGCTCTTGCAGACAACCCACACTTCATTCTAGCACCCACACAGTGGCTCACCTGTAACTCTAGTTGCATGGGATCTGACGTACTCTTTGACTCTCTTTGGGAGCAGAGACCCTGAGTTCAAGTACAGTCTGGGCTTCATGGTGACACCTTGTCTCAAAAAAGACGACCCTGAGTCTAGTGCTGGGCGCAGTGGGAGACACAATCTGGGCAAGCCTTGAACCCATCCCTGGGACCCAGGTAGGGGAAGGGGGAGAACTGGCTCTGAAAAGCTGTCTTCTGACCTCTGCACACATTACTGACGACTGTGATAATAAATAAGAAACACGAAACAAAAGAAAACAAAAACCAAACAAGCCAGGTGTGGAGGCTCACCCGTGTAATTCTAGCACTAGGTAGGCTGAGGCAGGGGGATTGCCATAGGTTTGTGGCCAGCCTGTGCTACACAGTGAGTTCCAGGACAACCTAGACCACAGTGAGACCCTTTCTCAAACCCATACCAATCCCAACCAAACCACCCTGAAAAACAGGCCAGTTCATGGTGGCTTAAGTCTATAATCATGGTCACTTGGGAGGCTGAAGCAGGAGGGCACTACTAGCCTGGGCTACAGAATGAGCTCAAGGTCAGCCTGGGCAACTTAATGAGAACTCAACTCAGAATAAAATTTAAAGGGCTGAGGCTATAGCTCTGTAATAGAGCTTATACAACAAGCCCTGTGTTCCATCTCCAGCACCCCGAACTATCTAAAAGAGAGGATGCCTGGGAGATGGCTCTTCCCTCACCTCTGTCCTGTTTCTGTCGTCTGATCCCAATCCTGCCGAGCCAGGAACAGCTTCATCTTCAGGACTAAGGCTGGCAGGAAGTTGTTGCAGGCCAAGGTGACCTGGTTCACCACCTCCAGGGCCCCGGAGAAGTTCTGTTGTGTCATGAAGTATGTTGCCTGGGGGAGCCCGAGAGAAGACCTTCCATGTGATCTTGGGTCCTGTTCACTTGTTAGGGGCTGGGGGTCACAATGGGCAGTGCAGACTCTTTTGGCTGAGCCCAAAGCCCAAAGGCCAGAGTTTAACTGTGGGGTCCCACCTGGCAGCTAGGCTGGGAAGCTGTTTGTTTGTGACTGGGGATCATGGCCTCTGCAGCCCAGTGTTAGGTAATGTTCCCCTGGGGTGTCCTACCAGGAGTCCTGAGGGTCAGAGCAGGATTTCCAAAAAGGCTTAAGGGTCTAGGATGTAACTCAGTTGGCAGAGTTCTTGTACGTGGTGTCCCCACTCCTCTCCTTTCCCTCTCCTGAGACTTAAGGATTTTTTAAGGACAGACAGACACACAGAAGATAGCAAGAGAACACTTTTCTTCTCTCAAAGATTGAGTCAATGAGGGTCATAAAGAAAAAAAAAATTTCCATTTAAATTAGGATCAAATAAGATCAGAAAATTCAAAACATGCAAAGTATATGCCTTCCTTTTCTTGTGGTCATTGGGCAACTTTGGGGGTGATGGGGAAGTAAAAGTCAGAGGTGCAGAAAAGGGACAGACTCAGGCCAAGGGGGAGGAGGGTCAGAGGTCACCAAGAGGGAGGAGGGTCAGAGGTCAAAGCCCTGGTAGGACCAAAAGGGTCTGCTGGGTCCCTCCACTCTTATCTGACCAACATTTGGTTTATTTATTTATTATTATTTATTTATTTATTTTTGTTTTTCGAGACAGGGTTTCTCTGTGTAGCCGGGCTGTCCTGGAACTCACTCTGTAGACCAGGCTGGCCTTGAACTCAGAAATCCGCCTGCCTCTGCCTCCCAAGTGCTGGAATTAAAGGCGTGCGCCACCACTGCCCGGCTCTGACCAACATTTGTGTCCCACCAACATTTAGGAGATTGAGGCAGGAGGACCTGGAGCTCAAGGCTAGTCTTAGCTACATAGTGAGTACTTGGATAGGTGAGGACCCATCTCCAGACAGGAGCCAGGTATGTAGTCCAGTGGTCGAGTGTTTGCCTAGTGTGTGCAAAGCCCTAGGCTCAACTCCCTGGCACTCCAGACAGTATAACGCACACCCAGAAGGATGCACACAAAGATGGAAGGAGTGGGCTCTGTACTGCTGTGACCCTGGGCTGCTTGCTGGCCCTTTCTGGGCCTGGATCTCAGATCTGGCCTGAGTTCACCTGGCAGACCTCTACCTCCAGAGACCAGGCCGGGGACACCCCACTCCCCACCCCTCCCCCCACCACCCACCTTGCCCATGAGCCCCAGCACATCTTTGGTGTCTTGAGTTCCTTGTTCCAGGTACTTGATGGATTTCTTCACAACGTGGGGTTTACTGGAGGTGAGGTCCACCCAGCCTTTGAGCACATAGCCCTGGGACAAGAACGAGGGAAAAGGTGATGTTCTGCATCCTGCTCAGCCTCTACCCCAGCTAGTTGGTGGCCTGCCCTTCACCATCTTCACATCACCCGGTAGGTAGGCATCATCTTGTGCAGATCCGGTGGGAGGCTCCTCTGCCAGATGGTGTCCCGCCTGCACCTGCTGGACGCCCTACCACCTCTTACCTTCCAGATTGGGGCCTCATACATCTGGTAAAGGACTTGGTTACAGCTTAGCTTGGGAGCCGCCCACCCCGACCGGGGGCCTGCTTTTCACACATCGCTACTACTCTCCATCACTCCTTACTGAGACCCTCTTCCCCCTCTACCGGTGGACTGGTCAGGGCAGTCAGGTTAACAATACAGGGGCTTGGGCTAGGCTGCTCTTGGCCTCTGTACATCCTCTTCTAGTTACAGGGAGGGCTGGGCCTCAGGAGTGCACACCACCATATGGGTCCCGAGATCAAACTTAGGTCATCTGGCTTGGCAGCAAATGCCTTGGCTCAGCAAATGCCAAGTTGTCTGGTTTTCTACACGTCAGCAACTAATTCAAGATGCTTTAAAGAGTGCTCTGAAAGAAGGCCTCGAAAGACGGCTCGGGGGTTAAGAGCCTTGGCCTGCTCCTCTAGAGGACCTTGGTTCTGTTTCCAGTACCCACACAGAAGCTCACAGCCATCTGTCACGCATGTGGTGCGGACATATTTGCGGATGAAACATCCATACACATCAAAAATAAGTTCAAAACAAAAAATAAAAGCATGTTGTACTGAAATGGTTATGTATGGGAAGCGTATGAGAAGCCCTGGGTTCCATCCTGGTGTGGAATAAGACCAGGCATGGGATATGCTTAGAATCTCAGGACGCTGGAGTTGGAGGCAGGAGATTCCGAAGTTCAAGGCCACCTTTGCTACAGTGTGAACTGTCTGAGACCTTGTCATGACATCTTGTTGCAGAACCCAGGCTGTTTACCGCCCATCATCAGAAGCAGCTGTGGCCCATCGCAAACTGGTCTCGTTGCTGGAGGAGGAGTTGGGAGGGTCGTTTAGACCTACCTCCGACTCACTGCGGCTCACCCCACACCTCCCTCAACCCCACCCCTCCAGACAGGGTTTCTCTGTGTAGCCCTTGCTGGCCTGGAACTCGCTCTCTCTTTCTCTCTAGGCTGGCCTCGAACTCAGAGATCTGCCTGACTTTCCCTCCAGGGATCAAAGGTGTGTGCCACCACCTCAGGCTGTAATTTTGCCTTGATTGCACTTGGTCTTGTGGTCATGGGAGGTGCTAAGGTACATACGGGGTGAGGTGGGGTGGGGGTGGGGCTCCATTCCAGCAGAGATGTGTCTATGCAGTTATGGGGAAACGGTCATTCAGGTTGAGGTGAGTTTGTTTCGGTCTGTGTGGCTGCTTTGGGGTCAACAGACTTATTGCTCTACCAAATTGAACTTAGAGAAACTTATATTTTGGACTGTCTTTGATGCCCTCTTTGGGGTGTGTGCCTGCTTGTTTTTTATGTCTCAGGAAAAGTTTATGCAATAGACCCTGTCCAAAAAAAAAAAAAAAAAAAGAAAAGAAAGAAAGAGGGGCCGAGCAGTGGTGGCACAAGCCTTTAGTCCCAGCACTTGGGAGGCAGAGGCAGGCGGATTTCTGAGTTCGAGGCAAGCCTGGTCTACAGAGTGAGTTCCAGGACAGCCAGGGCTACACAGAGAAACCCTGTCTCAGAAAAAACAAACAAACAAACAAACAAACAAACAAACAAAAACTAAAAGAAAGAAAGAGGGAAGGAAGGAAAGAAAGAAAGAAAGAGGTGGGCCATAGAAAAGCAGTCTAGAGACAGGACACTATGATACATGAATAGCAATGTTTCTAGACAAGGAATGAGGTGACGCCCGGGTCTGATGCCTGGGTGCAACCCTGGTTCCTGGGCTCTCGGGAGTGAGCCACTATTCTGCTTCTTTGCTGGCCTGATGAATGTCCTGTACCTTTGGAGCCACCGGAGACCTTCAACAGTGGTAAACTACTCCTGCTTGTCTGGTGCCTTGAACAGAGGAAGAGGCGGGAGAAGGGCGGTGGTGGCGTCGGGAGTAAGAAGGAGCTCTGAACTGTTGAGAAGGAGGGGAGGAGGGGGAGGAAGGAGGAGGAGGGAGGAGGAGGGGAGGAGGCTGAGTGAGGATCTGATGTTCTCTTCTGATGCAGCGTACCTTCTCTGATCAGCACCTCTGCCCACTTCTGTGGGACCTGTGTACACTGGGTGCAGTTTACTGTCTGGGAGGCCCCACCCCATATCCACCAGGGTGTTGAGCAGATGGGCTAACACTGAATTCCTGACTGAGGCCCACAGTCCATCCCGAGTGAGAGATGGGAATCTCCACCAGCACCTTTCTCTGACTCCCTAGAGACCTCAGATTGGGGGCACAATTATTTAGAATGGCTGGGTTTATTTATTTTTAAAAATATCTTGGCGCGGAATGAAGATGTTTTCAAGACTCTTGGTTTGAGGGGATGCCCCTTTTGTCATACTTTCTGCCTGCTCCCCACCCCAGTTGGTTTCTGACATTAGGGCTTCCCTGAGGGCTGTGGGGTGAGGGTGAGGGATAGCCTGTCTTGGGTGGCTTACAGCAGATCGAAGTTACCTGTGCATGGTGCCTTCTTCAACGACTCTTGTAAGCCTGTGTCTCTGCTGTTGGCTTTTTCTCCCTTGGGGTTCAGTCTACCAAACATAGCTACACTCACCAATGGTGTCACAGCATTTGTGAGCGTAAAGCAGAGCAATGACCGCGCACAGGGACGTGTCTGGGTGGCTTTGGATGCTCTCCAGCTCACTGATGGCGTCATGGATGTGGTCTGTAGAAAGAGCGTACATAGTCTGGCTCTGGGGCTCCAGACACACGACACGGGATTCCTGTTGGGCTCTGCCTGCTTTCACACACTAAATCCAGAAACAGGCTGATGTGAGAGCTTCTTGGAGCCTGAGTTTCCTGGAGGGTGAAGGTCTCTGAAGGCTGTTGCCACTGTGGTCCAGGCCAGAAGGGGAGGTCTGTGTGTGTACCAGTGGGTGGTGGTCAGAGGACAAACTGAACTGGTTTTTTTTAGGCACTATCTATCTACCTTGTTTGATAAATAACGAAATTATTTCATGTGTATGTAGGAGGCCAGAAGAGGGCGAAAAATCCACAGTTCTAGATGGTTGTGAGCTGCCTTGCGGATTCTGGGAACTGAATCTGAGTCCTCTGTAAGAGTAACTGTGGATCCGTCTCTGCAGCCCCCACTTTCTATTTGGTTTTTGAGAAAGGTTCTCGTGTATCTGAGGTGGCTTGAAACTTGATATGCAGTCTAAGATGCCGTTGAACTTCCAGATCCTCCCGCTTCTAACTCCCACGTGCACTGCTACATTTGGTCAACTGGTTAAGAACCTTGAAATCTAGAGATGTGGCTGAGAATGCGCCTGGGTACCTTAGAGGGGCTGGAGTCAGTTCTGAGGAGGGACAGAGCACTCCCAGCTAGTCACTCAAGGCCTACCAATTACATCTATCCCATATGTTCCTAACACTGGCTACAGGCTGCTTGGACGGTTCTCAGCACATGGCTCTGTTTAAGCCCCACCCCCTGTCTCTATACCCTGCCCTTCTGTGCTCACACCTCCCTCTTCTCTTTTCCCTCAGATCCAACTCTCAGCTTCCAAGTCTGAGAAGAATTCAACAGTCATAGCCCTCTCTCTAACAACCCATCTTACAGATAGAGGTACTGAGGCTCACAGCAGGGGCAGTGAGCCAAGATCTCCAAAGCTAACCTGATATAGACTCTGCAGGTTTCTGTTTATCAATGAGGGGTTTCCATGGGAACATAGCTAGAAGCAGTCATCCAGATGCTGCCAGAGGATACAAGCTAGGATGGTACCTGGGGTTGGAATAATCCCTTACCTTCCCCAAGGACTGCATAAGCTCTGAAGAACTGCAGCACAGGGTCGCTGCTGTACCTCTCTAGGCCCACGTTCGCAGCCTGCAGCACATGATGGAAGTACTTTTCCTGGCTGTAGTAAATGATCGAAGCCTGCATGGGAAAGAAAAAATAAACCATGGTTGTCAAAGCACCCGTCCCTCCATCTTTGTTCTGATCCCGATGCGGGGAGACCCAGGCCTGTTGAGGTGCCCCATTCCTTCTCAGTTCTACAAACGGGAAGGGAAAGGCAACATTAGGCTCGCCTTCTTCAGCAGCCCTGGGAAGTAGCTCCAGGCGATTTGGCTACCGCAGAGGTTTTAGGTGATTGGGGATGGCTGAAAGATTCCGGTTAATACATGATGTAAACATCAACTCAGGCTCGTCCTAAGCATGGAAGGAAGAGGACCGAGGAGCAGCCATTGGAACAATCAAACCAATAGTTATAGTGATAAGGTAGGGACCGTGTTCAGGGGCTCCACGTCCGCCACCATACACATCTTGGTATCTTTCACAGCTAACGAAGCTGAAGTCTGGGGAGACAGAGCCCATGGAGATCACACAGTGATTAGGGCTGAGATTTCAAAGCGAAGGCTCACTTCCTCTAAGGTTTGTGGGTGTTGAGTTGGGGATAGATGTGGTTAGGTCGTCAAAGCCCCATGGGCCATTTGAAAGAGCCTAGACATCATCACAGGGTGACAAACAGGAAGCAGTTGGAATGGTTTTAAGTAGGGGAGTGAAGTTTTCAGATTTTTAAAACTTTTGGCAGAGTCTCGTGTATCCCAGGCTGGCCTCAAACTCAACTACCTTGAACTTCTGACCTTCCTCCTCCACCTCTTCAGTGCTAGGATAAAAGGCACCTACCACCACACCTGTTTTATGGCCATCAGGGCTTGGTGCATACTCTAGGAACTGAGCCAGATCCCAGTTACCTCAAATGTATATATTCTAAAGAAACGACTCTGGCTGTTGCATGCAACAGTGTGTAGGGTGGCAGGTAGTGCTCAGGTAGGATCAGGCGGTAGTGCTGATGCAAAGAGCCCAAGTAGAGAAACCGGGCCAGAGGTGTTTAGGGAAGACATGGTGGCTCTGGCTTAGGTGAACCTTGGAGACATTCTCTGCATTAGGAGCAGGGTTGGGAGGTGGGCATAGACCTCATAGCTTATACTGCGGTGGGGACAAAGAAGAGGCTTAGGTGGGAGGCAGATGTGATAAACTGATAGACATGGGCTTGGTTTGGGGGATACGATCAGGTCTGGGTGCTAATTTGAGGCTTGGGGTGTAGAGGACACTGGGAGGAATGCATTGGTTAGGGAGTTGGGGAAGATGGAAGGACTTCTGGAGGCTGCCAGAGGGGTAGAGGTGGCTGGGGGTGGAAGTGGCCAGAGTAGAGATAGCCCGAGGACAGGCAGCAGGGTAGATAGTGTGGCAGAGGTGGCCCAAGGGCAGATGGTCAGAGAAAGCAGAGAGGTAACCCCAGAGCAGAAATGGCCAGAGAGCAGAGAGGTAACCCAGGGAGAGCTGTCCTGACTGCAGAAGTAGCCCGGGACGCAGGCTGCCCAGCGCTCACGCACCATGAGGGAGGAGTCATCGCTGCTCATGGCTGCAGCCCGGCTCAGGTGATGCCCGGCTGAGCGGGATTCCCAGCTCCGGCCGCCCAATTCGCTGCCCAGCTCACGGCCGGAAGTCCAAGGCGCGCGCGTCCTTGGCAACCTGGCTGCGGCCTGTTGCTAAGAACTGTGACATCCGGGAGGGCGTGGCCTGACCTCACGTGACCAGGCCACGCAGCAGAGGGAGAGGGAAGCCATGGGGCTAGGGGCGAGCAGCGAGCAGCCGGCGGGCGGCGAGGGCTTCCATCTGCACGGGGTGAGCCGGGGCGGTGGGCGGTCACCGAGAGGGTTGCACAGGCCCGAGGCCTGCAGTGACCTCCCTGCATGCCTTGCGAGGCCCAGAGTGTCCAAGATCCGAGGCCCCTTCTGTAAGACGCCTTGCAAGGGACTGGGGGAGCTCGTGGGCTTTGGGAAGGCTGCAGAGGAGTGAGATGGCCAGAATGACTGGAGCCAGGGTGGGCATTGGGACCCCAGAGTGAAACACCCTGAGCCTTGAATGGGGCCCTACGTGTCACTTGCAGGGAGGTACGAGCGAACAGGCTTCTGGGAAGTATAGTCTGGTTGATAAAGAGGCAGTATGGAGTTGGGGACATGAAGATCTTTGAACTCAGCTCCCCCATTTTGCCCCCTTGAAAAGCAGGTCGATGCAGAGCTGCGTGGAGGCGGCAGGTTTATCAGGTTGTCTGGCTGTTGGGTCAGCCTGCCTGCTTCATTCCTTCTGACAGGATCTTAGTACTTTGCTCAAGCTGTTCTCAAAGTCTCAGCTGCACTTTCTCGGCCTCTCTTAAATTTTAATTTTTTTTTTTTTTGCCGTGGTCCCATTATGTAGCCCCGAGTGGCCTGGAACTTGCTATGTAGACTAGGCTGGGCTGGAACTCACAGAAATCCATCAGCATCTGCCTCCTGAGCCACTATGCCTCTCTGGTCTATGTCAAAGGAAGGCTGGCGTCAGGGTTGGAAGCGGTTCCTAGCTGGAGAGCCACTTTGGCATCACAGACCAGAAGTGACAAGATTTGTGCTTGGGATTGGCAGACACTGGAATGCATCAGCCAGGGGTGTTTTAAAGCAGATTGTGGGAAGACAGGAGTTCAGGCTATTTGCACAAGGGCTGTGGGAGGTGAGGTGGTGTTGGTGGTGGATGGAGTGAAGGCAAGAGTTGAAGAGGAAACAGATGTACTTTTAGTGTGTATGTTGTTTTTGTGCATGAGTGTACAAACCAGAGGTTTCAGATTCCTTGGAGTTGGAGTTACAGGCATTTGGGAGCTGCCACACTTGCATTCTGGGAACTGAACCCGGGTAGTCTGACAGAGCAATAGGCTCTTTTAACTGCTGACCTATCTGTCTAATCCCTTTGTTTGCTGTTTGTTTTTGATATAGGATCTTATGTAGCTAAAGATGGCCTTGAACTCCTGATTCTCCTGCTTCTTCCTGGGCATCAGGATTCCAGTGTGCACCAGTGTACCTAGCTATAGACATGTTTTTGAACATATACTGTATGGCAGGCAGAGCTTTGGACACTAGAAATAACATGGTAGACAAAGTACTTATATTTGGAAGGCAAACTGGAGAGAAGGGAGGGCGTTAAAGAGCTATGTGGAATAGGGTATTTATAGAGGTAGAGGACTCCAAGTTTTGAGGTCAGTTTATGTTATAGATCAAGGCTTTTATCTCAGAAACATACACAGTGAGCTGAAGAGATGGCTCAGCAGTTTCCGACACTTGCCTTCTAGGCAACCCAGGTTTAGTTCCTGGTGTCATGTGTGCACGCATGCATGCACAAACAAAGCTCACTGCCATTGGGTTGTTCATATCTGCCTGTAACCCCAGCTCCAGGGGATCCAGGCTCCTCTTCTGACCTCCATAGGCACACCCCACACACACCGGGCATCTGTATACACTGGCATACACGCACACAAAATTTTCTTTTGGTTTTTCAAGGTAGGGTTTCTCTGAGAGCTCCACCTGCCTCTGCCTCCCGAGTACTGGGGTTAAAGGTGCGCCACCACTGCCAGGCACACCACAGGAATCTTACAATAATGTCTCTTAGCTACTTCCCAGGTCCTAGTCTTGGCATTTTATTTGATATTTATTATATGGAACTGTAGAGGATTTTTGTCCTTGTTTTAGATTTGTTTATTTTCATTTTATGTTTTAGAATGTTTGTCTACATGTATGTATGTGCACTGTACGTGTCTGGCACCTCCAGAGGTCAGATGAGGAGTTAGGTCCCTGGCATTGGAGTCATGGATGGTTGCGAGCCACCCCGTGGGTGCTGGGAACTGAACCCAGGTTCTCTACAAGAGAAGTACAGCCTCTGTCAGGAGATTATAAGTGGAGAGGTGACATGCTACACACACACACACACACACACACACACACACACACTATGCATGTGTGAATGGCATGTGTGTGTGGAGGTCAGTGGAGCTTGGATTTGACCCTTTCACAGGGGTTGCCTAATACCACCGGAAAATTTTGTGTTTTTTTTTTTTTTTCCTTAACAAAATCTCAATTGTTCAATTTTACCAGTGAAAACTTGGGAGCCAGATGCTGGGGTGAAAGCCTGCTACCTCAGAGAGGCAGAGAAAGCACCCAGTGACCTTCCTTCTCAGCCTAGGTCCCAGTGGCAATGCCTTCCCACTCTTAGTCTCAAAAAACCTCTTTCAAACTGAATGTCCCTCCCTTCCACTTCCTGTGCGTCTCTCTATCCATCCTCCTGACTCCATCCTCCTCTCTATGGTTTTTTTTCTTAATAATTGTCTGTTCACTTCCTGCCAGCTGGTTGCTTGCTCCACCTCTTGATCCATGGTTGACTGCGTTTAATCCTGTTTACCGTATTCAAGCGGAAAAAGCAGGTTTTTCCAGTAAATAACACTGTGATCTCAGTGATCACAGTGTGTTCCTCCCTCCGAAGGCTGTGACAGCTCTAGCAGGTGCCACTCAGGGACTCAGTCGCTGCTGCTGTCCGGGAGTTTTTATGCCAGGGCAAACTGGCCTTGAACTAGAGGCACCTGCAACACCTGGTTCTCTTCAGGCTCCTGAAGGGATTCTTCAGCTTGGGGAGTCTAGTGTAGGTATTGAGGATCTGAGGTCACCTGCATCCTGTGCCCTGTCACCTGGACTGTTGCCTTGGAGCCAGGTGGATGCCTGGCCCAAGAAGTTATCAAGTGTTCAAAGCAAAAGTCTTGAGCCAAAGGCCTGGGTGCATCTCTGGAGTTCAGGACCCGGGGGGCGGGGTGTTGGGGGGGAAAGGTTGCCTTGTTTGAGAACTGGAGGCGGGGCTCGGAGATGTGTTCCTGGTACAGCTTGTGATGGGGGAGCTGGCTGTAGTTTGGAGACAGCAGTAAGGTAGTATTGAGAGGGGCAGAGAGCACCCAGAGGCCTGGGGAGCACCCAGAGCAGAACTGTGGCTGGGTGCCGCTGAGCGCATGGAGACACCAGTCCTGACCTGAAATCTGCTCTCCTTCACTGTCAGGCTGTCCCTGCCTGCCTGACTGGAGCGAGGCTGCCACTCAGGGCCTAGGCTCTTTAGGATCTGGCCACAGGCTGCCTTGCCCAGCCTTTCCTTATAGCAAGGCCTGGCTGCATTTCTCCTGCATGTCTGGGCTTTCCTGCCCAGTCCCTCCGGCCTCTTAGCCAGCTCCAGTCCAGTTTTGGGGTAGGGGGTAGTATTCTCCAGGTGCCCCTTACTTCCAGGGCTATTTGAGTCCTTTCTGGAAGCATTTGTGTATCACAGTCTGGAAAAGTCCTTTCCTCAGAGGAACCTTGTGTCTGGGAAGGAGGTGAGTGGAGAGATGGGTGAGCAGAGCAGTCTGTGCAGAGGCGAGTCCTTTCCACTGGTCCAGGGTGGGGGTGACTGGGATCCTTGAGCCTGTGTGAGTCATGTCTGGGCCGTGACTCACCTCTGCCCTGTAACAGGTACAGGAGAACTCGCCAGCCAGCAGGCGGGCCTGGAACCCTACTTTGACTTCATCATCACCATCGGGCACTCGAGGCTGGTGAGGCTCCCCACTGCCCCGCCCCCACAGGCTGTCCTGTTTGCTTCTGCCTCCTTTTCTCTTCCTGGGTGGACCAGGGCCACAGAGGGACATTTGGAGGCGGCCACCAGGCCTAAGAAGGCTGCCTTTCAAGGCATATGAAGCCTTAGGACACGACCCTAAGAGGCCTTTGGCTTGCTTTGTTCGTTTTCTGGAAGGCTTGGGGAACAAAGCTTGGGGTGCCTGAACTGGGTGATGCTGGTGGCGCTGGTGGTGCCTGGAGCTGGGTGGTGGCCATGGTGGCTGCAGGCTCAGACCTAGTCTGTGAAGCTGGGCCCAGTGATTGTTTCAGCTTGCCCTCATACCAGGCCCTGACCTGTCCAAGGGTTCTGGCCCAGGGGTGGGAGGTCTCAGATGGAGCCAGCTCCTCCCTGTCCTTTCAGAACAAGGAGAACGACACGCTGAAGGCACTGCTGAAGGCCAATGTGGAGAAGCCGGTGAAACTGGAGGTGTTCAACATGAAGACCATGAAGGTGCGCGAGGTGGAGGTGGTGCCCAGCAACATGTGGGGCGGCCAGGGCCTGCTGGGAGCCAGCGTGCGCTTCTGCAGCTTCCGCAGGGCCAGTGAGCACGTGTGGCATGTGCTGGTGAGTCCTGGCGGGGTGTGTGTGTGTGTGTGTGTGGAGTGGGCGGGGCCTGGCCTGCAGGAGCAGGATGGCCAGGGCTGATGGGTGGGGCAGGGATCAGAGGACAGGTCTGGGACATCTAGTTTTGTTCCAGTGTCCTCAGAGGACAGCGGCTCGGTGCTTTTGTTAGCTGTGTGACCTTGGGCATACTTGTTTCTTGTTGTTGTTTTGGGACAGGGTCTCACTATGTAACCCTGGCTGGCCTGGAATTCACTATGTGTAGCCAGACTGGCCATGAACCTGCAGAGACCCACTAACCTCTGTCTCCTGAGTGCTGGGATTAAAAGTGTGCGCCAGCATACCTGGCAACCTTGGGCATTCTTACCTCCGTACCTTAGTTTCTTTCTTTGAAGTTTTATTACTTCGTGTCTATGGGCATTTTATCTGCATGTACGTCTGTGCACCACCTGTGTGCAGTGCACCTGGAAGTTACAGAAGGACCTTGGTCCCCTGGGACTGGAGTCGAAGATGGTTGTGAGCTGCCCTGTGGGTGCTGGGGATTGAGCTTGGGTCTCCTGCCAGAGTAGCCAGTGCTTGACCTCCACAGGCCCGTGGCTTTGTTTCTTATTTGAAGGGTGGGCCAGCATGAAGCGCCAGAAGCCTGCTGCAGTGTTTAGTTCTGTTCCAGGCGGGATAGATAAAGATGACATCGTAGTTTCTCTGGCCCGTTGCTATATAACAGGTACACGAGAGAATCTCAGCGACTAAGCTGCCCTAGATGTTAGCATTAGGTCTCAGACACACACGCACACACCTGACACTGTGTGTATCGGTGGCACACCGGAGTTCTGCGATGTTCAGTCTCCTCGTTCTGTGGAGGGAAGGTGCCCCTGCCGGAAGGTTTGCTGGTTGGGGTTCTAGCTGCCTCTGCAGAATCTTTGCGGGTCTGTGTGCCCATGCATAGAGAGCTGACGAGGCCGACTCCAGAACACTCAAGGGCAACATGGTCAGAGGACAACAGTCCTTCTAGTATATGGGTTCCTGGGGACTGAACTCAGGTCTGATTGACATTATTTGTGTATTAAGCTATCTTGATAGCTAATCCTTTAAAAAAAAAAAACAACTATGTGTGTGTCTGTACACATGTTCATTCTGTGTGTGCCTGTGGACACATGCTTATTCTGTGTACAAGATATCTTTGGGTGTTATCATTGGGAATCTTGTTCACCTTCTTTGAGACAGTCTCTCTTTGGCCCAAGCTCAGCAATTAGATTACATGGCTGGCTGTGAGTCCCCCGGAGTTGCCATCTCCCCCCTCCCTAGCCAGTCACAAGTGCACACCACCTGGGTTCCGGAGCTTGAACTCGGATAGAGATGAACACTCCTAAGAGATTGAGCCGCCCCTAAGGCCCCTCATAATGGTTTTAGTCGTTTATGGCTTTGGGTTGGACTGTAATGTGGCCATAGGCCATGTGTAGGACACCCGTGTTCCAACAGAGCTTTTCCAGGGGAGAAATGAGAGAGCCTTCTGCTTAGCTTTCCAGTTATAGTCTGTCAGAAGCGCACCTGGGCTCAGGCAGCAAGGCAAGTGAACTCAGGTTGCTAGGACTTTTGGCAAGTACCCCCCCCCTAATTTTGTGTATGTGCAAGTGTGGCCAGCAGGCGTTAACCCCCGTGTCCTCTCTCACTCTACACCATATTTTTGAGACAGCATCCCTTAATTCACCTCTTGCTGAATGCTCCTGTCCTGGCTTTTTATGACTGCTGGGGATCCAAACCCCAGGCTTACATGTAGATGACAATGGCAGGGAGATGGTTTTTTTGAAACAGGGTCTCACTATGTAGCTTTGGCTGACCTGGAACTCTCTGTGTAGGTCCAGCTAGCCTTGAACTCAGAAAGATCCACTTGCCTCCGGCTCCCGGGTGCTGGGGTCTAGAGAGATTCAGTGATGTTTTCCTGGCACAGGCCTGTGGCCATTGGGGCAGTGCAGCCTACGGTTAGATTCTAGACTGTGTGTAGTTGCCATCTGTTGTAACTTGGGCGAGGGAAGAAACTGGTGCCCTGTAAAGAAGTCTTGCTTGAGGCCCTGCTACACAATAGAGGATAAGTGTCCTGCTCCCTAGAGAAGCCTCTTGTCTCTGCTTAGCAATGAGTTTTAGTTTATCATTCTCACCTCAGGACGTGGAGCCCTCTTCACCTGCTGCCTTGGCCGGCCTGTGCCCTTACACAGACTACATAGTTGGCTCTGACCAGATTCTCCAGGAGGTAAAGAACCCATGGTGTGCCTATTTCCGGGCCCCCTTGAAGGGCTGTGGGCAGAGGTGTTGTGCATGTGTCTCAACGCTGGGAACACCCCTCCGACATTGTCTTTCTCCTAGTCGGAAGACTTCTTTACTCTCATTGAGTCCCATGAGGGGAAGCCCTTGAAACTGATGGTGTATAACTCTGAGTCTGACTCCTGCCGGGAGGTGACTGTGACACCCAATGCAGCCTGGGGTGGAGAGGGCAGGTACTTCCTGGGGTCAAAGGGCTAAGGGCTAGGTGGGTGGGCTGTCCCAGCGGGCATGGGCTTCTGCTTGGAGGAAACAGCCCGGACCCTAGAGCCCTGAGGCTCATCCTTGCCCAGGATCCCTGCTTAGTCACTGTGGCTGGTTGTGGGTGGCGGTGTTCTAGGTAGGGAGGGCTGAGGTGTGGACCCCCCTGATTGAACACACATCTCACCTTCCACAGTCTAGGGTGTGGTATTGGTTATGGGTACCTGCACCGGATCCCAACGCAGCCCTCCAGCCAGTACAAGAAGCCACCCAGTGCCTCACCGCCTGGCACTCCAGCTAAGACCCCACAACTTAATGCCTTTCCTCTTGGTGCACCGTCACCTTTGTCCATCCCTCAGGACTCTCCTGGCCCAGAGTTGGGTTCCAGGCAGAGTGACTACATGCAGGTATGTGGGAAGAGATGTCTGCGGCATTGGGTCTGCCTCCTGGAGGCTATCTAGGGACTGAGAAATACTGTCTGTGGGCCTATGAGGTCCTTGGCTTTAGGGGGCCCATCAGCTTCTGGCACATAGAAGTGGAGAGGTTCTGTTTGGGTAAAACATCTTTTGGCTCTATTGCCCTTGAGTGGAGGTGAGGCACGGGTAGTCATTTGTGAGTGGGAAACTGCGACCCAGAAACGGGTAGAACCTTGTGCCGCGGTGAGGTGGGGGCAGCCAGGCTAGTGCTGGGCATGGCAGACAACAGGGGTAGTATCTGTGAGGACCTGGGAATCCCCTCAGGGAGCATCAGAAAGCTTCCCCAGTGTGTTTGTGTGGAGGATCTGACTGATCTCCCATCACTCTTAGGGAGGAAGGGCAACGCCTCATGCAGTTAGGTTGAAGCGAGCAGGCTCTGCACTGGATGTTTCTAGGCACTGGCCTAACCCTCGGTTTCTCCTTTCCTGGTACCTCTAGGCCCTGCCACAGGTCCCTGGTAGCTTTATGGAAGGACAGCTCCTTGGGCCTGGGAATCCTAGCCATGGCACTGCTGACTGTGGGGGATGTCTACGTTCCATGGAGATGCCGCTTCAGCCTCCACCTCCAGTGCAGCGGGTCATGGACCCAGGTATGGGACAGGTCCTGGAAGAGACTGCGGTACTTACAGCCCTGATGCTAAAGTGGGCTATGGGCTCACAGCTGAACTTGCACAGCAGTGCCCCAGCTTTCCCCAGGACCTGCTAACCTCTGTCAGTCCAGTCCAGAGAAGAGGAGGCCCACTCTGGGTGACTTCGAAGATAGAGATGAAGCAGGATCTGGGCCCATTGCCATGGTGTTCAGCTCTGGGCTCTTTCTGTCCCTCAGGGAATTAGAGGGAGAGCACCTGTGGGGCTGAGGGCAAGTTAGGTACTCCAGGAATATGGCAGAGGGGAAGACAGGCTCCCACATTTCCAGTCGTTGGGGTTTTACACCAGCAAGAACTGGGTTTGCTTTTCTCTCTGCAGGCTTCCTGGATGTGTCTGGCATGTCCCTCCTTGACAGCAGCAATACAAGTGTGTGCCCCAGCCTGTCATCTTCGCAGCGCTAACCTCCACAGCTGTTTCAGCCTCAGGACCAGAGGACATTGGTTCCAGCAGCAGTTCTCATGAGCGGGGTGGTGAGTGACCTTCAGTGAGAAATCTGGGGAGGGCTGCCCCGAGCTCCCCAGCTGGGTTAGAGGTTGGCTGTGTCAAGGGATTCACATGATTGCCCTCGTACTCTCCGCCAAAGCCTGGGCTGCAGGGGTAATCACTGAGGGTGGGTCTCCTCAGCCCCACCTTATATTTCAGGTGAAGCCACGTGGTCAGGGTCAGAGTTTGAGATCTCCTTCCCAGACAGTCCAGGCGCCCAGGCCCAGGCGGACCACCTGCCCCAGCTGACTCTCCCTGATGGCCTCACATCTGCAGCCTCACCTGAAGAAGGGCTGTCTGCAGAGCTGCTGGAAGCACAGACGAGGAGCCTGCAGACACAGCCAGCCTGGATTGCAGGGCAGAGACTGAGGGTGTCTCAGATCCAGAGCCTGGGCTGTGAGAATGCCCCTGGTGACATTTGGTGTGGCTTAGCAGTGTAGCTCTCTAGGCTGCAGCCTCTAGTGAGGCGCGGGCTTTGCTAGAGTACATACATGGTCCTGGATTGAAGGGACAGACGCGGGAGCAACATCCAGCTTCTGTGAGGCAGGAGACAGAATCTAGACTGTGTCAGTGAAGCACTGAAGCCTCTTGGGGAGGGGGAAGCAGGAGGCCCATCACAGTTATCACGTGAAGATGGGGGGAGGGACAAGAGGCTATGTTCACAAGCAGCCACACCTGTATTGAGGTGGACCCCAAGTCCCAGTGCCCTTCCTCATCCCAATCCTTACACTGGGTGAGAGGCAGTATAACTTGGCCCTTTATTTCTAGGATGGGAAAGTCTAGGTCCTTCAGAGGGGTCTACCTCTGCTAGCTGTACACTAGCCCCAGGGGGAGGTGAAGGGAGCACACACTCCAGTTCTTGTATCCTATCATCTCTCCTTTCAGCCCTCCCACGCAGACAACAGGCTGAGTACACAGGGTACAGCTGGCTGATGGTAGACAGGTCAAACTATGCTTCCTGTCAAAACCCCTCCACCCAACCCTTCTCGCCCTGGCTTCCCCCAGGAGAGCTTGATGAGCGGGTAAAGGCCACCCCCATCTGTAAGGGAAAGGTGCCTTTAGAGGCTCAGGCTGAGAGGACGTCAGTCGCTGCTGCCTTGCTACAGATGGCACCAGGCATGTCCCCTGCAGCGACAGTCCCACGTCCTTGCTAGTCATTGTAAGCTGCCTTTGGGCTTGTTTTCCAGCCTCTGTCCCACCATCCACAGACCGTGTAACTGCTGGGCACTTGGGCTGCTAAGCCAAGGACTCTCTGTTCTAGGAAGCACAGGCCACATAGTGTAGTGGGCCAGGTCCCTGGATGGGTGAACACAACCCCAAGCACTAACTAGGAATACATTTATAGTGAAGCCTGTGGCCCCCCAGGGCCAATTCAATTTAGCTCTGTGGTTAGGCACCCTGACCCCTAGCTGCCTTCACTGGAAGATTCTGCTCCCCAGGACCCCCATTAAGTGGGGTGAGATGGATGCTGAATGCTGTTTCAAGTATGAATCCCCAGACAGTTCATCCTTGTAACTGCTGTGGGGGAAAGTGACAAGTGATAAAATAAACATGTCCGGCACACTGAGATATTTGTAACTAAAGCTTTATTCTATACAACTTGAAATACAGACTGACCCTTTTGGCATTGCAGACTGTCCGATTTCTGGAAACATTACTGATTTGTGACTAGAGGGGAAAAAGTATAAGCATGCTGGGGTAAACTCCTCCATAGGGCACTGACTGTGGGTCAGTACTGCGCCAGGGAACCAACGAGTAAAACCTATGCTTAGTGCACAGGCCCCTCCTGCAAACACTACCACACCACCTGTTGCTTTTAATTTACAGCTATGACTAAAAAATATGCACCAAAAGTGCACTGTTGTGTCCAACACATAGATATAAAGGACTTCTGTAAAAAAGAAGCTAGCTGCTCTGGGGAGGGAGAGCGGTTTAACACCCGGAAATGTCCTTGCTCACTTGAGGGTGTGGAAGCCATGGCATGTCTGTGATCCATAGTTAGGGTGAGGGCACCCCTGTTCTACAAGTTGTACGGATTAGAGCCTTGAGTTTTAAAGGATGGATCTGGGCCCCTCAGTTGTCCCCAGCAGAACCTGTGAGATGTAGAGAAGAGAAAAAAACCTTCCTTCCCCAGGCCCCCTCCCCTGCTCCTGTGGGGACAGACCACACACAAGGCAGGAGCAGCTGGACGAAGTAAGCTGCGCCCCCCCCAACCCAAAGGCACGTGTGCTTCCGCTGTGCTCAAAAGGTTCATCTGCAATTTCACAGGCTGGACCATTCATCTGTCTGAATGTAAATGACCTTGGGAAGAATCCAAAGTATTTTTTGCCAAAAGTTGAAGTGTTTATCCCCAATAAGTTAATATTCTGTACAAGATCCAAGTGAGTCTATGAAAGCTTTTGATTGTTAGAAAGACAGCAGAAAGACCTGGAGGAAGGCGTAACAAAAGCCCGTGTATAAAACTGGAAAAACAAACATGGACCACAATATAAATATCAAACCAACTCACTGTGAGATCTTTTTACTCTAGTAACATAAACTTTAGGTAGCATCTGAATGAAACTGAAACTTCCGCATGGTCCTAAGTTCTGACAGCTATCATGCTGCTCACCCAGAGCAGGAAGCTGTGGTTCTCGCTGGCTTTGCCTGTGAGGAAGACGGCGCTGGCGGAAGGAGAGAGGCCACAGCTGTTTGGGCTATCGTACAGCCAGGGCACTATGCGGCAGCACTGCGCAATGCCTGCAGGTCCAAGTGCTGCGCTCCAGCCCTGGAGTTGCAGAAGGTCTTTCTACAAGAGCGCAGCTGAGACGCGGTATTTCACAAGTAGCCCGGCATGGTCGTTTCTTATGAAATGGGCTGGCTCTTGAATTGTGCAACAGTGATTTCCTTTAAAAGTAACTCTTATATGGTGAAAACAACTTGATTTTTTTTTTTTTCTTTTTGTAATGACAAATTTGGAAAAGCCTTCATAGGTACTGCATGAGTGGAATGTACTTGGAAAAGCCGCAGAGCCTGTGGGTTTGAAACGAAACATGGCAACAGATGTCGCCCCGCTGATGTTCTCTAAAAAGTGCTAAGAGACAAAGGTGGGTCCTTCAAAAGGAGTCAGCCAAGTCTGCACTGGCCTGTTGTAGATTCTCTGTACATCTCCCAGGACAGTACCAGGGGCTTTTCTGTCCTTGCACTCTTGAGTCCCTGGGACACCTTAATCTATGCATGGACCCTGGTTTCTATATTACATCTCCATTAGTCACGTCACCAAATTGGCTGTTTGGCGGTCTTGCTCCCGTAGGACGTGGTGGGCTTCCTAGGACTACTCTTGGGGCCACAGAGGAAGGTGGTTGGTGAAGAACCCAGGAGCATGAGCCCACCCTTCACGTGGACTTCTGACGGTAATGGAGGGTGAGGTCCCCACCACTCTTCCATATGAAGTGCTTTACTGTCCGAAGGTCCATATTTGGGTCCAAAACCTGAACAGGCAAAGTGCATTGAGAATGTCAACATCACTAACAGCTAAAGACATCCTTCACCAGGGGCTCGCCTGGGGCCCAGCTTGCTCCCCACTGTTCCTAGAGCCTGATGTTTGCTTCCACACATGGAACCTGAATGTGCGCCTCTGCTACTCACTAGCAGCACTGGTTCAGCTCTGACAGCTGTGGCCACTCTCCTGCGCCTGTCTGGTTATAATTCATCTCTTCGCCACCCACCTCCACTCCAAGTTCTTTACTATGACAGATAACACCTTGCAAGTCAAGACGACCTCGCCTCGCCTCGCTCGTTTACCCAGCCCAGCCCTGCTGTGAGCATCAGGAGACCTGTGTCCTCTTCCTCAGCGCCTCCCTCAGGTGAAGAGGAGCTTTGGGTGTGCTGAAAAACCTTTCCAAGAGACACAGAGCTCTTTAGAGCCTCGGAAAGCAGACACTTAGAGGTCACCAGCTTGAGACTAAGCATGTGACTGTGGGCACCTCTGCCGGGAGACGAAGTTATGCTCTTCAGTCCACTCACCTGGTCCTGGCACAGAAGTTCAATTTTCTCCTCTGCCAACACAGCGATATCCTCCTCCTTCTCCTGCTCTGGTTTTTCATTATTAGAAGAGCTGGTGGTTTGGGATTCATTATCCAGGTTGATAATCTTCTCGTAGACATGTTCCATCACCTTCCGGACCTGCAGCATGTCACTGGCAGAGAGCCTGTCTCTAGAAAAGACATCATGAAAAAGATCTCTTATTATTTTTCATTTGTGTCAACATCTCAAGATAAATGTCGCACTGACACCTGAAATCAGTACATGTTTTCAGTCACTGCCCCATTCACTTGAGAGCTGCCAGGAGAGTTCCTGTGCTGCCTTCAAGGGCTCATGCACACACAACAGCCACTCTATGCCTCCAAGTGCACGCCTCGAGCCTAGGCAGACCCACCAGTTATGTGCCAAGGGCTCAGTGTTATCTCCTACTGCTGTAGCTTCAACTAGAAGGAGACAATGAATAAATACCCCAGGCTAGACAGTAAGCCACAGCTTGCTCCAGACCACAAACCCAGCATTACACAACTGAAGTCCCTCACTTCCATGTCCTTCCCTCTGATATCAGTAAACTATCATCACACCTCACAGCTACAGTTTACACTGTCCAAGGATCTTGAAGTGGAGTCATTAAATCCACTTGAAGTGGTGTCTATGGCTTGCTACAGTGATCCAATGCATGCATGTGGAGGAGGTGGTGGGGCAGGCAGAGGTGCGGGTGGAACACTACATTTCAGTCTCACAAAGGTCACTCCTCAAGTGTTTGCTGGGCCAGCAGGGGCTTGGGATTCCCTGTGAGAGTTTTAACAGCCCTGTTGACTTCACTCACTAGCCATACACACTGATTATGGTTCAGACTTCAAGGTCTCTGCTGTAAGCTTCGCTTTGAGCCACTTCTACCTATCAGGAATTTCTAGTGGTTACTGGATGCTCTGTGACCTGACACTGAAATTCCAAGTCATGAAGCCTCTGACTTGTTGGTTTTTTTCATGCCAACCTGTGTGGGAGCACACATCTCCATACCATTTCTGGTATCTTGAGCAAGCTCCTGTTTGGGAAGTCTGTTTTTGGTATTCCACTCATCCATGAGTGTTTAAGTGAGATTCCTTGTCCTTTTAGAAGGCTCTGTTCAGAGCTGGTTAGCTCCCACTCTCATCCTTTTCTAAGTGTCCATAAAAGCAGTCACCACACAGAGGTTTTGTCCTCAATAGAACTGTTTGGTTTGGAGACTCCAGATCCTCCTCTATTTACCTCCTAAGAACTGGGATTACAGGTGTGTGCCATCATACATGGCTACTTGGTCTTGCTATGTAATCTTGGCTGGCCTGGAACTCACTCTATTGCCCAGGCTGGCCTCGGCCTCTGCCTCCAAGTGCTAAGATTTAAAAGGCATGTGCTAGCAATTATGGGTTAAACTTAATTTTGACTGGAGACAAAATCCATAGCAATCAGCCTTCAACCTAGCACCTGTCTCCCATATTATAAAGTGAGCTAAAGGACAGGGGCACCCACAGTGACCAGAATAAGGAAGCACAATAATTACTTACTTTTTTAAAGTTTTTGCTCCTGAAGATGCATGAGGTTGGAGGTAGAAAGGAATTTTGTTGAATTTGGGCATATTTTTCTGAAATATTAAAAGTTTAAGAGGTATAATAGTTTCTGTTAGCTGATAAAACTAAAAATGCTGTCAACAGGAAAACAATTTACAAATAACCATTTTTACAATAAAAATGACTTGTAATGAGATTTATAGTAAGTTATCAGTAGACGTATGCCTTAAGAGAAAATTTCAGCAAGTATGATGTTTAATTTACAATAAAAATAGATGAAGACAAATTATATGTAGTATTAGTGTCAAAAATATGGCATAGCTCTTCTGAAATCATCACTCAAGGCATTACAGGAAAACAAACCTAAATTTGTAAAGCTTCAAAAATCAAAACATCGGGGCTGATGACTAAAGGCCCCACAGAAGTTTCAGTGTTCTGAGAAAGCCCCAGGTTGTTCTTTTGTGCAGACTCTTGGGCAATGGTGGGCCCATCATCCAGTGGAGAGGCCATCAGGCCCTCCTACCTCTGACAGAGAGGGAGGTCTACTGTGACGGCTGAAATGATCCAGCCAGCTTTTCTTGGAGTCCATGTCAAAGTGTCACTAATGCACTCAGGTGAGTTCTTATGGGAGCCTGGACAGGGAAGGCCATGGAATACCAAACAGGTGTCACACTGGCTAAGTTCTTGGGGTGTATCTGGGATAGGAAACAAATTTCCTCAAGTTTCAATAGATGAAATCCCTTTTCCTGTGGCTTCAGGAATATACAAGGAGTCAAGAGGACTCAAGAAAGTCTAGAAACAGACTGCGTTTGCAGGGATTTAGTACACTACACAGACAGGACAGACTCCTACAGAATGCATTAGCACACAGCTTAGTTCTCTGGAAACAGCTAGAATGTCACCTCACAGCAAAACTCAAGAAGGATAACAGAGCAAAGAGGCAGAGAAGAAAACGATAAAGTGTGAGCTTATATAAAGGGTACTGTGAACTGGGAGATAGCTAACAAAAAATGAATCAGAGCCATAAAAACTCAATGTGATTATACAAAAATTAAGTTTTCACCTGGGAAAGAAACTTGAACAAAGTAAAAGTTTAATGAAGGCACAGAGGAGTCAGATTAATTGGCAATGAAAGATTCACCTGTGAGTCAGTAAGACGCTGACTCAGTTAGAGAAGCGGCAAAGGACACAAACAGGCAGGTCACAGCAGAGACACACGGTCAGTAGGAAAAGACTCCTAACCTCACCATGAATAAACAAACATCCACACTGAAGTCAGCAGACAGTATTTGCTGACAGCAAAGGTCAAGTGTCCAGTGAGCTGTGGCTGTGGCAACAGGGTATTCAGATACTGTTGGCTCCGGGTCTACTGTCTGTGAGAGGGCAATTCGAGCATTATCTATCCAAATTTAAAATGTGCATATTCTTTGATCCAGCAATTCACTTGTAGGAATTTATCCTAAAGAGTACACAAAGATACATATACTAGGACATTCGCTGCAGCACTGTTTGCAATACAAAACATTGGACACAACCTGAGTCCATTAATAAGGGCTGATCAAATAAAGAACGACACATTTACACAACAGAATAGGGTGCAGTCCTTAAAAGGGAATAGTCCGTAAGTACAGGCATGAAGAGATGTCCAAGACTATTTTTAAATAAAAGAAAAAAGTTGCAGCACATTGTAAGAAATTTTGTGCAAAATTAAATGAACTATTCACTTACATATGCACACAAATAGTATGTGCTACTATAGGTGAAGAAGATGGCAAAGGCTGCACCAACTCCTATTAGGTGCTCCCTCTGGAGAAGGATGGGTGGGAAGAGGTGGGCACTTACAACACTGACCACATTATAGAATAAGCATTATTATTGTTCTGACTGAAACCAGATAAAGATAAAGTTGGTATGTAAATAACTATCAGATGCATCTGCAACTTTGGAACTTCAGGAATGCAGAGGAGATTCCGCTTGGCAGGTGACTTTTGTTACAGTGTAAGACTTAATGTCATGGTCTGGGAAAAGCAAAGGGCAAAGTGGGAGTGAAGGACACTTACGTCCACAGTGATGTCAATCACCCATTGTGGCACCGTCTCATTGAGAAGCATTGCCTCAGTCTCGCCCCCAGAATCCCGGCAGAGCAGCCTAGACACAATCCATCAGGTAGTCAGTGTCATGACAAGCAGGGGACATCAGAGTAGGAGTCCTCACAGCGCTCACTGAGGACAGCAGAGGTGATGGGAGAGTAGGGATACCTGGGCCCTGATCAAGCTGCTTCTGAGTCCTAGGTCACCACAAGAAGCACTCAGCCCAGGGTCTAGCCAGTGCCATGCATGGCACAGACTTTGCCTGCAGTGAGGGCTGTAGTTCGGTTACTACGCTCGGGAACTATCACAAAAGAACAAAGTCTATACTCAAGGGAAAGGCAAGTATCATCCTCACTTCTGACAACCATGCATGCAATAGATACTCTAACACTTCGCTTTGCTCCACCCTCCACTGGGCTTGCACCCTTTCCTGGAGGGCCCAGAGTGTATTTCTCTGCACCCCAGATTGAACCAGTATAGATCAAAACAGTTTGCAGAATCAGCCTTACCCTCTTGCCTGGCCCAGTCTCTCATGGGCAGGGACTGCTATGATGTTATCTGATTCCTGCCTCTGGAGTTAGCCACATTGGCAAAGTTGTGTGGTTGTGTGTGAATCACTGGGCCCTTCACTATTAACATTCACTGCACCAGGCATAAGTATCTCAAGGAGATGACATTCTTAATGACAACTGCTCATGTCTGTTTGGGTAGTATTTCCTAGCAAGAGGGTTGGTTTATTAAAAGAGTAGGGCCTCTAGTCCTTCTCATCCATACCTGAATAGTGTGCGACCTCCAGCTTCTCCAAAGATCACTGGGTATGGGGGGCACTTGGAAATAACCATTTCCCTTCTGGACTCGACTCTCCTGCTCCCCACTCACTAGGAAAGATAGGCAGGCTGTTAATGCTGAGACCATAGCTTCTAAACACTGATCACACAGGTTGTAAACACTCCAACATTTTAAAAATAAAAATTCCTGGGGCTGGAGTGGTGGCTCAGTGGCTAGAGCACTGGCTGCTCTTCTAGAGGACCTGGGTTTGGTTCCCAGTGTCCCACACAGTGGCTTATACCCATCTGTTACCCTAGCTCCAGGGGATCCAACACCCTTTCTGGCCTCCTTGGGCACTAGACATGTAAGTGTTGCCCATACATACACACATGCAGGAAAACTGATATACATCAAACAAAAATGAACAAATCTAAAAGAATATTAAAATCAAAACCCTGTTCCTTGGTCAGCATTAGAAATTACTGAGTAGAGGCAGCTGGAGCGAAGGCTCTGCAGATTATGAGGACTGAGGGCTCTTCAGAGGACCTGAGTTCAGTTCCCAGCTTTCTAGGTCCAGGACATCTGATGCCCTTGTCTGGCCTTCACATGTACCCACATATAACTGGCATACACATAAAAAATTTTTAAATATTAAAAATGTAATAAAGGTATAAACAAGTAAGAATTAAATTCTTGAGAAAAGAATGTGGTATTTTATATGTAAGAACAGAGAATCTCATCAGAGGTCAGTATGCTGCCCACTGTGAAACAGCCGCCCTTGGAGGACTTTAATACAAGGAGTAAATGTAGCTGACCTAGCGCCTGAGCTGCATGCACAGCCCCTGCCAGTCCTCAGCTCCTTGGACCTGAGCACAATGGCACCATCTAGCATTGGGAGGATCTATGGCAACTGTGAGAAAGCCGGAACTGTAAGAGACTTTTCCAAAAGGAGGAGAAAGGGCAGGGAAACCGCTTGTCTAAACATGTGTCTTAAATGTACCTGTGCAGAGGTAACAGCTTCTGTTTCTGTTCTGAATATCAAACAGAGATGGGGTTATCTTTTATCTGTGAGAACCACATCCCACAGTGTCTCATCTCCTGCAAGCTGTCTCAGTGCACTGGACACTCTCACTCAGACACAGGAGAGAGACAATTAACTGAGCACACCAGAGGTTATGTCAGACTTCTGCACACTATGTGACGTGCCCCTTGGCCCATGCAACTGTCACTTTTCTGAACAAACACACACACTAACCATGGTTCACTTTCATTCTCTTCTTCGTCCATGGGAGTCACATGTGTTCTGGGCCAGTACTCAGGAGCGCCTGTAGTAGAAGTCCTCCTAAGTTCACTGTGGGTTAAGAGGCGAAATGGGAGAATTTGTTAGCTCCAACCTAAGACAGAAGTCATCAATGTTCACTATCGCACAGGGCGCGCTACGAACGGGCAGTTAGGGACATGTGGAGGCAGGGTGCTTCTCAGGATGAGGATTACATGTGAGGCCTTAAAGAAGCTATACACCGAGGCTTGGTGGCTTCTGAATCAGCACTGTTCAAACTGTTACGACATTCTTTTTTCTTTTCTTTGTGAGTTCAGCCTGGCCTTTGACTCATTTTCTTTCTTACTACTCTTAAGTACTGGGATTAGAGGCATGTGCTACCATGCTGGGGTACACACGCTGTGGTGGTAAGATTAGGAATGTGCCCCCTCCCCCAGCCCCAGACTCATGTATTTGAATGCCTGGCCAATAGGGAGTGGTACTAGTAGGAGGTGTAGTCTTGTTGGAGTAGGTGTTAGAAAGTATGTCACTGTGGAGGTAGGCTTTGATGCTTCTGGTTCCTATGCACAAGCTAAACCCAATGTGACACACGCAGTCTCTCCTTGCTGCCTGTGGATCAAGATGTAGAACTCTCTATTCCTTTAGCACCATGTCTGCCTGCATGCTGCCATGCTTCTTGACATGATGCTAATGGACTTAACCTCTGAAACTGTGAGCCAGCCCCAATTAAATGTTTTTCTTTGAAAGAGCTGATGTGGTCTCTTCAGGGCAATGAAACCCTAACTAAGACATAAGACACATCCTCAGGCTCCCAACTCAAGACCAGAGACAGGTAGGTCTTGGTGCTTGATCTCAGAATCGAAGCTGCAGAGAAAACACTACCCTGCTGTTCAGCGGTCACTCTTTTCCATCCTTTCGGTGGAGACAGGGGTTTTACATTGTAGCTAAGGCATGTTATCCAACCTAAGCCTCCTAAGGGCTGAGATTACAGGTGTGAGCCACTATGTCTGGTTTAAGCTGTTCTTTAAAACAAAATAACAGGATGTTATTCACAGAGATACTCCCCTAAAGCCAGCAACCTTGTATTTGTACATGTGTTGGATTGTTACACACAAAATTCTTATTAGAAAAGTGCTGAATAAGATACAGTGTTAATGATGTGCTTGGGCAGTGGTGATGTACATCTTTAATCCCAGCACTCAGAGGATTTCGTAGTTCGAAGCCAACCTGGTTTACAGAGTGAGTTCCAGGATAGCCAGGGCTATACAGAGAAACCCTGTCTTGAAGCAAAACAAACAAACAAACAAACCAATCAACCAACAAACAAACGACAGTAAGAGCCATGATGTGGGGAATGCTTACAAAGATGACCAGCCACCTTCTTCAATCAAAGACACTTAACTCACGTTTTGGGTCTGACCCATCAGGACTGCTGAAGCCAGCATCTTTTGCAGACACCCAGGCAGCGAAGCAGTCACTTTCATCCAGAGTAATGGTCAGCATCTGTTGGAGGTACAGTGTCAGCAGCTCGCTCTCTCTCCCCTCTTCTCCAGCACCTGACCCTGCAGCATCTGTACACTAGACTAAGGTTAAGCTTGCTTTACTCAAGCACCAGGCTTAAATGACAGCATGTTAAGACCGGGAAAGCAACTGCACACATTTAAAAACAACAAATTCCTTAAGAATAATTAGGGCATGAAGGGGACCTTCAATTATCCAAAATCACATAAATACCGATTGCCTAACTCACCCCTGTTTTTAGGTCTACTGAGAACCAATTTGGAACATACACCATTTTAAATCTTTTCTTAATTTCATCTTCAAAGTCCACTTTGCCCAAATCTTCCACTTTGCATGCCTGTATAAGAAAGCACAACAGTCAGGACGAAGTAGGGACCAACTGGCTGATCCTTCATTCTTCCAAATTTCACATTTCCTTAAATAATTCTAAAGTATATCTCAAAAAGAACACAGCCAACTTCTTTTATTCTAAGGCTTTTAAATAACTACCTGCTAGTGAACTTTTAAATTAGTGAGTTGGAGGGATGGCTCAGTGGTTAAGAGCACTTGTCGCTCCTGCACAGAAAATGGGTTCAATTGCCAGCAGCCACCAGCCTCATAACCATTCACTTACTCCAGGTCCGGGGAATCTGGTGCCCTCTTCTTATCTCTCTGGCATCAGGCACATGCATGGCACACAGACATATATGAAGGCAAATGCTCATATATACACACACACACAAAAAAAAAACCTTAATCTTTTTTAACCTGAAAATAATCTTTTCTATGGGTGTGTCTGTAATTTAATTTTTCTAACACTAAGTTCCCCTGACACCCACCTAGAAGCACCATCAAGTAAATTTCAAAACAAAGGGGAGAAAAGTAACCAAGAAACAGGATACAAGTGCTTGCTTAACAAGTGCTAAGTTTCTTCACACAACAGCCGGTTCAGGGAATAACCAAGAGCTTTCCTCTCCTGACCCTCTTAACATCCCTCTTAACACTGGAAGGATGGCTCAGTGGTTAAGAACACTTATTCTTGCAGAAGACTCAAGTTCAATTCCCAGCACCGATATGGTGGCTCAGAACCATCCATAATTTCAGTTTCAGGAATCTGATTACCTCTTCTGACCTCGGTGGGTACCAGGCAAACACATTTATGCAGGCAAAATACTCTTACAAACACAACTTAAACAGTCTTAAAAAAAAAAAAAAAAAAAAGAACTTCTGAACACCTCTCATTCTAAAAATGTAGTACTTCCCCAAAGCCTTAAACATCTTCGGTGCTAGGGTCGTTTCCAGTTATAGTCTCTCTTTAGTGATGAACCCCAACAGAGTGTCTCCTGACTGCTCAGGCTAGCATCAGCATGGCTTTTCGTGTCCTAGTAACCTCCTCACAGTAGATATGAACTCTCCTGCATCCCCTTGCTCCATAATGTCCCAGGGAAAGTGTACACCACTGTAACACACCCAAACCACAGGAGACACCCATTTCCCAGAAGCTTATGTCATTTACTGTACCAAACACATATTCCTTGGTCCTAGCTGGCACCCCCAGACCATTCTTCCTTAACTCTCTGGAAACCCAAGCCCCGTTCCATTTAAATGCAGTCACAGATGGTATGTCACCTCTCAGACCTTCATCGTATCTGTCACCATAAAGTCACTGTCTCCAGCCACAACTGGACCATTACTGCTATCTGGAAGTGCATGTGTGCATGTGAGTGCGTAAGCAAGCCTGGACAGAAACTCCTTTTGTTCTCCTCCCAGAGCAAAAAAACCCAAAGGTGCCCTCTGGTTGTGTTCTGGTCTTCCCTTGGAAACTTACATGTCATTGACAGTCCCCATTCCCAATGGATTCCTCTCATGAGTAGTGAAACAGCTCAAATTCTTCTACCCTAACCACACCGGAACACACACACACTTGAGAGTAAAAACAGTCTCCCCTTGGCTCTTGCTCCTAACCCTTTCCCAACTACCTCTCTCTGCCCCACTCCTGTAATCCAGTGACTTTAAGACAGTTCCTTCCTTCACTGCTGTTAACAGTGAACCGATGCTGCCTGAAGCAGCAGAGTCCCAGAGTCCCACTCTCATGACTCAGGCATCTTACATTAATTAACTCAGCTCCTTTCTGAACCTTCACTTGTCCTTGAGCTGTCACTGGTTTCTGGTTTTCTTACCCATCTTTATCACACACTGGTGGCCTCCTAAAATCCTTGACAAGAATGATAGTCCAGTTTATTCTCTTCTTGGTCATATTTCTTGGAAATCCTGACGAATTCCCATGACATCATCTGTAATGCCCATGCTGAGGGCTGCTGTGTATCTAGCCTGCGCAGATGTCTGCCTACCAAGAGAAACTCACACGTACCATTTTCCGATAGCTGGGCTGCCATCGTCTGCCTCTACCACTTCAGTCCACAACAGAAGCGCAGGACTCCTCCTCCCACCCTCCTCTCCTTCACATCCTCCACTCTTTCTTCTGTGTTCACCCATCTCACTGCAGCAGATCCCCGTGCGAGCCCCGTGCTGCATGCTTTCCAAATATGCCCGACATCACCAGAAATGGGTTCCCCTCAGTTCTGGGTTGAAGCCACAGGTTCCAGTAAGTCCAGCAGGTCATGTCACTGGTCACTGGCTACAGAGTAGAACACAGCTCTGCCCTCCCCTTCGTGTCCCTGACTTCCTTGACTTCTTTACCCTGTTAGGCTTAGTATATACCAGATCATGTGACCTCAGGACTTTCAAGGTTCATATCCAGACATGGGAAGCTGTTGTTTGCAGATGACAACCATGACACATATACCCTGGAGCTCCGGCAAGTACAACTCTATCTCATCCAGACAGCAGGGTTCTACTGAGAGCAGCTACCAGATCAAGCATAGGGGGCAGAACCACAGGTAGAACCAAACTGCTAGTTCAACTAGAGACACATGTGGTAAGACTCTCGGTACTGTGGAGACAGTCAGTGATACGGAGGGAAGGAAGTCTGGGAAGAATCAAGCGGTTTTGCTGATAAACAACTAGGGCTTTTCTGGATCCTCCCAGTTACCATGGGACCCTTTTATAAAAGAAGGACAGGACAGGACAGGACAGCTCTCCTTACAGTCAGTCAATGATCCAACCTCAATGCCAAGAGCATAAAGACGAGAACCTTCCAAAGAAAAGCACGTTCGATATGATTTGTAATACAGTGACCAGTGAAATGGTTTACATGCTTAAAAAGGTTAGCTACTAGCATACCATCTAATATCCAAAAATATCCACCTCCAAATAAGTATTACTGCAAATAAATATTATCATGTACAGAGGAGGAAAACTAAGAGAAATACACAACACAACAACAGGCACTCACCTTCAACACGTCCCAGTACGCCACATTGTTATTCGTATCTTTGGTTAATATGTGTCGCTTATCATTTAGGATGTGGCACTGAATGATACTAGCGCCCCCTAAAGGAAGAAAAAAACCAACTGTCAAAAGACAAAAAGACTAGTACTCATCATTGTCAAGTAGCACCTATGTGCAGGTCTGGTGACAACTCTGGAGTTAGTTCTCCCCTTCTGTCTTTATGGGGGTTTTGGGAGAGAAGCCAAGCTGAGCAGCAAGTGCTGAGTCAGCTTGCTGGCCTGGTCTCTACTCCAGCTTCTCAGCTTCCTCACCTCTGTACCTCTTCAATAGTATTCTATTCCACAGGTTGGTAAGAGCTACAGATGAATGTGACAGGTAGGATTCTAATTCTAAAGTGCAAACATCAAATGCACTCCCCCGTCCCTTTTAAAGCTCACACCTGACCTTCTCTGGCTTGTTCCCAAAGACAAGATTAAAGATACTGTACCCTGGCTACTGTGTTGTAGGGTAAAATATGAACAAGAGAATAGTGCCACATTATAAAGGCAGTCCTTTTATATACTGAAAGAAAAGGTGTCATGTCCTGTTTGCAGCAAACAGAGCTGGAAGACACTGCAACAGACACAAGGTGGACACAGAGAGCAGCAAGGTTCTCACACAGATCCAAACACACAAAGCAACCCTCAGGTCTGGGAGAACAGATCTCATCTGTGTACTGAAGCACCCCACACAAGCTCACATCTGTACCAATAGCCATTAATAGAAATACCAATAAAAACTCATTTCTTGTGGCTGCTGGTAGGTGGCCCACAGGCCCCACACCCTTGTCCACATGGGCAGCACTGATGGGACCCAGTCAGTTACTTAAACATCACTCATGAAGGGAGGAGGAGACATTCTGAGGAGGTGTGAAGGGACCAGAAGAGATGACCCAGGAGTGGCTATAATGAAGACATGTGATACACATGGCAGAAACAGTCAAAGAACACATCAAACATGTTCTTAAACACCCTGCTCATCTCTTACCATCACTTTCTTGTGCTAAAAGCAAACAGTACTGGGCTTTTGTCTGTAGCAGCTCTGCATTTAAACAGAGGCCACCACTTTGACTGTCATCACGCTCATTAACTATAACCTCATTAAAGTCTGCTTGGCTGTGGCCTTACCTTTAATAACTTGGTCGGGCTGTGTGCAGAGGGGGCTTATGGGGTTTGTACAATCATTGTCATAATCACCAGAGGCTCGAAAATTATGAATTCCCTTCAGCGTCTAAAGGAACAAAAATTAATAATTTCATCATCTTATGTTCTCTAGGCTTGTCAAGTGTTGAGAATGTTATAGTTGTAGAACTAGTAAATGTTGAGGTATCACAGCTACACAAGACAAACCTAGTCATAGCAGGAAGCCATGGGGTCAACCAGCAAGAAATCTCCCAACAAATATTAAGGAGAGAATGTTGAGCTTTCTAAAAAAGAAAAACTTAAAATACAAAAACCAGTGTCCTCCAAACAAACAACAAACGCACAAGACCCTGTGGTGTTTGAATGAGAATGGCTTCCATAGGCTCATAGATTTGAATGCTTGAAGGATTAGGAGGTGTGGTCTTGTTGGAGCGCTGAAGGTGTATCTTGTTTTAAAAGCTTATTCCAGGCCCACTCTCTCTCTGCCTTCAACTTTTGGCCCAGCTGTGAGCTCTGAGCTTTTGCCCCAGTGCCATACCTGTCTGCTACCACATTCCCCACCATGATGGTCATAGACTAATCTACTGATTAGTCCCAGTTAAATGCTTTCTGTTGTAAGGTGCCTTCTTGTTTTTATCACAGCAACAGAATAGTAACTAAGACCCTAAAGCAGGACACTATTCCAGTTAAGATTTTAACTGACTGGCATAAGGGCACTCACAGAAGTTCTGTAGCTGACCTGCATACAAACCCTCCTCCTACCTCCCAGGGTCAGCTATGCAAAAAAGCTCAGCTCCAAGTTTAGAAAATGGTTATGTGGACTGTCTGCTTCATTCTTTTTGTGTGTTTAATTGAAACACTGTCTTGCTATGTAGCTCAGGCTGGCCTTGAACATTTACCACTCCTATCTGTCAGTCTCCCAGGTTCAGTCGTGTACCATACACAGGGCTGGACTGCCTACTCTCGGTGCAGTATTATAAGGTCAGAAGCTGTCTAACATTGACTGGTTTAATCAGGCAATATCGTTCTAAGTACATCAGCTCATTTCCTAGCTGGTAAAAAAGAAACAGAAGCTTCATTTTGCCCATGAATGTCAGGGTTACTCTCACAGAGGTATGTGGATAGGGCCACACTGAGCCTCTGCTGCTGTAACTGGTATATCTGAGATAGCAAGCCAACCACATGTCTACAGACTTGTCACAAGCACAGTCACACACTTACCCACTTATTTACTGTGGACTTTGTTGTTGCAACCCAGATTGCAGGAGGCGGATCTGCTGATCTGTCAAGTTCCATCTAAAAACCAAACAGAAAAGTCTTCTTTGTCAAGGGCTGATAACTCTGAGCTGTTAGCCTAGAGGTGAGCTATTCGCACAGTGACACACCAGGGAGCATCACTCACTCCTTTGTCCACACCTGTACAGCACCTGCACCAGGCTTGCAGCAGTAAAGCTGCAAACGCACAGGGAAAGCAGTCTGCAAAGGAGCTGCATCTTGCAGAAGTGGAGAGGCTGCACGGCAGGCGAGCACCTTCCCACCAGAGCTGCCTGCAGCTGCTCTTGTGCATGTGTATGTGCACGTGTGCACTTGGCTCATGGTTTTAAATTAGGTTAACTGTTGAGACCTAAGTGGATTCAATCAAAAGGACAAGAACTTTCTGAAACAAAAGCAACATTCTGCTTCTGCTACCCTAGTTTTTATTCTGTGTGTGTCTGTGCACTTTTCTGAGACAGGCTCCTGTATGCCTTTGAAGTTAGCCTTTGGTGGACATCATGCTTAGCTTACATTCTTCCTTAAAGGGCAAATAAATTTCTTCCTTTTTTTTTTTTTTTTTGAGAATGTTTATAGAAAAAAAATCCTAATACAGTGACTATGAAGGTAGCCCTCACCCAGGGCTGGTTCACCAGGATCACATCACCACATGCCCTCTGGTCCTTTCCAAATGTTGTACACTGAATGTAAGCCATGTATTTATATTCATAAGAAACCACTCCTCTTCCAACATCAGGAGACTGCAGCTGGAGTGGGAGGAGGTATTCTTGACTCTTGGTTACCAGGAATTCTCAGTGATTGTTTTCACCATATAGGTACCCTAGGCTGCCTTCTTTAGCTTGCCATCCACAGCCAAGAGCTGCCAGCACCTGCAGTGCTCACATGGCCGAGTCTCTTCCATGGTTGCTTTCTCTGCTTCCTTGGCAGATGCTTCCCATCTGTACCGACTCCACCAGGGCTGCAGTGTATTTGCAGTCTGAAGCAACTGGCTCTCCTCCTTCAGGAGACCTTCCATTCCTCAGTGCTGAGGCTGAGGCCTTAACATCCAGACCTTTTTGCCTTTCTGTCTGTTCACAGACACCCTTAACTGCTCATGCTCTTCCTTTTAAGGACAGGGCAGGAGAGCCAGGCAAACTCTGCAGCATCCCTGACACAGCTTCACTAGGATTTACCAGTAGAAAAGTCATCCATGCCCCAGAGATGTACTTCAGATGTCACAACTTGTGTACACTGAGACTCTTACTACCCTGTTGAGGATGGAGGGTCTTCTTGATCCCATATCTGGTCCACATTTAGTGCAGATTCTGCGGCACATACCCAAAGCTCACAGCTTCAGTTGGGGAACTCAAAAACACTCAACATACCTTGAGAACTGGCGCTTTTTCTTCACAAATCAGCACCCGAATGTCAGGGTTCCTTAGGTCTGTGCAGTAGATCTTCCTGTCCCGTCCTCCAGAATATACATGTGTGAAGGCATCATTGACCTGTAGGGCCCAAACCCCTTCATCATGGACTCGGTATGTTGCTATACATCTCTGCTGGCCAAGGGACCACAGGCGAATTGTCCCATCAGAACTCCCAGAGAGGCACTGCAAACAAAGGAAACAAGGTGAGGGTGCTTCCGGGAGCAAGCCAGTCTGAAATGACCAAACCCAACATGCATCTTCCAGCAGGGGACACCAGAGCAAACTTGCCCTTGTCCTCTCTATTCAGCTGCCTGTGGTTCTGTAAACACCATGGTGAGTTATGTTTGGAAGATCGATTACTGAGGCAGGCAGAGTCTGAAAGCAGCTGAAGGTAAGGTGTAGTGATCTCAGAACAATCATCTTCCCTGGAACTTAGTAAAAATATAAACTCTTGGGCTCTATCCAGACCTAAGGAGGCAAAAGTCCAGCAGGGTCACCAACGGACACCTAGCAGGCTTCCTGGGTAACTCCCACGTTCTAAGTCTGATGGCACTGCTCCAGGCCAATGAGCCTGTCACACTGTAGAGAGGGTTAATGAAATGAGCAGACGAGAAGGCTTCCTACAAACTGTGAGGAGCACTGGGAATTTAATCTCCTCTTTTAACTAGCTCACAAGGGAAGGACTGATCCAAGCTGGGTGCGGGAGACCTAGGACATGGGACAGGCCCAAGGAGGGGCTCCCTATGTAGAGGATACTCCTCCGAGGTGGCAATACTCTCAGGAAAGCTCCAGTCCTGCATCCTAGAACATATGTCTACAGAGAGCAAGGTCTGGCAAAGACAGTGCTTTGCAAGTCCACTTAACTTAATACTGTATAAAGCTAAGGACCAGATGCAGACTGCACAGCTAGGAGAAAGCGCAGACGTTGTAGCAAATGAATACACAACACAGAAAAATCTCTACAGCAGCTAGTCTTCTACTGCTTTGAAAGCAAGTCACAGTGAGAACAGAACAATTGCTTTTAAAAAGCCATTGCCACACAGCACAACATGAGGCAGTTAACAATGTCCTATTATTGTACACACCCCTCCCTACCCAAGGGCCCCCTTAGTACCTGCTATCTTGTAGGAGCTAGCAGAACCAACAAAACATTTCTCACCCTCCATCCTCACCTCTCTTCCATTGGCTTAAAATATGAGATGTCCAACAAGAGATGATTTCAGAGACAATGCAAAGTCCCACACTGTTTGCTAAACCACACTTACTCAGACAGATCAAGCATTACTGGTCTCCCAATAACAGCAGTAGGGGGCACCTGTGTGTAGGGACCAGGTTACTATTGGAGAAGTTGCCTGATGCTGTAATCCCAGACCCCTAAGATAGGTTTGCGACTTGAATGAAAAACCATGTGGGTGGCAGATGACTGCATCTGAAGATCCAACAGGTAGCTTTCAGAACTGAGCCCTGTTGCCATCACGGCTTAGAGCAAATAAAGTTGACTTCTTTAGATGGGTCACCATCTGATAGTTAAATCACCTCACGCAGAAGCACATTACAACTCATAAAGAAGAAATGACGAAGACTGCAGTGGACAGGAAGAGCATTAGGCTTTTGAGACCACTGTTAGAGACTTAAACCTACAGATAACATAGCAACAACAAAACTGCCTGGGGGTTTGAATAGGAGTATCCCCCATAGACTCCTGTGTTTGAATGGATGGCCATAAGGAGTGGCACTTCTAGGAGGTGTGGCCTTGTTGGAGGAAGTGTGCCACTTGTGGGGGTGGGCTTTGGGGTCTTCTATGCAGTGGAACACAGTCTCCTTCTGCTGCCTGCGGATCAAGACGTAGAACTCTCAGTTCCTTCTCCAGCACCAGGTCTGCCTGCAGAGGCCAGAACTACAGACCTGTAAGTGGGGAATGGAACTCCAGTTCTTTGCAAGAGCAACAAGTGCTCTTAACTACTGAGCCACAAGTTAGTATCCTCAACACTGAAACTTAGGATGTAAATCACACATGTAGCTTATCTTCAACTCAACCTCCCCAGCCATGCCTAGAGTGGGAAAGCTGAGCCCGCACATGGCCCTTACCTGTGTGCCATCCCTGTGCAGCAGAAGGGCCTTCACATTGTCTGTGTGTCCTTTCAGCTTCATGAGTTTTGCACATGTTCTCGGATCCCACACTCTTAGAACCTGCCAGTTTTTACAGAGTTATTAGATAAACTGGATTGGACACACTCAGCTTTTGAAAGGACCTGACTTTTATATCAAATGCCATCTATCACATTCTGGAGAGGAAATATTGCTGTAGCCAGTGTATGTTTGTCCATACACTTAAGAATACTTAAGAATACTTTTCTAATGCCAAAATCATACAGCCCCCATCACTATATGCACATGCAATTAATACTTCTTTATCACTCACTAAACAAAATTACTGCTGTTTTATATTATTATTATTATTGTTGTTGTTGTTATTTTGGTTTGTTTTGAGACAGGAATTTGGCTGTGTTGCCCAGACTGGTCTTGAACTCCTGGACTCAAGCAGTAGTTCTGCCTCAGCTTCCTGAGTGATGAGACTACACATGCTACCTCACAGAGCTCCGGGTATGTGTTTAAGAACTGGACAGATGCAATGACTCCATGTTCCTGGGTTCAGAGATACTGGCAAGGCCTCTCTTACCTTCTCAGTGGACCCGGATACAATGATTGTTCCCAGTTGGTTCTTTGGCCAGGCTATAATAAAGGAATCTTTTGTTCCCCATATAAAGAAAAAAGTCTTTTGAGGAAAAGGAAGTTCCATGTTAACAAAATCACATCAGTGTTCAGCACGTTGGTCAGCATAATCACAAGTTTCACATTGACAAAAAAAAAATACTTATTTTAACACATATTAAGAAAATAAAATCTATCTATAACAGAGATAATTCCAAAGTATCATCAAAATTAGTAGTTTTTTTTTTTTCTGGATTTGAGTATGTGCAAGTGCTTAATATATATCCGCTAAATTGAACTGTGCTCCCATTTAAAGTTGACTCACATAAGCAGTATATTTCCAAAGATGGGCCTGAACCCATCTTGAACCCACCAAAGTCACTATATTATTCAAAGAAAATACAAAAGGAAACAATATTTCACATAGAAATCAGGTCAAACAAACAACCCAAACCCCAACAAAAATCCAAGGCAACGCTTTTAGCAAGAACCATGTCCATGTCCTTTGATTTGGAGCCAAAGTAGAGCTCTTTCCTCAGTGACTGAGTCACAGATATACACGAGTTGGGGAGTTGGCACATGTGAGGGCTTATAAACGCCTGCTTCTAAGTATCCAGCAAACGTTAACTATTACTAGTTCGTTTGCTATGTCAAGCTCTAAGCAAGCCCAGCTGGGGCAGAATCTATGTCACTAAGCCCATGTCTCTGACCTTAACGTATTTTAGAAGCAGGTCTTACAAAGAGGGGGTGGGGGGAGCAAGCAAGGATACAGTAGTCAGGGCTTACCTGCTTAATCCCTGAAAAACACAATAAACAAAACCAACCAAGCAAAAAAAATCTCCAAGGAAACAAGGGAAAGAACTTTTTAGATCTATTCATACTTCTGGGCAAAACAACACTAAATGTTATAAGCACTGAAGACATTATAAAGAGCATCTTTGCATCTGCTCTTCCTGGAACAGATTACGTCATTCTAACTCTGTAGCCACGCCACGGGAGCACCTGAGTCACACAATGGAGTCATATACCACTATGTCTTGAACACCTGGTCTAGTCTGGTCTAGGCTAGGGCAGACTCTGCTTCTACAAGAAGTCCTCAGAGCTTTAGCCTGGAGGCTCCCACAGGCTGGCCTAATGCAGTGCTGAACTTCAAGTCTAGCTGTGTGTAAGCTGCTACTGGAAACATTCTCTCCCTGGGTATTTCTCATCATGGCCAATAACTAAAAAGCTTGTAACTACAGTAAGACTTGGAAGTCAGAAAAGAGCTTGCATTGCCAGATATCACCTTTTAAGAACATTGGTTATGTGTGTCTAGGGCAGGGACATGTCATGTATGCTGTGGGAGACAGTGTGAAAACACAGACACTCTTCTACCTGCAGGAACTCACACCTTAGTCATGCAGTCAACATATACACGTGCACATGGGTTAGACAGGTTCCAGCTGGAGAAGGTACTAAGTTTACAGTGCAGGGACGAGCTAGCTCCTAGTTCAATCACATTCAGACTACAAACTGTATGCAGAAAGTACTCTCAAATATAAAGCACTGTCTTGATGTAAAAGTATGACTGATATTGTATAAACCATTCTTTATGTCAACTTAGATGGCTTTCAGAGCTGTTGCAAACCCTTACTTGTGACGGTGTTGTTTGAGGCAGTCAGTGCTGTCAGAGTGTTCACATCCCAAAGGAATATCTGTCTATCCAGCCCAGCCGATGCTACCAGCTCTTTATCCTTGGCATACGCTAAGGCCTTTACATAGTCCTGTAACAGAACAGACATACTATGATCTATACTGTAAGAACTGAGTTCTTACATGACAGGAAGACCGAAGAGTGGACATTACCTTATGAGTCCTGAGTGTGGACATGCAGAATCCTTTATGTGCATTCCAGACTTTTACTGTTGTGTCTGAAGAAGCAGATATTACTAGAAGAGACAAAGAGAATGTCTTGCAACTTGAAGGTTATCTTCCAGCAAACTGATGCTACTTCAAACAATTGTTTACATATGCATGCTCAAAAGCTCTTACCAGAACTTACTCAACAATGCCTCAGAGATATGTGAATGTACATATGTATTATTGGTTTTAATTAGTCAAGATGAACTATCTCCCAGGTAAAAAGTTCTTTTTTTTTTTTTTTTGGTTTTTCAAGACAGGGTTTCTCTGTATAGCCCTTGCTGTCCTCTGTAGACCAGGTGGCCTCGAACTCAGAAATCTGCCTGTGTCTGCCTCCCAAGTGCTGGGATTAAAGGCGTGCGCCACCACTGCCCGGCTAAAAAGTTCTTAATTTACCTGAGAATAATTATTCAGACTGCAGAACCAAGATATGAAGCTTACCATAATAAGAAAAAAAAGGTAATACTAAACACACACACACAACTCACACACACACACACACACACACACACAGCACAGGCACGGTATGGGGGTCTATTTATCTACAATTAGAATTTGTGTAAAACTGTAGTGAGCATGTCAAATGACTGAAAGGAAGGCACCTGGTAACTACCACTCTGCCATATTTTACTGTGGTTTCAGCGAGTGTGCATTTTTCTGCATCTCTGCTGTGCTTTAACAAAAGTCTTACAGGCATGGCTCACTGAGTGCCTCCCGTTTCAGCAGTAGGTATCCAACACCCACATAAAAAGCTGGGTGTAACACACACCTATACCTACTATAACTCCAATGCAGCAGACCTGAAAGCTCAGGCGTTAGCCAATCTAGTAAATTAGTGAACTCTAGATCAGCGAGAGCCTTTGTCTCAACCACTATGGTGTAGCATGATAGAAGACACCAGATATCAACCTCTGGCTTCCATGCACATCCAAGTGTGCACATACAAAAGACTTACATTAAAAAGAAAGAAAAAGAAAAGAAAAAAAGAAAATGTATTAAACATTTTAAAATGTAAGAAGCCTGAGAAGAACTTACACGTTTTCCCATTGCAACAGAGCACGACGTCGTTCACCCAGTCTGTGTGGTGCTCCATAGATGCTATGTATGGATCTTGCTGAAATGGAAAACCACGGAGTTTACTACAGAGCAAAACCCACAACAGAGTGCAGCCATGCTCAGATTCTTCATTAAAATGGCACACCATCACACTTAAATTAAATCCAGAGTGACTCGTCCCCAAATAGAAGACGCTTTTGGAGTGCTGATGCAGAAAAAAGTTTGTTTCAGGATAGTATCCGTAACAAAAGCCTAGGTTTCCACGGTTGTCCTACACACAATGGTGGCAAAAATCACAAGCTCTGGGCTAGGCATGGTGTGGGGAACAGAGTGCAGAAGGACAGAACACAGGAAAACTGAGGCAGGGAGAGCTGAATCCGTGGTGCCAATGGTTCACTAGTGTGGCCTAAGGGCAAACAGACAAGCGTGGGCTTTTAGCTTCCAACTGCTGTTTGTAACCCTTCAGTGAGTCCCTACACTGCCTGTCCTTCAGAGAAGATGATGAGGAGCACCTCAATCCAGTCATTAGACTCCTACCCTCAGGCTCAACTATGAGAGAGAGCCTTTTCCAGACAGTGTCAGGTTATGTCCCACAGGCAGAGACACATTTATATACTTCATAGGCAAGAGAATAGCTCTTCGCATATCTAAGAATCGAGCCTATGCAATTTGTCATAAAGACCAGGGAAAAGATGTTTGAGGGCAGGAAAGACAGCCAGATTCTTCTAGGCAAGGTCATTTAATTTTCTCTTAATTTGTTAAAAATACTGCAAAATCTCAAAAGCTCAATAGTTTAATTCAACCACGAGTCCCCATGATGTGCAAAGGCAAACACAAACACACGTTCTTACTTTCATACTTTTGACACTGCCTTCACCTGCTCAAGAGCTTAAGGCCTGCTGGACTGAGCCTGCTCGCCAAACCTTACCTGGCAGCTGTGCCAAGTGCCCTCATTCTGCACTGAACACTGGTTTGTAGAGCGGGCTAAAAGACAGACTTAGAAAACAGGCTCTGGCACCAGGGGTCTGAAGTGCATCTGAGCTCCAATTCACTGCCACACCAGGCATTTAGCCATCAGGATTCTCAAGTGCTAACAATCTTGAGAGACTGAAAACTCAGATCAGGGCAAGCATGAGGGGATAAGGCACACAGTTAAGAGGTCAGTACTTTCTACATCATTCACAATGCAACCTTCAAAAAGCCAAGAGCTCTTCCCATTGACCACAGCTCTCCCTACCCATGCATTTTCGTGTCCCTCCCTGCTTAAGCAAGAGGCTTTCAAGACTGAGGTGTAGGCCAGTGGTTGTAGGGTGCTTGTCTAGCATGCACAAGGCCCAGAACTTGATGCTCAGCACTGCAAAAGAAACAGCAAAGCCTTGGGAAGCCCTCAGGAGCAGGAGAGAGTAGCCTTTGCAGCTTCACACCTACCATGTTAGGCAGGAAGGCCCTAGCATGGTGTGAGGTCCTTAATCACTTTTGTAAAGGTACACACACTCCACATTTTGTATTTCTATTTTCAGCACCGTTATCAAGAGACTTTTCATAACTAAGTCAAAATCCTGTGGAAAGTGCTCATTGTGCAGCAGCTGAATATTTTTACTCCTCTGTGGCAGGGAACTCTTAGAGCAAACTAATTTATGGCACCCCTGAAAGTATTTTAAGTAAAAATACTTGTCAAGCTTTCCTGGAGGCGTTTTCTCACAGGCTTAAAGGCTCTGGTGATGTCTTTATAGAATATATTAAGAAGCTCAGTGCTCAGAGATTAAAGCCAGGACTGAGATAAGGAGTTCTATCCGACAGAGCCACTGGTCCAAGATGTGAGTTAACCCAAACGCATGACTCTTGCCTTACCTTGTGCTGATTGACACTCCATATTCTTATGATGGAGTCTCGACCTGCCGTGAACAGTCTGTTGAGTGCTGGGTCCAGTTGCAGGGCATTGACTCCATTTCGATTATACTTCTCCACTTCATCTCGAATTACATAGGAAACCTGACAGGCACCAACAAAAGCCAAGCCATGGTGAGGCGTAGCCTACTAGTGCCAATTCCAATACTAAACTATCTTCAAGCTAATGTAGTTTGTTTTTATCTTACTTCAGGAGGACTGAAGCACTGTGAGAAGAATAGCATTACTGACAGCCCAGCTCAAGATAAGCATGTCTGCTTGCAGCTAATGACCTAGACATCTAAGTTCTCAGGCATCCTCTCTGCTCTTATTTGTCTAATCCATTTTCACCCTTTCAACAGTATATACTGGAATATACCCAATATCCCACTGAGGCAGGACAGTCAGTCAGAAAATAGAGGAAACGTGGGAAGCAGCAGCCACCCCCATCAATCCTGATCTGCCTCTCGCTGGCTGACAGACACCAGGACAAGATCTGTAGACCTTTACAAGTAAAACTGAAATGGCTCGTGCCCTGTGCTGTACATCTGAATGCTTTATCTCAGCACATCCTCCTCCATGGCATGTATGGCTTGCAGTGCACACAAACCCATGGACGACAGAATACCAGAGCAAGCTTTCCTTAAAGCCCAAAAAGAAGACGGAGCAGCTTGCTCACTCATGCCTGAAGAGCGAAAATGTACAGGAGGTGATGACGTCCTGCATGACTGGAAAGGTCTCTCTTCTACCCTCACACTTCAAGTAAAAGAAGTTTGGATTTGAGGGCTGATTGAGAATTGCCTGGTATGCCCAGGGCCTGGGCTCTGTCTCAAGCATGACAAATAAAAACAAAGATGATGTACAAGCTCCTTTAGTTTAGCACCTACTGTCACCACTAAACTCTACACCGTCAGTGTCTATCAATGAGACCTCATTTGTGTTCTCTCCCAGACACCTTACCCTACCCCAGGCTATCCCCCAAGCTTTTAGAATCTTCTTGTGTTTTTGGCATTTCTGGATTTTTGTCCTTTGCTGTGCATTTAGAAAGCACTTTCAATCTAGAAGTTGTGGTGCTTCATGTCTGCAGATGAGGCCTGTGTGGATACTGTTGTGTCTGTTTTCTTTGTTCTTCTTGAGTGTCCATCTTCAGACAGTGGAATTTTCTAAGTGACCCTTTGTCTTTTATACAATTCCATAGTACCTCTTTCTATTTATTTCTAAAAGGACCTCTCTTACTATTTTCATAACCTTTTTTTTTTTTTTTTTTTTTTTCCCGAGGCAGAGTTTCTCTGTATAGCCCTGGTTGTCCTGGAACTCACTCTGTAGACCAGGCTGGCCTCGAACTCAGAAATCCGCCTGCCTCTGCCTCCCAAGTGCTGGGATTAAAGGCGTGCGCCACCACCACCCGGCTTCATAACTTTTAATATTATTCACCATGTAGCTCAGGCTGACCTGAAACTTTCTATATAGCTCAGGATGGTCTTGAGTTCCTAATTCTCCCACCTCAGCTGCTCAAATGTTGGGACTACAAGTATGCGCTACCACCCCCAGCTTCTACTATTGTATTTTTTCAATAAATTATAGTACAATGAAAAATAGAAACAATATCTTTAATAAGGAAATGGCTACACTACCATACATTAGGCTGGCAAGATGGCTCAACGGGTAAAGGTGCTTGCCACACAAGCCTGGAAACCTGAATCTGATCCTTGGAATCTACATAAGGTGGGAGGAGAGAACCTACTCACAAAGTTGTCCTCTGACCTCTGCAGGTACCACGGCACGTGATCCCCACTCCAACAATAATAACAAAGATTTAGAAAACTGACTCTACAGACATTTCTATGTGGTCATTAAAGGGAGAAGTAGACTTTATACAGTGATTGGTTCTTAAGACATTTCACATTAAATTGTACTCAAGTCCAGCAGGACATGTGCCTCTTGTTTTACAAGAGCAGAAGAAATACAAGGGCCTGGTGCAGAGCCCCAGTTCCCACTGTGAGATGTCCAGGACACTAGAGCCCCCCAAGGTCTTTAGTCATGAACAAATGCTGGTCTTGTGTGTGCCAGGCTGTGAGAGGGGAAGCAGGGCTTCAGGAGGGGCTCCTCAGGAACAACAATCCCCGAATCAAGATAAGTGGGAACCATCCCAATAAACTCATTGTGGTTATTTAAAAAAAAAAAAGATGTCTAGACACAGAAAGACAGAAACAACAAACCCAGAGCTTTATTTTTATTTTAATTATGGGTGTACATATGCATTTGTACATGCGTGAATGCCCTGCCTATCGAGGCCAGAAGAGGCTGCCAGAAGCTGGGAGTTACAGGTGGTTGTGGACTGCCTGACACGGGTCCTAGGAACCAAGTGGAGTCTCCTGTAAGAGCAGTACATGCTTAAAACTGCTGGGATTTAATACTCTAAAAAAGTACTAAGTAAGTACCCACCAATTGCCAGGTACATCACTGAGGGTGAAGGGGCTGCTGGGTGTGACTGGTTCCTCACCTCACCTATACTTTACTACAGGACATGAAGGCCTCCCTCATTTGGCCTGCAGTCACTTCTCTGACAGCATTTACTACTCCTCTTTCTCTTTTCTGCTCCACAAACAGGCCTATTCCCACCTCAGACATGTGCATTGGATATTCTCATTGGAATGTTCTCAATCTAGATGGCTTCGAGATTGTTGCCAAAGCCTTTCAAGTTACCTTCTCAAGTGAGGCCTTCTCTGCCCAGAAGAAAAATTTCACTTCTGCTCAGCATGGTGGCACAGGCCCTCGAGCCCAGCATGTGGGAGGCAGAGGTAGGCCAGTCTTTGTGAGTTTCAGGCCAGGCAGGGCTACATATTGAGTCTAGTCTCAAAGCACCAGTACCACCATTCTGCTTCTTCTACTGCTGACTATGATCAGTTTTCACCCTTTAGAGTCTATTTGCTGCCTGAAAGAATGATACACTTACATAGCACATACCTACTGTACAAACATTTCAGTTCACACTGTCGACATTGCTTTATTGAATCCATCCATTCATCTGATTCATCTTATCCTCTCACATCTTTCAAACAAGCAGCACATCAATGACACTCTAATGACACTCTGTTGAAACTTTAGGCATGTGTCACTGTCTAATGTTTTTATCTTTAATATATATACAACATACATATATTCATGTAAGATAAAATTTACAGTGAAACACAGCAGATACTTGTGACAAATCAGCTCACCTGTGCAACACTCTTACAAATGCAGAACATCATCACACCCTACAGAGCTCCCTTCTCCCCATGTGCACACTCTATCCTCAGATAACCTAACTCTAATTTTGTCACCACAGTATCTTGTTAATAGGGGCATATAGCTCCTGAGCAAGGCTACTTCCAGATAGCAGGCTAGTCTAGTCCAGTGCAGGAAAGCCAAATATAACCATTATTACATCTGCCCTTCCTGTCCTGTCCCCTAAGCTATGAGTTTCTGTTTGTAACTCTATTCCAGCTGGTTCTTAAACAGTATTTTAGGGCTGGAGAAATGGCTCAGTGGTAAGAAGCTTTGCTTGTCCTGCAAACATAAAGCATGAGGCCGAAACCACGTAACACCAGGTGAAGCAACACACATCTGGAATCCCAGTGCTTCCATAGTATGATGGGAGGTGGGGATGACAGAGATCCTGGAAGCTCATGGGTAGCCAACTGCACACGTTCCGTGAATGACTGTCTCAAACATGATGGGAAGTGAATACGGGCAGCAGAGGTTATTCTGATCTCACATGTGTGCTGTGGTATACCCAAGTCTACATTCACACCCATGGACGGACGCTAACTCCTTAGGACACACTCTGGTTTGCCTTCTTCTAAACCAGGGGTTAGCCACAAGTGCCTGAAGGACAAACCTCGCCATACCCTTGTTTCTGTGAACTAGTCTTGCTGAATGATTGCCAAGTAACCCACTAGATGAAAATATTATATTTTGTTTGACAATTACATAGAAATTTCCAAAGATGGGTATTTAGTATTTTATTTCCCAAAACAGCAATATTCCTACAATACACACTCTTAGATAAGTAGAGACAGATTATAGACATTCATGTGATTTTGTAGAAAATTTCTTTTAAAGACAAGGGTATACTATGTAGCCCTAGGTGACCTAGAATGCAGGGTGTATATCAGGCCTGCCTCTGCTTCCTGAGTGCTAGCATTAAAGGAGTGTGCCACCATGAAAGGCTAGAACACACTGTTAAAGAAGGAACTGTGGGCTCAAGGGGCTGTTTGTTTGGCAAAGCCAGACACAAAGTGGAAAATGCTATGGCTCTGTTTAAAGTAAAAAGTCATGTCAGGTAGCAAACTGGAAAAGCACAGGCATAGCTTTCAACCACTGTCAATTCTGCCCTTAAAGGAAAATTTCTGTCTAGAGAGGTTTTGGTTGTTACGGCTTGTGAGGTACTATTACATCTAGTGGGCAGAAGTCAGGGAATCCTAGACAACTTAAAAGACACAGGGCAGGATCCTCACGTGCAGGGAAGACTGAGTGACCCTAATGTGTAAAAAGTGAGCAGGCTGAGAAGTGACACAGGACACTCCACATAGTTGCTGTTCTTGAGACAGTGAAGGACAACTACAATGTATAGTTTTGTACCATTTGTGGGTTCTTCGTGCAATGCACATGTGTGCATCCCTTCTGTGCAATAGGAGATGAAATCAGTCTCCAAGGCTTCTAACTTTGCTCTGTACCTACTGGACACATTCTCAACAGCAGGATAATTTCAGCTCTTGATAGGAAATAAGTGTCTAATCACAATCAGCTTGCTGTTGAACAAAGTGCTACACACCAGATTCTAGCTTTATTCTCTGGCCTGCTGAGCGTGGAGGTAGCTCCTCCCTCAGTCTATACGCACGGCTGACATCTAGCTCATCTAAACACTTCTTTTTTGCCACCTGATGGGATTCATTTTCTTCTCCATTCTTCTTGCCCCCTCCCCTTCTCCATTCTTCTGTTGCGTGTGTTGTTGTGGTTTTTTTTTGTTTTGTTTTGTTTTTTTGTTTTTCGAGACAGGGTTTCTCTACGTAGCCCTGGCTGTCCTGGAACTCACTCTGTAGACCAGGCTGGCCTGGAACTCAGAAATCCACCTGCCTCTGCCTCCCAAGTGCTGGGATTAAAGGCGTGCACCACCACTGCCCGGCACGTGCGTGTGTTGTTTTTAAAAAATTGTTTTTAAAAGATGCTAAGGACAGAAGTCAAGAGCCCTGTGAAAGGCAGGCACATGGTCTACACTGAGGTGTATTTCTCTAGAGTCAAAGGATAACTTGGAGCTAGCTCTTACAGTCTACCTTGTAGGTCCCAGGAATCAAACTCAAGTCTTCAGGCTTGGCAGCAAGCACTTTCCCCCTCCAAGCCATCTTGCCAGCCCTTGCCTTTTAAGTCTTTACCCCAAACTGAAAGAACTGATAGTCCTCACTCTGTTAAGAGCCACCATCCTTGTGTGTGGAACATGACTAAGTTACAACTTAGTTGGAATCTGTGTTCTCACTCCCTGGCCTGGAGGCGGGGCTATTTCAGTGCCTTCAAGAATGCCCTTTAAAAGAAAAGCAGTACCTACTCAAGGAAAGCTAAGGAATTTTTAGATTGTCACTTCACTCTTCCATTAAAATATTTATTATTTGTGAGTGCGTGTGCGTGCATGTGTGTAAAATTTATTATTTGTGAGCGCATGTATGTGTGCGTGCATGTGTGTAAAATATTTATTATTTGTGAGTGCGTGCTGCGTGTGTGTGTGTGTGTGTTGTGTAAGCACACATAGACACATGTGTGTACATGCAAGTGGAAGCTAGAGGTTGGCCTGGGTACCTTCCCTCATTGCTCACTTTCCACCTGTTTTTTTCACGTGACTTGGAACTTACTGATCAGCAGGACTAGCTAGCCATCAAATTTCAGGGACACTCCAGTTTCTGCCTTCCTGGAGTTGAGATTCCAAGTGCCAACTAACATGCCAGGCTTCTTTTCAAGTGAGGGCATAGAGATGTTTAAGTGGGGACATAAAATCAGACACTCATGTTTGTGCTGCTTTTTACCAGCCTGAGCCATCTCCCCAGGCCAATTTAAATCATGTAACAACCATCTAGTGAGTACACAGGGCCAACAAATGGAGATCAGTAGTACACAGAGGGCACTTATGCTGGGATTACTCACCTTTGGCCCTCACTTCTGAACACAGTTCAATCTGGAGTGTTTACTGACTGCTAAACCATTCAGTCTCTTCTTCTCTTTTAGGCCAGTCTATGCACTCAGTCCACATTTAATGACTGAATGCATTTTTTTTGAGGCTGTGTGTCTCATGAATGACTGATCTCAAACTTGGTAGGTACTGGAGGATGACCTTGAATTTCTGATTCCCCTGTCTTCACCACAGAAACACGCTAGTGCTAGAAGTACAGGTAGGTACCAACCAGGCCTAGTTTTATGTGGTGCAGGGGGTTTGGAACTTGCTCAGGACAAGAAGGACTCTGCTAAATGAGCTTCATCCCCAGCACAAAAGGCAGCAAGCAAAACTCAAACGTATACCAATCCAAAGTGATGTGGAGAAACCCAAAGCACCCACAGTGTGGGTTAGCGAACTCATCACTGGAGATCCCGACGTTAGGGAGACTAGGACTAAAAAGGAAGACTGGAAGATGCATAGTGAGGACGGTGGAGGGAGGAGGCAAAGCTTACTGCAAAGGAAGGGAAACTGTCATTTCCTCCAGCGCAGAGCACCCACGTGCGACCCGGCCCGCCACACCCCCGCAAGGCCCCTCGCTTCCCGGCCTCACCCACCCGCGGGCGCCGCGCGGCCTCCGCCGCCGGGTCGCGGCTGTTCCGGAGAAAGGCGGCTGAGAGCAGAGGCAGATGAGCGGGCAGCAGGCCCATGGCGCCGCCGCAGGCCCGGTGCCCCGGGACGGCGGTTCCCCGGGACGACGGTTCCCCGCGACCGCTCGTGAGGCCCGCGCGCCCAGTCCGCCTGCCACCACCTCAGGCCGTTGGCGCCGCGGCCCCACCCCTCGCGCCGCTGCGCCCCGCCCCGCCATCCTCCGGCCGTCGAACCCCGCCGGTCGTGGCCCGAGGCGTCCGCCCGCCCGCGGGAGGACCCGACCCGACGGCAGCGTCGCCAAGGCCGCGGAGCCGGGCCGCCATACCTGCACTTTCCTCCGCCCGGCTGTGTTCTGCCGGTGATGGGCCGCCATCTTGCATGTTGACACTCCGACGTCACTTCCGGGAGAGTCGCGGCGCCGGCGGATGTCCCGCCCTATTCTTTGGTTGGGTAGAAGGTAGGTAGGGCGTAGGCTTTCCGGGCTGGTTGCGAGGGAAAGCGCTTGCGGAGAAATAGCAGAGTGTGGGCGGTAATGCTAATGGAGCCAGAGCCGAGGGGCCGGTCCTGGTCTGCCTCCGTGTGGTTGAGTCCCAGGACCGTCCTAGCGCCTCTGCATGCAGAGGGAAGCGCTCAAGAGAGGTGTACCCTAGCCATTTAAGCCAGTGCTTAACCGCTGAACCACATCTCTAACTCCATATTTATAGGTTTTTAAAATAATTTTAAAAAATTGTTGTTGTTTAGTTATTTGAGGCATGATCTCGTTGTGCTGGCTGACCTCAAACTGCGGATGTCAGAGGACAACTTGTGGTAGTCAGTCCTCTTATTCCACTACGTGGGCCTTGAGATTCTAACTCAGGCTTGGCAGCAGGCACCTTTATCCAGTGAGTCATCTTACCAGCCCCCTCAGGATCTTACCCAGACTCTCAAGTGCTAGAATTACAGACTTGTGCCAGTACAGCTGGTACTATGGATCTTAGGATGTTCAGTGAGATAATGTTAGCATAGGCCCTGCTATATAGAAGACAGTACATTTCAAATGATCAGCTAGGCAAAAACATGACCAAAGTACTATAATCCCTATAGAAACCCACTACTTTTGTAAACTAAAAAACTACTTTTGTAGTTAAAAAATACAAAGGGGCTGAGAGTGCTGAGAATTAGTTAAGAGTACCTGGGTTTGGTTCCTAGCATCCATTTGGGGCCCATGAACTGCTATAAACTACAGTCTCACACGCCCCCTTCTGGCCTCCACGGATATTGCATAAAGTGGCACACCCACACACCAGGCAAAATGTGTCCACTGGTACAGTAGTGGTGTGACAATTATGAGGGTAACCAACTACTTTTGGATTTGAGGCCTGTTCAAGTCTGGTACTGTAAATCCCATGGCTCTGGGCATCATGGCCACAGGGAGGAACCTATTACTGTTGTGTTGCTAAATTACATGTTATCCAACTTCTTTCAAGAAATTTATGTGTATATCCATAAATCCATACTGTCCTCAGCCATGGCCAGAGGCGCTTTTTGTAGCGAGCAACAGTTGATGCAGAGACTTAAGATGTCAAGAATAAGTGACCTTGAGTGCTCAGCCCTAAATAGGTGTCTATATCAACCCCACCCTAAGTCTCAGGGAACTCTTAAAAAATACAGTAGAAAGATGTAAAAACTGGGGAATGGGCAGAGTCTGTGGAATGCTGTCTTTCAGATGGCATGGCCATGGTGCCATGAACTTGCTGCAGCTATGGCTGTCTGCAGAAGACCTGTAAACATTCCAACACGCAGCACTGAATGAACTCTGTGGGTTCTTAACACTGAAGAGAGGACATGAGGGTAAGATGTATCGAGGGTTCCTAGAGGAGTTGGGAAGGACATAGGGGTTCCTGGAGGGAGTAGGAGGGGTTCCTTGGGGTACTAAAGAGCTGAGTTGGGGGTGCATATGATTAAGGTGTATTGTTAACATATACAAAGTCACCTAAGGGTAACCGAAAGACACTATATTAAAATGGTCATATAGTGTTCAGCATGCTTGACACATAGTAAGCACACAATAAAAATTATTGCCTCTCAAAAGGAAATTGGGCTGGTGATGTAGCTCACTGGTAAAAACTCGTGTGGTAGAGAGCTGGCGAGCTGGCTCAGAGGCTAACAGCACTGACTCCTCTTCCAGAGGACCTGGTTTAGTTCCTAGCACTCTCATGGCAGCTCACAGCTGTCTAGAACTTCAGTCCCTGGGGGTCTGAAACCCTCTGTGGCATGCTCAGCTATTGCACTGTATGATTCACAGATATACATGCAGGAAAAATACCTCTACACGTAAGATAAAAAAGGAAAAAAATAGTGCAATACTTTGAATGAGAAATGTTCCCCCATAGCCTCAGGTATTTGAACGCTTGGTCCTGGTTGGCAGCACTGTTAGGGGAATGGTCTGGCCTTGCTGAAGACTGTACATCACGTGTTGCCAAGCTTCATGTTATCTCTGCCACAACGGCTCTTAGTCCTCTGGAACCATAAGCAAAAAATCACTTCTTCCAGAACATAAAAGTAACCAATGCTGGTGGAGTTTGTTTGGTTTTTGTTTTGTTTTTGTTTGTTTATTTAGAATAGCACTTCAGTATCCATTTAGTCAAATGGTTTAGTACAAGCTCATCCTGGCTATCAGATTCACAGAGAAACAAGAAACTGTAAATTTCCTTATACCACAGTCTTCTACTAAGTAAGGTACAATGATGTATGATAGGCTGTAAGGTGACTGCTACTGGAGAGTGATGTACAGGCTGGGCGATGGTGGCACACGCCTTTAATTCCAGCACTTGGGTGACAGAGGCAGGTGCATCTCTGAGTTTGAGGCCAGCCTGGACCTCAGAGTGAGTTCCAGGACAGCCAGAGCTACATAGAGCAACCCTGTCTCAAAAATGCCAGACCCAAACCAAACAAAGGTACAAGCAATCCAATAATGTATGAGATTGAACCCAAACTTGAGATCTCAGAGTTTCTGAATTTGTGAAATAAAATTCACATCCACTACAATTTTGTCTTTTCACTAGTATTTGTGGAAGCTTCAGTCAGTTCAACTTCTGTACACTACATAAAAGACACATTTGTGGTATTGCTTTAATTTGATTTAACTTAATTTGTTTGCATGTGTGTACGTGTGAATGCATATGTGTGTGTGTGTCCAAGAATGCCAGAGGAAAACACCTGCCTTACTCAGCGTTCTATTGCTGTGAAGAGACACCATGACCAAAGCAACTCTAACAGCAAGTATTTAATTGGGGCTGCCTTAAAGTTTCAGAGGCTTAGTTCATTATCCTCATAGCAGGGAACATGGTGGCACACAAGCAGACATGGCGCTGGAGAAGGAGCTGAGAGTTCTACATCCAGATCCACAGGCAGCAGGGAGAGAGAACCACTGGGCCGGGCTTGAGCTTTTGAAAACCCAAAGCTCACCCACGGTGACACATTTCCTCCAACAAGGCCACACCTACTAATCCTTCCTAAATAGTGCCACTCCCTATGACTAAGCATTCAACTATATGAGCCTATGGGGGCCATTTTTATTCAAACTATCACAATACCTGATCCTCTGGAGGTGGAGTTACTGGCAGTCCTGAGCTGCCTATCATGGGTGCTAGGAACTGAGCCCTGGTCCTCAGCAAGAACAGCAAAAGCTTTTAATCACAGAGACATGTCTCCATCCTTGTGATACATCTTTTAGATTGTTATTTTGCCCACTTGATAAATGCAGGACCCCAGCCCTGCAATATCTATGGGCAGTTGGTTCTTCTACAGAAAGTCTAAGAAGATACTGGAGATTCTTAATGTCAAACATTGTATGATGTTTCATCTTGTCAGAGAGACCTATTGTAAAGGCTGTCTTGGAAATTTCCCTTCCAAGTAAAAAGAAGTCACAGTGTTTATAGCAGCTAGCTCACTTCTGAGTGCGCTGAGGAAGAAAACAGCCTCCTCTGCCTCTTTACATGGGAGTATTAGTAACACAAAGTGTTTTCAGGTCTAGAACTGCTCGGTCCAGCTTTTCCACTGGAGGGCAGTAGAGATCCATTTACACTGCCCTGATGTTGGAAGTCACTGGCTGGCTGTGACCCACCTTAGCATGTTAATAATTACTCTCCCACTGATGAAAGGTCACAATCAAGGAACCTTTACAAGAAACATATTTTCCCGTAAAAATGACATAATAATTATGACGACAGGCTACGTGAGAATGAAGTACAGTTTGTGTGTTTGTAAGGTCAGTGGGTCCTATAGCTTTGGATTCAATGTACCCCAGATTAGCAGTGTTTGAAAAAAAGATTACTCCTTTGCCAAACTAGTTGTTAAACCAGTTGTTGTTTTGTTTTGTTTTCCAAGACAGGGTTTCTCTGTGTAGCCCTGGCTTTCTGGGAACTCACTCTGTAGACCAGGCTGGCTTCAAACTCAGAGATCTGCCTGCCTGTGCCTCCCGAGTGCTGCGCCACCACCAACTGGCAAACTGAACAGTTTTTCCCTAGCGTTTACATTTTGTTAGAATGCTCTAGGAGTAACCTAGGGATGGTTTAGAGCGTATAGATGCTGTGCATCCATTCCATGGACCCTTGAACATCCCAGAATTTTGGTACCCAAGAGAGTCTTGAAACTAGTCACCATGGATACGAGGGATAACTTGATAATTTCAATAACCAAATGAAACAAAAATAATATAATACTATATATATATATATATATTATTCCCCTTTTGGCAGTATGGTTTTTACATCAGACTTGAATGGGCTGAGGTTTTCTAAATTTAGTACCAAAGTGTCTTGGGGTATGAATTTTACCCCACATACTTGAATGTGTCCGAGTAGATGCCCTATCAGGTTATTAAAATGAAGTGCAATTCTGGACCATCGAGATAGTTTAGTAAGTGAAGGCACTTGCTACCAAGCCTGATGATCAGAAGTCATGGTGGAAGGAAAGGAGTGACTCCTACAAGTTGTCCTTTGACCTGCACACGTGTGCCATGGCATACATGTGCCTCTGTCCCAGAAGGCAGAAGAAATTTTTAAAAATCAAATTAAGTAATACTTTTGAGCTCCACCTAATCAAAATGATGGTGAATCATGCTCAATCATAGTTAGTACACCTGTGGTACATAGGTTTATCATAAGTCACATATCAATCTTAGGATCACACTGGGGGGAGCACCTGAAATCCTGCAGCAACAATGTTTAGAATCCAGTGTCTTAGAAATGTGGTCCTTTGAAAGTGACAGGCCAGTGGCCTTTTCTTCCATCTGGACTGGCTATCATCAGGGCTGGGAATCCCAGAGGCCATGGTCTAAGAGTACTGCCCATTATCAGCCCAGATGCAGTCTTCGGTGGTCACGGTTTTCACTTCTTTCAGAACCTCCCTACTTTCACTAACTCCTCTTCTGGCCTCTAACGGGAGTTGAGTTGTTTTCTGATTCCTCATCCCACCCAACTTTCTAATGGGCTTTGACTAAAGTCCAGATGAGAACCTATCCTTAGGAGTTCCTGCTTTTTGCTGGGCAACAAAACCACCTCTGAGACCAGCATGCTCTGTGGATTGATGGCCATCAGGGAAGATGAGGAAGGAAGGAAAATTACAAGCAGAGCTGAGACACTCTAATGCCTCAACAAATCACCCTTCCATAGATCCTGCTCCTAGTAATCTCCCAGCAGAAACCACAGGCTTTCTTTATGCCTCTAAGCACCTTCAAACTGCATTCAAAACCTGGCCTGCAAGTCTGGAAATTCTCTTTGCTAATTTGTTGTACACGAATGCCCAAAGAAGCCTTTGAATGGTAAATGTGGTGGGAGGGGCAGTTTCCATGGTAACAGTCCAACACATCTTTTTTTTTCCCCCCTGCAAGCCAATTAGGTCTTCATTGCTGAGCTACTGTGAATGAGGAGGTGAGGACAGGGTCCCTGTGCAGGGAGGAGGGGCTGTGAGAACTGAAGGTCTAAGCATCTGGAGCTACACCCTGAACCCACTGAGTGGTGCTTATCTCCCACCCCCCACTCCACTCACCAAGCTTTGGCCTCTTTTGGTTGCCCTGGACCACTTGGAGAAAATACACTCATGACAAAGAAACAGTTTCTTTAATAATGCAAAGAATGGTTACAAGCTAACAGAACACACTAAAAACACAATAGGAAAAAAAAAAAAAAAACGAGCAAAGGGTACAAATAGGTATCTGACAGAAGAGGAGAAGAAATGGTGGAATTTGCATGGGAATGTCCATAGTCTCATTCATAATGCAGAAAATATGTGCTGAAGGGAACGCTGCTTTTCTCCTACAGCTTGGAAAAGAACCGGACGTTTAATGAGACGGGTGTTCAGGTGATGTTTATACACTTGGAGTGCGAAGGTAAATCAATATAATTGCCCAGGAAAGCAACTTAGCAGTTCCTTTTCTGGCAATTCATCCTCCAGGCTGTACTTACAATTAATACAGGGAAAGGGTATTTATTTAAGCATTGTTGGGGGAAATGCTGGGGGCAGACTAAAGGAATGATTGACAGGTCCATCAGGATGCATGCAGACAGCCAGAGCTACTGTGCAGCTATCGGTGCAGCTGAAGGAGTGGTATCGGATGGACTGTCTCCTGTCTCAGTTTGACCTCAGGTAGAAGTGGGATTAGTCACTTCTCTGACAGGACCTGGAGTGGTGGTATGTGCCTTTAATCTCAGCAGTTAGGAGGAGGAAACTGGCAGATGTCTGGGAGTTTGAGGCCAGCACTGTCTACGGAGTTCTGGGACAGGGTGACAGAGAGACCTTGCCTCAAAACCCAACCCCCCACCCCCACCCCGGAACCTGACAAAAGCATCTTGAGGACAGAATGGTTTATTCTAGCTCACAGTTCGAAGGATACACTCCATGGCAGATAGATCAGTGGTGGGAGCCTGAGGGCACAGCTGACACACTGGGCCTGCAGTCACGATGCAACTGGCTTTATTTGTCATTCAAGACCCAACCCCACATTTGGGGCCTACCCACCCGAATTAACCAAATCCAGATGCTCCTTCACTAACTCACTGGGAACAGATTGTGTGCCACAATTTTGGAGTAATGGTTTGGTGTCCTGGCTAGTTTTATTTCAACTTGACACAAGCTAGAGTCATCAGAGAAGAGGGAGACTCAGTTGAGAAAATGCCTCCATGAGATCCAGCTCTAAGGCCTTTTCTTAGTGATCAGTGTGGGAAGGTCCAGCCCATTGTGGGTGGTGCTATCTGTGACTGATGGTCCTGATTTCTCTAAGAAAGCAGGCTCAGCCGGGCGGTGGTGGTGCACCCTTTAATCCCACCCACTTGGGAGGCAGAGGCAGGGATTTCTGAGTTCGAGGCCAGCTTGGTCTACAGAGTGAGTTCCAGGACAGCCCGGGCTACACAGAGAAACCCTGTCTCGAAAAACCAAAAAAAAAAAAAAAAAGAAAGCAGGCTCAACAAGCCACGGGAACAAGTCAGTAAGCAGCATCCTCCATGGCCTCTGCATCAGCTTCTGTCTCCAGGGTCCTGCCCTGTGTGAGTTCTTGTCCCGACTTGTTCCACGATGGACGACTCTGTGGAAGTTTAAATAAACCCTTTCTTCTCTAATTTACTTTTTTTTCATAATGTCTCATCACAGCAATAGAGACCCTGACTGAGACATTTAGTGAGGCTTTTCCATAGACTAAATGTGTAGGAAGTACCTGGGGAGCAGCCTGTAACTGTGCCAAGTCTCCTGGAGAGGAACATTTGGGGAGATGGCTCAGTTGGAAGTGCTTGCCCTGCAGGTATGAAGACCTGAATTTGATCCCCAGAACCTGCATTTCTAAAGGCCACACACATCTGGGACCCCAGATGGCCTAGCAGGTTGGAACATTTGACACCATGCCTGACAAACAGGTTGATTCCCAGGTCCTACAAGGTAAAAAAAAGAGAACCAACTTCTACAGGTTGCCTCTTATCTCTGTCTTTCTCAAACCCCACCATATGTGTGGAACACACATGGCAGAAAGTACTGACTCCCACAAGTTGTCGTCTATCCTCCATACACACTCCATTGCAACACATGCACACATACACACAGATTGAGAGTGAGCGCTTGCACACGTGCGCACACGCACAAAAGAGAGAGACAGAGAATATCAACCAGGCGTGGTTTCCCACACCTACAATTCTAACACTTGGCAGGAGGGTCAGAAGTTTGTCATTCTTGGCTACAGTGTAAGTTCAAGGCCAGCCTGGGATCTATGACCCTTTCTCAAAAGAAAAGCAAACAAAGGAACACATTGAAAAGCCAGACCCCAGAGGAACTAGAGTCCTTTCCAAGGTGTTCCAGAGCAAAGTCCAGGGTTTCAGGAACACAGAGGACATTCAGTCACATGCCCTCAAGTACATTCCACAGCTGCCACCTGCCTGTGTGAAGTCGCCAGGCAAATAAAGAGGCAGGAAAATACGACCCATCGTGAGGGCACAAATGATTCAGTTGAAACCCAGATTGGACACAGATACTATAATTAAACGGAGATGCTAAAATAGTTACGTTTTGTGAAAAGAGAGATGTGGAACACACAAGAGAACTGAGCAGAATGACAGCTGAACAAACTTGAAGAAAAGCTTAGGGCAGCACAGCAGGGCCTCCCACGGAGAGGGATGAGTGGAGAGATGTGAGAGAAGGTTAAGAGACCTGAGAGAGAGAGAGAGAGGGGAGAGGAGAGAGAGAGAGAGAGAGAGAGAGAGGAGAGAGGAGAGATGCTCCAGCAGGTAGAGTACTCCCTGCTCTTGCACAGGACCCAAATCCAGTTCCCAGTAACACTTAGGGCGGTATATAACCATCTGTCACTCCAGCTCCTGAGGACCCACGATCCTTTCCCAGTCTCCACAGCTATTATACACACATACACATAACTCACCTGTGCATATCATTAAAAATAAATCTTTTTAAAAAGTTGAAGATGGGGTGCTGAGGCAGGAGGATTGTAGGTTTCAGGACAGCCTGGGCTACACAGTGAGACCCTGAGTGAAAAAGCTAAAGAAATAATGAATGACCATTTCACAAATTTGGTGGAAACGAGAACTTTATGCATTAAAGATCCTCCAGAAATAGCCAAGTATGAAATCAACAACTACCACACACAACACACACACACACACACAATAATATATATATATATATATATATTATTATATATATATATACATACATACACACACACACAAACACACATGTATACTCACACATGCATGCACACACATGGAAACAATATGGAAGCATACCATAATTAAAACTAGTGATAGAGAAATCTTAAAAACAGCTTTAAATTTCAGATTTTCTGTGCTTGAACAATGTATGGATGTGTTTGTGCACACCTGCTGTAGCGTGGATGTGGAGATCAGAGAACACCCTTGGGCATTGGTCCTTACCTTTCACCTTATTTGAGACAGATCCCTCGTTCCCCCACTCCCTACCACACACTATGGCAACTTCCAGGAATCCTGTCCCAGCCTCCTATCTCAATGCAGGAGGCCTGGGAGTATACATGCACACACACCACGGCTCCCAGCTTTCAAACACCTTATCTGAAGTAATTCAAATGAAAAGATGGTTGTCTTGGGATGGCAAAAAATTACTGTACACCGGATGACTCAATATTTATTACAGTTCTGGAGGCTGAGAAGTTCAAAATGGAGGCTAATGTCCTGATCCAATGCCTAAGAGGAGGCCGGCAACAGACCTCTAGGATGTTAGTCTGCTACTGTGGTAGTCAGCACATGTGCAATGACTACCACACGATGGGACCTACAGTCACCTAGGAGACAAACTTTTATGTTTTTATGTTTTTAAGGAAGCTTCTAGACTGCATTTATTGAGGTAGAAAGAGCCACCCTATGTGTGAGCAGAATCATCCCAGGGGCTGCTGCCCCAGAGTGAGAAGACAAAGAGCCGAGTGCCAGGTCCATCGCTTCTCTTAGCTTCCTGCCTGCATTTGCGCTGTGGCCAGCCACCCACCACTGTGACTCCCAGCCTTAGTTGATCTTACCCCTAATAAACCTTTATATGTGTTTGCTGGGTATTTTATCACAGTGAGAAGAGCAGCCAACGCAGCTGCCTTCTCAGACTGTGGCTTCCCGAATACAGCAAGTCTTGGAGATTCAGTTTCTCTTCAGATCTGGGATCTAAGGAACACCTGCTTTCAAATTCGCAGATCTCTGTATTACCACACAAGGGAGCTGGCAGTGGGAGAAGAAACAAGCTCGTATGCGGTTTTATTTAAATACTGATTTCATTTTTAACTGTGTGTATGTGTGTGTATGTATGTGTTTGCATGGCGTAGCTTCCTTCCAAACACAGAAGAGGGTGTCAGATGCCCTGGAGTTGCAGTTATAGGTGGTTGTGATCCATCTGATGTGGGTGCTGGGAAGGAGCTCAGGTCCTCTATAAGAACAGTACCCATTCTTACCAGCTGAACTTCTCTCCAGCCCTCCATTGTGTTTTTAAGGACACCGGTCCCATTCACGGTGGCTCCTCGCTCATGTCCTAATTGCTTCCTCCAAAGCCCCACGTCTCCTGCTATCATATCAATGTTTGTTATGAATTCAATACTTAAACAGGGGAGACAAAAACTCCAGCCCTGTGGATGCGTTCACGTGTAGAGCTCTTGCTTTCTTTGCATTTAAAAAACAACAACAAAAAAAAACACATTTCAGCTATAACAAAAGCAAGACCAACTTAGCACCGTTACCTGACATAGTAGCCAGAATATGGAAGGATGTCCACCAGACAGAAAGCAAACCTGGATTTGGATTAACACAGAAGTAAAGAACACCAAGGAATAGGTTGGTGGTTGGTTCGTTCGCTCCTCCCTTTGTTTTAAGATTTATGTATATTGGTGTTTTGCCTGTCTTTATGCCTGTATGAGGGTGCCAACGTCCCCTGGAACTGGAGTTACAAACAGCTGTGAGCTGCCATGTGCATGCTGGGAATTGAACCCAGGTCCTCAGAGCAGCCAGTGCTCTTAACTAGTGAGCCATCTCTGCAGCCCTAATTGGTGCTTTCTAGTGCTTCTTCTGTGTACAGATCCCTGAGCTGAAGCAGAGGCTGCAGGCTGCACCTTATACTTCACCTCTCTCTAAGGATTGCCCTTGAACAGCTGAAGATGCCCAGCCAGGAAGACCTGAGAAGCATGCCCGGGTAGCTCATGATCAAAGACTGAACTGGAGGGAAAGCCCTTTTTTGTCTGAGGTGGGTTGTGTGTTACAAACCTTCCCTTGGAGTTTCCTGTGGGATCAAGGTGAAAACAGGCTTCACCAGGATCACATTACGTGCGCTTGCCTGCAAGACTGAAGGAGGGAGGGAGGACATGGGGTCTTTCTCATTCTTCTGTGTCCCATCGTTATCTCCAGAACAGGCTGGGGTTCTCCACAGCGTAGTGTTGAAACACAAATTCTACACTTGGGAAGCTTCGTGGGCCCTATACCTTTGAAATGCCCTCTGGACCACACTTCAGCTGTTCCTTCTGGCAAGGAGATGGATCAGTAGCCTCTAATGATGTCATCTATTAAAGGTAGTTATCTCTAAGTGGCAGAATTACTGATGAATTTCCCTCATTTTGGTCCTTTGTTAAAAAGGAAGACAATGTGCCCCCTCACCCCGTTCTCATGCTCCTTGACGGAGCTAGCCGTCACCTGGTATTTATTTTCGGGAACCCCTAATTGCAGCTCATCAAGCATTTATCTCGCATTTACAAGTTCTCGCTGCAGGTACATTTTTAGCCATCCTCAGTAAGGCAACATAATTGCAGGAAGAGTATAGAAAAGAGCCAAAGAGAAAGTAACAAGCAATGGGCATTCATCACTTAAGCACAGCGACCTCCACAGAGATGGGCAAGAGAAGACAACATCTCCAGTGGGACACAGACCCAGGGAAGGAGCTCAGGCAGAAACCCACCCAGCACACCGATCTCATTATTTAATTTGTGCCTCTCAGAGCCCCATTGAGGCCCATTTTCCTTTTCCAAAATGTGTTTATTTCTATTTTGAGGATGAAAAAGTTTACCCTGCCTCTGCTGTTCAGAATATCAGTGGTTGAATTTGCAATAAGTTTTGGACTTAATTATAAACCTAGGGACTCACGGTCCCCATGCCCAACAGGAAGCAGAGATTAAGGGCTGTGTTTAGTTAGGGGAAGAAGTGCCAATCTGGGACATAAGTCACTCTATCAACTAGCTTCTGTCCCCGATAACTATGGGCATGAGAGTTCCTTCATGAACAGTCAGGTTTTCCTAATTTCACGTCCTATCACACACACCCCTGCTTCAGAATCCATCATGCTTTGCCCATTTATCACCTTCCGTCCATTAAATACCATCCCACCTTCCCTGTGGTGGCAGTCTGTGCATGAAAAATTAAGCTGCAATCATTTAAAAAAAATGTCTTGGAACAAACACAAGTTGTAAGTCTATATGTGCATAATTGTATCTATGGGAGGGGTATGTGGTGGTGTGAAGCTCGAGGTCCAAAACAGTGCAGTGCATGGAATAGGAATCCTGGAGCTGGACTTACAGGTGGCTGTAACATCTGAAATGGTGTTGGGTCTTCCGAAAAAAAAAAAAAAACAGCAAGTGCTTGACCAGATTCAATCCAAGAACCCAGCCTGTAATCCTGAGCACCCGACCCAGCCTCACCCAGTGATTCTTCCAGCCTGTTGGAGATAGAGACTAGACCTTGTGCATGCTAGATGATGTTCTGCCATAGATAGGTTCCTAGCCACTTTAAACTTTCTAATCCATTCGGATTCTGTTTGTGGTTTAGGGTGGAGCCTAAAAAACAATCACTTCAGATCTTAGTTAAGAATGAAGACTTTATTTTCATGAGCACTTAGGCATTGGCCAACTCAGAAGTTCAAGATGAAGCCATTAATGGTACAAGCTTAATAATAGCAGGTCCCAAATCCCGAAATGGCATGCTTTGAATTAAACAATACTGCACAGGTAGTCCTTATTCCAGCTTGTAAGGACTCATCTTCAGGAAGATTCTGCTATTAATATCTTCCTATTATTTTAAAAATATTACAATCACTAAGCAAAGACACAGTTTTTAGGACTTTTTAAAGTAATCAATTTCAGTATAGATCAGAGAGCCAGAAGCCCTGAGACCCTCAGACTTTAAAGCCATCACCAGAGTCCTACTCGTGCCTGCATACTCTCGCAGAGCTCCGCAGATCTGAACCTCCAAGGGGTTGTACTTTTATAGTGGACAAGCAAGGGTGGGTGGCTGTGATACCAATGATTGGTGACTGGCCTACCCGTCCCTGGTTTCAGGTCCCCAGTCAGATTTGCACCAGTCCTCCGGATATGTCAAATTTTAATGTAAGGGAACAAAGGAGGGGGCAAGCTGACATAGTCATAATGAGACAGGCGACATTGTGACTGCGGCCTTAGTTAGTAACGGGTAACCATCTTCTTTTACACTCCTCCTGGTTAACAGACAAACAGGAAACATCTGAGGAAGCAGCTAGGAGTGGGTTCGGCCTGGACATGAACTTCTGTTTTGACCCTGCAGCAGTGGACCTTTTCTAGATGCTGAATCAGAAAAAACCTGAACACCCGCCTGCTCAGGGCTTTATGTGCCTGAATCAAATCTTTGATGCTCTGCCACCCGTTTGCTTCCTTTTGACTAGCTATTCAGCCTTTAGTGGGACAGGCGAGGTATCTCTTCTGTAACTACTTCCAGCTGACTTAGCGTTTGTTCCTTTGGGGCCAGAAGGCTGAAATGACTAGTCAAAGGCTACTTGGGGCATTTATCAGAAGCAGCTGATTGGCTGATCCAGCTGGAAAATAGCATGGCATATCAGGTCAGCTGACTGGTTTCAGCAGCTTACAGCAATCAGGTCGCGACTGCGTTCCACAGTAATCCGAGGAGCTGTCAGCAGGTGAAATGTGAGACAATATGCTAGGAGAGTAACTTCAATTGGATGGTAAGAATTCAACCAAGGGGGGATCCTTTTCAACAGGCAGGTGAAACTCCTCTCCTGATTAGTACCTACCTCTTCCTCTCAACCCCCATCTCACACAGTCCCTTCCCCCATCCCCTTTTCTTGAGAGGGTGGAATGCCCACCCTGGGTATCAACCCACTTTGGCACATGAAATCCCTCCAGGACTAGGTGCATCTTTCCCCACTAAGGTCAGACAAGGAAGCCCAGTTTTGGGAACGGGATCCACAGGCAGGCAACAACTTTAGCAACCCCCCAGCCCCCCCACCCCCCCCCCGCCGCCATTGTTGAGGGAAACCCTTCCTGTCTTATTAATTTCCAAGATCTTACATTAAGAACATAAATAACTTTAGGGGGCTCCCAGAGACTGAAAGACCAACCAAACAGCATACAAGGGCTGGACCTAGGCCTCTTGCATATATGTAGCAGATGTACAGCTTGGTCTTCATGTAGATTCTCCAACAACTAAAGTGGGGGCTTACCCTGACTGTTGCCTGCCTGTAGAAACTACCTCAGTGATTTGAGGTGGCAGGTGGGTTGGTACCCAGGGGGACCTCCTCCTTCTCAGAGGTGAAAGGGAAGGGGGAATGGCCCATGTGAGGGGGCTGCAAACAGGAAGTAAATAAATAAATAAATAAATGGAAAAGCATAACAAAAATAGATAACTTTAAGAATCGCACAATTGGCCCCAGCGGGCGGCCCGGCGCGGCGCAGCAGGGTGCTAGTGGAGAGTTGTTCCCGGCTGTGCTGTCTTCGTCACCATCACGGTCGTCAGGACATGCCACCTAGCCCCTCATCACCTCCAGCTCCGCGGCCTCCATTCACTTCAACTTCTACACGCCCATCACGACGAAGACTGAGAAGAAATCCCTCCACCAGAGCCTGGCGAGTGGAAGCTGTTCATCTCCAAGCCGACCAGTGGAGAGTTTCTGGGGCGCACCTCCAAGAGCTGGGGTCTTATCTTGCTCTTCTACGTAGTTTTTTATGGAGTCTTGGCTGCACTCTTCACGTTCACAATGTGGGCCACGCTCCAGACTCTGAATGACGAAGTTCCGAAATATCGAGACCCGATTCCTAGTCCAGGACTTACGGTTTTTCCCAAACCACAGACTGCTCTGGAATATACATACAGCATGTCTAAGCCACATACTTATGAAAAGTTCGTTGAAGACCTGAAGAGTTTCCTAAAGCCATATTCTGTGGAAGAACAGAAGAATCTCACAGATTGTCCTGATGGAGAACTTTTTCATTGAAGGTCCAGATTATAGTGCATGTCAGTTTCCAGTTTCCTTGCTTCAAGAATGTAGTGGTGGGAATGACGCTGATTTTGGCTATTCCAAAGGACAGCCTTGTATTCTTGTGAAAATGAACAGAATAATCAAGTTAATCCCAGATGGGGCTCCACATATAACGTGTGACAAAGGATGAAAACATAGCAAATATAGAAACTTATCCTGAATTTGGACTTATAGACTTAAAGTATTTTCCATATTATGGGAAAAAAACCCGGCACATTGGATATCAACAGCCCCTAGTTGCCATTCAGGTCAAATTTGACTCTGGTGTTACCAAGAAAGAAGTAACAGTTGAGTTCCAAATCGATGGGACCAAGAACCTAAAAAACAAGAACGAACGTGACAAGTTCTTGGGACGAGTTTCGTTCAGAGTCACAGCACGTGCCTAGGAATAGGATGTCTCCACAGAATAAACGTGTTGTCTCCATTTTGTATCAGCTGGACCTGCCATTCTAGGATTATGAGGCCACCTTGGAGGAGGTGGTGTTGTGGTCCACACTTGGGTGACATCATAACGTGCTTGCTTCCAGACCAGAGTGGTCAGTGTCCTCTGAAGTAACTGCCTGCTGTCCTTGAACCCGTGTACGATTGCCAGACAGGGCAGTGAGCCCCCGATCCCAACCATGTAGAGTGGGGGTCTCGTCGTCTTCTGTGTGTACTTGCCAAACGTCTAAAGCTTCACGCGCTGTGCTGTGTAAATATTTTATGGGTTTAACATTGGCAACTGTCATATTTTGATGCCAACAAAGTTTTAGGGATAAAATGGTACCTTGCCAACATCGAGTGACTTTAGCTGCAAGAAATGTGTGAGAAGTTCTGTATGTGAGGAGGGGAAAGGAAAATAAAGTGGATCTGAAAGTAAAAAAAAAAAAGAAAGAAAGAAGGAAGGAATCTCACAATTTTTACAAATTTAAACACACTAAAATTTCAGTCCCTTTAAAATAGCCAAGTTCTTTCTATATCTAAAATCTTTTAAAACTCAAAGTCTTAACTGTGGGCTCCAGGAAAAGCAAAATTAAATACTTTCTTATTTCAAGAGGGAAACACCCTGGGCATAGTCACAATCTGAACAAAGCAAAACCAAACTCCAAGAGTGTAAATAATTCAATGTCCAATATCTGAGATTCACACATGATATTCCTGAAATCCTCCAAAGGGCTTGAGTCAGTCTCCCAGCTCTGCCTTCTGCTACCACACAACTCATTTTCAAGCTCCCAGCTGGCTCAGTCCCCCTGCTGTTTCTCTTCTTGGTGATCATCCATGTTCTAGTATCTCCAAAATGCTGGGTCTTCTACAACTGGGCAGCACATTCAACAATAGCCTCTCTCGCAGACTCTCTTCATGGTGCCAAGCCTCAACTTTTTTGCATGACCCCTTCAGTCTTGGAACCATCAACTGCCACTGAGGCTGTGCCTTCACCAACGGCCTCTCCTGGCCTCTCCCAGTGCTCAGCCTCAGCTGCTCTCCATGACCCATTCATGCCTTCAAAACTAGTACCATCTGGCTGAGTCTTCAACTATGAAGTTCTTTGGCTGCCAGCATGAGGTACAGTCCTGGCCACCTCAGCAACCTGTGTGCTGAATCTCAAAGGTTTTCTAGATCCCATCTCATCATTGCTGGTCTCACAGTATTCTCCAGGGTCAGCTGACTAGCACCGAGTATTCCAGCAACATGAAGGTTTCACTTCAGTAGATCTGGTATCTTGTTAATCATAACCTGATTCTTCGACCTCAGCTAACCAGAACCAGAGAATCTTAACTCAAAATAACAAATGGCCTAGACAGACTTTAAACTTCCTTCTGAAGCACCACAAGCCAGGCCTCCATCATCCACACTGCTCTCAACATTGTCTTCCAAGCTCCCACAGAACGGCCCACTGAGCTCTTTGAACCAATGCCTTTTCTAGGCCAATGTTCCAAAGTCTTTCCACAGTCCCCCCCAAAACATAGGCAGGTCTACCACAGCACTGCTCCCCTTCTGCTACCAACTTGCCTTTCTTGGGGTTTCTATTGCTGGAGGAAACACCATGACCAAAAAGCACGTTGAGGGGAAAGAATGCTTTTGATTTACACTTTCACAGTAAAGTGCTGCCAGCGCTGTTCATCACCAAAGGAAGTCTGGGCAGGAACGCAAACAGGGCAGAAACCTCGAGGCAGAAACTGATGCAGAGGCCCATGGAAGGGCACTGCTTACTGGCTCACTCCTCATGGCTTGCTCAGTCTGCTTTCTTATAGAACCCAGGACCACCAGTCAAGGAATGGCCCCACCTGCAATGGGCTGGGTCCTCCCCCATCAACCACTAATGAAGGAAATGCCTTACACCTGGATCTTGTGAAGGAATTTTCTCAATCCAGGTTCCCTCCTTTTAGATGACTCTAGTTTGTGCCAAGTTGACATAAAACTGGCCGGCCCACCTATCTTTAACCTTTGGAGGAACTTCCAAATCTTTCCCCACAATGGCTACACCAGCCACGAGAGGGGCTCCAGCTCTCCATAGCCGTAGAAACACTCACACGTTTGTTTTCTTCCTTATCTTGATTTAGCCTTTCTAGGGGATAATATCTTGTTTGAGTTTTTATTTACATTTCCTTGGTGACAAAGGATGTGAACATATTTTCATGTGCTTATTGGTCACTTCTTAGGAAAAATGGCTTTTAGACAGTTTCTTCTTGTTGTAAGAGATATTTCTATATCCTAGGGTGTGTGTGTGTGTGTGCTGCACATTTGTGCCATGGCAGGGCATGTGGAGACCAGAGGACAACTTGAAGGAGTCAGTTCTCTTTCTACCATGTGACACCTTAGTATTGAGTTTAGGTTGTCAGGCTTGGTACCAAGTGTCTCTACCCACTGAACCATCCTGCCAGCCCTGCTTTTGTGTATGGGTGTTTTGCCTGTGGGTATGTATATGTACCACATGCATGCATCTTGCCTACAGATGTCAGAAGGGGGCATTAGATCCTTTAGACCTAGAGTTACAAAGGGTTGTGAGCCGTCACGGGGTGCTAGAACCAAACGAGTCCTCTGCAAGAACAACAAGTGCTCTTAGTCACAGAGCCGTCTCTCCAGCCTCCTGCTTTTGCTTTTGAGACAAGATCATTACGTAGCTGGCAGTATTCACGATGATCTGAATTAGCTTCCCAAGAGGTGAAGCCACAGGCAAGCCCACTCACCAGACACAAACATAGGAATTTCAAGTTATTTTTTTTTCCTAACACCCTGTCTAGGATTGTTGAAGACAATTAATTTAGCATGTTATTATTTTCCCTGTAAAGAAAAGAACATGTTAGGAGATAGTTTCCCAGGTTTAGCCATCTCAGGAACAAGGTCCACCTTGCTGGCAGGGTCAAAACAGACGTCATGTTCCCAGGCCCAGAACCCACTCCTAGCCTGTTTCCTCAGATGTTTCCTGTTTGTCTGTTAACCGGGCAGGAGTGTAAAGAGAAGATGCTGTTATCCCGTTATCTAACCTAAGGCACACAAGTCATCAATGTGCTGCCTGTCTCCACTTATTGACTATGTGCAGCTTGCCCCCTCCTTTGTTCCCTTATCATTCCAAAATTCTGGACCAGAGTCCAGGAGGGACCTGGCTGCAAAAGCTGACTGGGGGACCCTGAAACCAGGTGACGGGATAAGGCCCAGTCACCAACATCAATTGGTCAATGCAACAACTCACTCCACACTCCCCTTGCTTTGTGTTCCCATCCTATAAAAATGTTATACAACCTCCCTTTGGGGATGGGGTTCAGATCCCAAACTGGCCTCCTCTCTGAATGCTCAGAAAAGAAAGCTCTTGTGTCTGAGGTGAGTGAGGCTGCTCAGCTTCGTCCGAACCGTACAGAGCACGCACACAAGTGAGAACAGCTTTGAGGGAACTGATGTCTTGGATAGGACATTTGACCTGCATTTTCTTTTTCCTTTTTGTCAAAGGGCTTCATTGTGTTATAGCCTTGGCTGGCTTGGAACTCACTATGTAGACCAGGCTGGCCTTGAGCTCAGAGATCCAATTGACTCTGCCTCCTTAGTGCTGGTATGAAAGGCATGTGCAACCCTCTCTGGATTAGCTTGGGCTTGAAGGATATACGCAGTGTGAGAGAAGAGAGAAGGCCAGCAGCTAGGAGCACTTGTTTCTGGCTGGGCATTAGGAGCACTTGTGTCTGACTTGGGTTCAGTTCGCAGCATGCACATGGCAGCTTATAACTACGTAACCCCAGTTCCAGGGGATCCAGCACTCTGTCCTGGCTTCCCACTGGAGTAAGGCTCACACATGTTTCAGAAACATACATGCAGATGAATCCCCATACAAATAAACTAAGGTGAAGAAGACAGAAGTAGGGTTACAGATGCGGCTCAGTGACTCCAGCACTGTGTAAAACAGACTCAGCGGCACACATCTGGAATCTCATTGCTCAGGGAGGCCAAGGAAGGGTTACATTTCAGTTTATCCTCAAGGCCAGCGTGGGCTATAGGAGACCTTGTTTCAATAAATAAATAAATAAATAAATAAATAAATAAATAAATACTTTTTTTTAAAAAAAAAAAGGAAGGGATTTTAAGCCTTCTTGGCTCTTACAAATCTCTTTCCCTTATCTACAGCTGAGTTACCCTGCCTGTCACATGCATGCAACCTGTCTCTCCCTAGAGTGAGTCATAGTAATGACAGAACTGGTAAAGAATGCTATATTCAGCAGATGGCAGTAGCACAAAGCAGATTTTTGCATTGTTTTACATTCTCAGTGTAGTAGGTTTAGGTGTGGGACACAGCTCCAGGGTTTAAGCCTCCAGGCCCTGCCTGAGGACAGCATTATATAGTCTAGAGTCAAATGCCCTCCTGCGGTGAGCCCATCTTCAGACTTCTCCCATGGAGCCCTTTCACCTAGAACTTGCACTGCCAGCTCCTATTTCTGAGTACAGGGAAACCTCATTACTGAACATTCATTATTGGACATGCATAATTGCAAGTCAGAAAGCAGAGGTCAGCACATGTGAGCATTCGCTGGAACAGATCCTTGCACAGCTGGCCCCACTCACGGCTTGCTTGTAGCGCCTCCCTGGTGCTCTCGCCCAAGCTGTGATCACTATGCCAACCAACCGCAAAGTGAAATCACAGGCAGGACAACAGATGCAGGGCTTCCCCAAGGGAGGTGGAAATGATGGCTCAGGGATGCAGTGATTATTAGAAAGTCTCCAAGGAAATGAGGGTCTGGCAGAATGTCTGCTTACAGCCGAAGGAAGGAGAGGCAGCGACAGAAGGAAGCTCCAGGAGGATCCTGGAGAAGCCCCTTGACCATTTTGCAGAGTTTGGCTGTGGGAAGCTGGGGGAAGCTCAGTATGATTCCCAGCACCCACACAGCAGCTCACAAGCATCTCAAACGCCAGTCCTAGGGGAAATCCAGCGCCCTCTTCTGGTTCCTTTAGGCACTGCATGCATATGGAACATAGGAACACATACCATAAAAATAAATACATCTTAAAAAAAAAAACCCTAGCTGTAAAGGTCAAATAAGAAGCAAAGGTGTCATAGTTAGCTATCTTTTAAAAATGTATTTTATTTTTACTTTTAATTATTTGTATGTATGCGGGTATATGCATGTGGGTGCAGACGCCAGCACAGGCTGGAAGAGGGCATCAAATCCCTTAGAGCTGGAGTTACGGTGAGGCACTTCACAGGGGCATTGGGAACCAAGCTCCGATGCTCTGACAGGGCAGAGTAGGTTCTAACTGTTGTGCCGTCTCCTTGCCAGTAGTCAGCTATGTTGTTACATTTGTCTTCTGAAGAAAAAACAAAAAAAAAAAAAACAAACCCCAAACAGGTCTTGATTTATCTTTCTATCTTCCCAAACTGGCCCTAGATGTAATTATAATAAAAATATGGCTAAACATATAATAACTCAAAGATCTAAAGTTTCAGTTTTTAAAATTAACCCCCATCTGCCCCTGATTCTCACTGCTTGTTTTAAACTGTCACTTGCCATTTAAATAGATTTGCCTTAAGTGATCTTTTCCTCACGACCCATTTTATCATCAAATAGATTTTCTCTAAGCTTTAAATCTTCCCCATCAAAGTTTTAGGGCCCACAAGGCGTGGAAGGGCCCTGGACATGTTGCATGCTTAGTGGAGATGATAAATTTGGCTTCAAAATTGCTAAGTCCACTGCCCTGTGGAACAGAGTGGAGCATGGAGGAGATGAAATTTCCCTTCTCTCTTCTCCTTGTGACACAGAAGGACCAATTCCCAGGGCTTGCTGAGACCAGCACAGCAATGGCCACAGCTGCTGAGAGTCAGGGATGAGACTGGATCAGTACCACAGAGCAGATGGGTACGGGGAGCAGGGCAGGAGAAAGGTACAGGAAGCCCTCAGACGTGACACAGCCCAAGGCCAAGCAAAGTGGAAGTTGTCAGTGGAACCCCACCTGTTCATGGACTACTGAGCAAAGGACCAGCTTAAATGTAGGCTCCAGCTGGGAGACGGGGTGTTCCGTAAGTTACCCACCCTATAGGAGCAATCGTGCCACTCTCAGGGGGATGCTCTAAGGTTTGAGATTCAGCTGGGGGTGGTAATAGATGCCTGCTATCCCAGCACATGGGAGGCAGGGGCATCAGGAGTTCAAAGTCATCCTCAGCTATGTAATGAGTCCTGTCTAGGGGAAATGAGACTCTGTTGCAGCAAAGAACCCCAAACAAAATGAAACAAAATAAAGATTATTAAGGGGGCTAGAGAGATGATTCAGGACATAAAGGTGTCCTTCACCATGGCTGGTGACTGAAGTTATATTCCTGGGACCCATGGGGTGGAAGGAGAGAATCAGTGCCTGCATGTTGTCCTGTGATCGCCACATGTGTGTTGTGTCAATGCATGATCCCTATAACACACTCACACACATCACACAACACACACACATACATATATACATAACACACATATGCACACATAAACAACATACACAAATACACACATAACACATGCATATACAACACACATATACAATATGCACACACATATATACACATATACAACATACACATACACACAACACATACAAAACACACACAAACATAACACACACATGTACAATACACATGCATATAACACACATACATACACATATACAACACACATAAAAACTCACTCTCATATTCACATACACATACACACATACACACACACATACACACAAGTGGATCACTATAATAAAACGTTTCAAAGGTTTGAGATTGGGCTGGTGAGGTGCTTTAGTGGGTAAGGGCATTTGCCTCTGAGCCTGATGACTTGAGTTCAAATCCTAGTAGTACATGGTAGAAGAGAACCAACTCCCACAAATTGTCCCCTGACCTCCACAGGTACACACGTGTATGCACATGTGTGTGTGTATGTACAAACTCACACTAAATAAAAAGGGTTGAGATTAAAGGTACAAAACCACTTCAACAGGATATGGCAGCCGCGACAATAATTAATTTTGCCGTTTAGAAGAAATCGATAGTCAGGCTGTGGCTGGGCAGGTGGGACGACGCAGACCGCATGCTTGGTGTGAGCTGCTGGGTTTAACCTCTGCGAGGTGTGTGTGTGTGTGTGTGTGTGTGTGTGTGTGTGTGTGTGTGTGTGAGAGAGAGAGAGAGAGAGAGAGAGAGAGAGAGAACACATACAAAAACCTGCAAACAATATGACACCAAAAATGTATCTTCAGCTCTTTTTCCGATCGCTTCAGACACAAGGTGTGAAGTGTAAAGCAAAGCTCTGAGACAGGGGGAGGAGGGATGGGATGAGCCTCATCTCCCAAGCCTGGAGCATGGTCATCTGAGCTAGCAAGCTGGACCCGAAGCTTCTTCTGTATGGAACCATTCAGAGCTCATCACCTGCATGCACCTGCAGCCCAAGGCGGCTCTGGCTCTGTGTGCCGAGTTCCTGCTGGGTTCGGGGGACTTTTGTATCTCACTGCTTTCTCAGGGTCAGATACAGGCTTTTGAGTTGAACGTGGGCAGCAGATCATTGAGGGCCGCCTTGCCTCTGTCCCAACAACACAGGTCAGTGAGATACAATGGGTACCAAGGGGCCCTCTGCTCCAGTGCATAGGGGAGGAGAAGAAACATTTGCCGTCCTTTGAACTGCTCTGTTGGCTCCCCTAGAAAGTGCTCTTCCAAAATGTAGGTCCCTGGCTTTGGAAGCGCTCTGTAGGCACCAGGGCCCCATGGGCGGGCAGCAGTGCTGCTTGGCACTACCCCTGCTCCCCAGGGGGCACCTCTGAGATCATCTCAGTAAAACTTTAATGCCTAGAAGTCGATTAGGGTGGAGCATTCTTCTGTAATCAAGAGGCGATGCTTTTATTGGAAAGGTGCAAGCGGCAGGGGAGGGAGGCAGCTGTGGGAGGAGGCTCTGGAGAGCTAATGGCTGGGGCTGGAGGATGGTTTTGACGGGTGGCTCTGCCAAGGCGAGGCATGTGGGGAGCAGATGATGGGCAGGGGACTTCACAACTACCCTGAATACATTTACTTCTCTGGGTTCTCCCAACAGTTCCATCGAGTAGAACCCCCTCCCTAACTCTTACTTTAGAGAAGAGGGGCAGAGGTTGGGAAATTAAATCCAGAAGTAGAGTTCAGCCCCTGGTATACCCATTAACAGCCCTGGAGGGAGAAGATGGAGGGAGAGCCCTTCCCCACAAGCCTGCTTTCTCTGAGCATGGTCCTTCCCAACAACACTTTTTTACCAGCTGCTACGGACCCCCTTCCCCCAACCCGCAAGTGCAAGAGGAAATCGTGTTATCGCTGGTAACAAATCAACCCAAACTCACAATCTTGGGGGAAGCATTTTACCACACTCTTGGATTCTGTGTGTGGGTCAGGAATTCAGGCAGAACTGGGGTGGAGATGGCTAGACTCTCCTCTAGGTCTGCTTCTGGAAGCTTTAGCTAGGAAGAATGTATGGAAAGAGCTGCAAATTAAACCCAGCTGGCTGGATGCTCAAGCTAGCTCATGGCAGGGGGTCTCAGCCAGATCTTCTGTAGCCACTGGCCAGGGTACCCAGATGTGGTCTCATTAGCAAGACAGGCTTAGGATACTCTGTCAGATACCCAGCCTTGTTTCCCTCTCAGTGAGCATATTTGAGAGAACCAGGCAGGCCTCTGAGCTAGGCTTATGCTCTCCTCGGTCTCTTGTGGACTCAACCACAGCTCAAGGGAAGGGACACAAGCATTCACCTCTCCATGGTGCTAAAGAACATGCAGCCAAGTTTTGGGGGTGAGGTGGGTGGGGTGGCTGTGAGAGGGGATGTGGTCTCACACACCCCCAGGCTGCCCTGGAACTCACAATGCTGCCAAGGCTGGGGTTGAGCGATGCTCGTCCTTGCTTTACCCTGAATGTGGGTTTACAGGTGTGTGCTGTCACATACAGTGGAAAGGTTTTGGGATTGAACCATGGCTTCGTGGACGCCAGGCAAGAACCCTGTCTACTGAGCTGCACCCCAGTTCTCAATGGTGTTTCTTTTTTAAGTCACTGTATTGTCTTATTTCTTATCGTCCCCATGACTCTCAGTGTCCAAGTACCTTAGGAATTATAATAGGAGTTACTAAAAGCTAGAGTCCCACCATGGCGTTGCCACTAACTAACCGTGTGGCCTTGGGCCGGCCACTTGGTCTGTCAGTATCCACACTTTCTCATTTTACAGAATCACAGTTGCAATAAAAACAAACGTTTAACTGCATCTCGTCACTTACCCACGGTCTTGAAAGTATAGCCATCGCAGAAACCTCTGAGCAGGATTTGCTGAGAGTCAAGGACCCCTGAGCTGCAGGCTGGAGTCTGCTGAACAGACACTTGGGGCCACAGAGAGGGCAAGGGTGAGGGTGGCTGAGAGGCGGACAGAGGGGAGACTTGCGCCTGAAGGAGCAGCCTTGAACTGCTTGGGGCCACTGTTGTCAGAGAGTGGAAGCATGGGATAGACCATCGATGTGGATGAGACCACAGGCTATGTGCTTGGTCCAGGCACATAGGAAAGTCAGGCATGAGTAGGCCTAGAAAGTGAGAGAGACTGACCAGAGATCACAGACTTGTGTGGTTCAGGCCAGGGCTGGAGGGGGTCGTGGCTGGAACTAACCCAAGGAATGTTAGCTGCTGTAAGGCAGTGTACGTGTACTCAAGGGAAGTCACAGGCAGACAGGCAGGGCTAGGGTGTGTGTGTGTGTGCCTGTGTACATTTTTGTGTTTGGGTGTATTTGTGTGTATGTGTGCACACATGCTTGTGCGTGTACGTGCAAATATGTGTGTGTGTGTGCATGCGCGTGCACATGCGTGTTGTGAATCCCACAGGGCACACACTTAGAGGAGACCTGTGCTTGTTTTAACACTGTGCTCTTCAGGTTTTGAAAGTCTTAATTATATATGAAAAGTGAGCCTTGACTTTATTCCTATTTGCAGGGAGTATCATGAGGATGAAAGCTGCGGGCTTGCAGGCCAGACAGTCTGTCATCTGCAGGCTTACTCCCAAGGCTCAGTTGGAGATCCGGAACCCAGTCCCTCACGGAAATGGAATAGCAAGGCTGAATAATGTACCAGTTCCATGGGTGTGGACTATGGGCAGGGGTAGGGTGAGATGGGGAGATATTCTGATACTTGTGAAGCTAGAGGGTTGTAATGTTTGGCCTCAAGTTAACAAGATCCCTGCTTAAGGATGAGACTGAATAAAAATGTACTTCAGGTCCCTGGGAGAGCAGACAGGCAGCTCCCAGCATGCCACACTCCAGGCACACCTGTCTCATTGGAAGGGTTAAAGTTGAAGAAGGAGTACCGAAAGTGTGGAGAAGTCAGTCTAAGAAAGAGCACAGTGAAAAGGATCTGCCGGCCAGGAGCGGGACTGCCCGAGATCCCTCCCTGCTGTAAGAACAGAATGTCCCAGCTACTGCCTGGCCACAGCCCTTCCCTCACAGACGGCACAGGCTCCTCCTGAGATGCTGCCCGTCAGCCCCTAGCTAAAGGACTTCCAGATGCCAGGATCTCTCACCTGGGGAGGAGAGCTGACACCAGGGGGCACTGGTGGCCACATGTCCTGCCTCTAGTCTCTTCCCAGCCACTTGCCTGGCTGCAGGCTCATGCTGTCAAACCTCCCCCATCCTCAGAACAGGACACTTCTGCAACAGAGGTTTTGATTTCCTTTCCTCACAGCCATGTTGTCTGTCTGTCTGTCCATCTGTTTGTCTGCCTGTCTGTCTGTGGCTCTATCACCCTAACAATCTGTCTCAATGTCCCTCTTGAGTCTGCATCCAAGACATTGTAGTTGGTGTGGGGGTGGTGAGGGAGGGCTTGGAGAGCCGCAGAAGGTGACTACAGTGGAACCCTTCTCAAAGCAATGGGATAAAAAGGAATTAGAGACATGACCGGCAGGATCTCACTTTAGCCTGTTCTCTTGGGAACAATCGATGAATGGATCCTTCCTGTCAACAGAGGCTGCTTTAGAATAGAATGCGTGGGAAATCGCAGAACTGAGTCTTCAAGATGCACGACTTTGTCTTCTGACTCCTTGTGACCAGCTCAGACAGAAAAGGTTTTATCTTCTCATCACAGGATGGCAAAACTATCATCAGGGACAAAGGATTAGGGCCAGAAACCAGCAGTCATAAACAACCCATGGAAATCTCTTTTCTGCCCCCTCATAACCTCCTCACAAAGCAGGAGCAATTATTAACCTCAGATGAGCCCTGGTATAGTCTGTAATCCCAGCACTTGGGAGGTGGAAGCAGGAGGATAAGAAATTCAAGGTCATCCTTGGCTACATAGCAAGTTGGAGGGCAGCCTGAGCTATCTAAGACTCTATCTCCAAACAAACAACAAACAAAGAAACAAATATTTTGATGAGAAAACCGGCACAGAGATGTTAAGTAACTTGCCTCTATGACACAGCTCAGGAGGGGCAGGCTGCAGAGGGCCCAGTATCCTCTGTGACTCCATCCCAAAACCCTCCCTCAGCCCTCCGGTGTCCTGCTTCCTTTGAGTCCTTGGTTGGAGGATCCTGAGGCCCAGTACCCTTGCCTCTGGTCTAATCCCAGTGATCTAGTCAGATTACTTTTGGGAAAGGTAGAATTAAACAAAGAAAGAATGCCAACCCACTGGGGCGGAGGAGAAATCTTCAAGATTTTTGGAAGGGTCACAAAACCACACTCTCTGGTACTATAAATGAAATAAGACATACAACTGAGAGCTGGGGTCTGTGGCTTGCGGCCTCATCTGCGACAATCCACCTCATTCGGGTCTGCCTCATGTCTGCTGATATGTTTCACTGGTGTCCACCACAGATAGATTTTCTCACGTTTCAAGAGAAGCCAGATCTTATTTTTTTTCCCTGTGAGATTGTCATAAGAACTAATAAGTAACTTACCATTGAATAGAGAAGTAACTCACCATTGGTGCCTAGAAAGACTGCGTGTGACTCAGTAGCTCACAAGGACCCCGGCTCTATCGGCAGCACTGTATAAAGTGGCAAAGGTGAAGGTCGTCCTTGGCTCAGAGAGACAGAGACAGACAGACAGACAGACAGACAGACAACACACACACACACACACACACACACACACAGAGAGAGTAAAAAGAGGAGGGAGAAGTGCTTCAGGTGTGTGGCATATGGCAGCATCTCTGACTAGGTGCAGGTGACCATCTAGCCCAGTTAGATTCCCCTAAGATCAAATAGCTGGTACTCAGGGACGTGGGGCTGCCAGGCTCCTGACCCTAGGTGGAGGGTGCTGGATGCTTCCTGCAAACCGTAGCCTGTTTCTAAGCTGCTCCTTCACGGCCTTGTAGCCGCACACATGCCTGGCTAGGGATCTTCTCAGCATCGTTTGTACTGGTTCCTGACTCTCAGAGACATTTTCTTCCTTTAATAAACAAGGCCGTTCTTTAAGCCTGTTTTCAATGGAACCGGCCGCGGGGTGCTCTCATCTCCCTGGGCTCCTGTGGAAGCAGAGGCTTTACAGCAGCTCCCACCCCACCTTATTAGCACTTCGGGGCTGTATTCTACACGAGCAGACTTCCCCATTTAAGCCAGGGCTCACCTACTGTTACTCAGGCCCATTAAACCATTAAGAAAAAAATGGTGCCTTCAGGAGCCAGGGAGGCTTGTGCACTTTGTTGGAGAGGAAGCCATTTCCTTTGCTCAGTGCAAACAAATGCTCTGCACACCACTAAAAGTTCCAGGAATTCTGTGCTGTGAGGGGGTCCAGGTGTGGAGAGACAGAACAGGAATCGGGGGCTGTAACTTCATCCAGGGCGCCCAGCTTTTGGGCCATCACAACTTCCAACAGGGCTTAGAATGGCTTTGGGGTTTGTGTGTGTGTCTGTGTATTTGTGTGGTATGTGAGGTGTGTGTATGTGTGTGTGGTGTATATGTGTGTGTCTATTTGTGTGGTATGTGTGGTGTGTGTATGTGGTATATATGTGTCTGTGTGTGTTTGTGTATTTGTGTGGTGTGTGTGGTGGTGTGTATGCGTGTATGTGTTGTGTGTTGTGTGTGTGTGTGTGTGTATGGTTTTGTGTGGTGTGTTGTGTGTGTGTGTGTGTTGGTGTATGTGTGTCTGTGTGGTGTGTGTGTATGTTTGTGTATGTGTGTGTATGTGTGGTGTGTGGGGTGTGTGTGTGTGTATGTGTGGTGTGTGGTGTGTGTGTGTATGTGTGGTGTGTGTGATGTGTGTATATGTTTGTGTATGTGTGTGTGTGTGATGCACGTATGTGAGTGTTCACCTATGTCTCCACGGAGGCCAGAGGTATCTTTCTCTATTGCTCTTCACCTTATGTCCTGGAGCTCATTGATTCAATTAGACTTGCTGGCCCGAGAACGCCTTCCCAGGGCTGGGGTCACACACCCCTGCCTGGCTTTTCAGGCACAGAGTCGAGCCCAGGGCCTCAAACTTACACGCAAGGTGCTTCACCCACTGAGGACCTCCTCAGCCCAATAAGCCAACTAGACAAACAACTGATAGGGAAAAGCACAGTGAGGGATTTATTCCGTGTGAATGGCCATCCTGGGAAGAGGCACACAAAGACCCAGTGACCCCTCAAGTCCTGCTGTGAGGTGTAGGTTCAGATATCAGTTGAGTGTAGGTAGTGAGTTTTGTGTTATATGTATTTAACCATAATTTTAACATGTGGTCAAGAGGCCATAAAACATTTTAAAAGTAAAATATGTTTAGAAAACAGAAAACAAAGACAAGCACCATATAATAATTGAACAAAACCTAGGAAACGGCAAATAGTTTACAAATAGCACTATTAATTTTTACTCTAAATTAAAATCCTTAGATTGTAGATATAGCTCAACGGAAAGAGATTGTCTGTCATACACAGAGTCCTGGGTTTGAAACTCAGTGCCACAAGACAAATAAGTCATAACAAATAAAAATCCATTTGTATATTCATCACATGACACAGTTAAAATGGAACAGCCTGGAAACGTGGAGATCCACGAACTGTCTCTGAGAAGGCTGCTCCTTAGGGTCTCACCCACACAACATCCTGCAGACCACGTTTATTTTAAAGACTTGTTTACCGTGTGTGTGTGTGTGTGTGTGTGTGTGTGTGAGTGTGTGCGTGTGCGCGTGTGAGCGTGCCGTGTGCGTGTGAGAGAAGAGAGACAGAGACAGAGAGAGACAGAGAGAGAGAGAAAGAGAGAGAGAGAGCCATGTGTACAGTGCCTGCAGCCAGATCCCTGGGATACTAGAACTGAACCTGAGTCCTCTGGAAGAGCAGCAAGCCCTCTTAACCACTGAGCCATCTCTCTGGCCCCTGAGACATTTTAAATGTATTAGACTTCACAAATGTCTAGAGAGACTACATGAACTTTTCATTACAGAAATACCAACCATCTCTGGCCTGATATGACACCTCACTAGCTTGTCCCTGCTCCTTGCTCCTGTGCTGTGCACTTAAACCCAAGGCCTCTAACTCTTCCTGCCCCCAAGTCAAGCAATTTGCCTCTCTCTAGACATGTTCATGCATGTATCTATTCATAGTAACCAACAGGTCCTGTATGTGAAAGGATTCTTCCTCTATGGTACATGGTGGTTTGCATTGGGTGCAGGATTAGAACTTTCTGGAAAACATCAGTATGATGTAATATCGCTCAGAGAACGAACTGCTGAAAAGCTATGGTCCGACTAGGAAAAAGCAAACCTCGAGTAGAGTGCCTTTCTGCATGGCCCTGCTGTGTGTGTTTGCAGTCACACACATCTCCCTTAGCCAGAAGAGAAAAATATAAAGGAAGTCATGGTTGCGGGGGAGCCTCCCAAAGGTCTGGGAGATGGTACACTGGGCACATGACTTGCTGTGCAAGCGTTGGATAGTCTCTTTCCAGCATCTGGAGGTTAACAGAGTGGTTTGGACCCGATTCTGCTCTCAATAGGCCAATTAAACGAAATGAGATTAAATGGCAAAGAATGGAACTTTATTCTGTGTGGCCATACTGGAAAGAGGAACTGCATAGCTGCGCAGTACCGGTCAAAGTGTGGCTCCATCATCCCTCACGTCTCAGTTCTCGTTCACCCTGCAAGGCGCTGTTACAATCTTCTGGCAGGTCCTAAACTTTTCCTCTCTTTGCATTTGAGTTCTGGGGAATTCCAATTCTTTGATGTCCGTTGTCTCAGTAGTCTGATATCCAAGGGGAGGGACACAGTCTCTTTACAGTATCTTTACCCCTGGAGCTGGAGAGGTGGCACAGCTGTTAGGAGTGTTACTGCTCTTTTATTAGAGGTCTCAGGTTCAGCTTCCAGCACCCACAAGTCTTCAGGCTCAGTCCCTTTAACTCCAGCTCCAAGGGATCTAGCACCCTCTTGTGGCCTCCTCAGGTACTGCACTCACATGCACGTGTCCACAGACAGACACAGCATATGCACATAATTTTAAAATAGTACCCCCCCAAAAAAAGGTATCTTCACTCTAGCCAGGACAGTTGAATTTACGAAAGAATCAAAGGAATAACTAGGACTTTGCTCTTTGGGAGGTGAAGCTGGATCATTGGTCATAGGTGTGTGTTGTGTATGTGTGTGTACTCACTTGCTGACATGAGCCTGTATTGAGGACAGATGCCAGGATATCTTTCTCCATTTTCCTCTCCACCTTATTGTTCTTGAGACAAGGTCTCTCACCGGCTAGTGACCTCTTGTCTGGGCCTTCCCAGGTCTAGGGTTACAGGCGTGTGCTGCCACACTCAGCTTCTACATGAGTTGTGGGGAGCCAAACTCAGGTCCCCAGGTTTGCACTGCAAGCACTTTATCCACCGAACTGTCTCTCTAGCATTAGACATATTTTTTAAACCAAAATATATCTGGCCTAGAGAGATGGCTCAGCGGTTTAAGAGCACCGCTTCTCTTCCAGAGGCCCTGAGTTTAATTCTTAGCAACACATGGTGGCTCACAACCATCTGTAATGGGATTGGATGCCTTTTTTGGCATGGTGGCATACAGGCAATAGAGCACTCATATGCATACAATACATAAACACACACACACACACACACATACACACACCCTAAAATTTCTAAGACAGTGAACGTTGGCCTGTCTCCTGGGATTCAGCACCTCACTCTCTCAGTACTGGCTAAACAGTTCTGCTTTTCTCTGATCTTCCCTCCTCCACCCTCCAGAAGATGCCCAGCAGTGGGCTGGCATCCTTCACCAGGAACCCAGTTTCCAAGGCTACCGTTGATTTGACTTGTTTCTTCCTTTTCTTTTTCATCCTCCTAATTCAGGAAGTCCTAATGTGAGCTGCCACGTGTTTACAGGCCTCCTCTGAGGGGAGCCTCTCCTCTGTTATGTTTTTTCTTAAGGAATGTCACTTCTTGACCCAGTGAGGAAACTCTGAAAGTAACTGTCTCCCTTTGACCCCAAGAAGTGGCTCAGAAAACTGGAAGTGGCTTAAAGCTGCCTCCAACGTGACCTTAGCTCTGTGAGCTAGGAAGGGCGGAGTGCAACCACAGTGGCCAGCCCCGTAGCCAGCACAATAGGTCAGCACAGCAGCAGTGTGGTACTTATCCCGGCAGGAGTGGATAGTCTGAAGAGGCGCTGTGTCCCTTCCCCCATTTGGCCATCAGAGTATTGAAACAGATCGGAATTTCTCCTGGAATCCAATGCTGGGAGGAGGAAAAGGCTGAAGCTGGTGCCAGGCAGAAGGGGGAGCCTGTTTCCCCAGAATGAGATTTCACACAGTTCTGACAATTTTTCAAGACAGACTGGAACCCAGGCAACAGTGCTGTGGTGACTGAGTGGAGTCAGTACAGCTTAGCAGTGCAACCACTCTTTGAAAATAAACGTGGTCTGCAGGACGTTGTGTGGGTGAACCCTAAGGAGCAGCCCTTGAAGAGAGTGCGTGGATCTCCACGTTTCTAGGCTGTTCTATTTTAACCGTGTCATGTGACAAGTGTACAACTGGATTTTTATTTGTTATGACTTATTTGTCTTGTGGCACTGAGTTTCAAACCTGGGACTCTGTGCATGACAGACAATCACTTTCCACTGAGCTACGTCTACAACCTAAGGGTTTTAATTTAGAGTAAAATTAATAGTTTGTAAACTATTCGTCCTCTCCTAGTTTCTGCTCCCTTGTTATATGGTGTTTGCCTTTGTTTTCTGTTTTCTAAACATATTTTACTTTAAAAATGTTTTATTTTGTTTATGTATATGTGTGTAGTTGCCTGTATGTATGTGCCTACATATGTGTTCGTGTACCATGTGCATGCAGTCCTCACAGAGGCCAGAGGAAGCCATTAAATCCCCTGAGACTGAAACTATAGCCATGTGAATGCTGGGAATTGAACCTAGGTCCTCAGGAAGAGCAGACAGTGCTTTTAACTGCTGAGCCATTATCTGGCCTCTTAACCACATGTTAAAGTTGTGGTTAAATACATATAACAGGAGGCTCACCATCTACATTAGCTACTTTCTTGTTGCTTTGATGGATACCGTTGTCATGGTGGGAAAGCACAGAGGCAGGAATGTGGGTGACTGCCAACACTGTGTCCTGATGAAAAAGCAGAGAGACAGTATAAGAGCTTGACTTGTTTTCTCCTTTTTGATTCAGCTTGGGACTCTAGTCCTAGAGATGGAGCCACCTACAGTTAGTGTGGGTCTCCCCTCCTCAGTTAAACCTCTCTGGAAATGCTATACAGATGAACTCACAGGTGTGTCTCCCAGGTGACTCCAAATGCAGTCGAGAGAATCGTGTCGCATCGTCTTAACCATTTTCAAGTATGGGGTCTATGAGTGTAGACTGCACAGACTGCATAGACCCGGTTGTGAGGCTAAACGGCAGGCTTGCCTATTCTGGTGTGGAAACTTTGTATCCATTAAATGACCTCCCATCCTCCCTCTGCCAGTCACTTCCATTCCGCTTTTTCTACCTAGTGGAATGGAATCACAGTTTTGTCTCGCCCCCCTCTCTGTCTCTCTATCTCTCTGTCTCTCTGTCTCTCTGTGTCTGTGTCTGTGTCTCTGTCTCTCTCTGTCTCTTTCTCTCTCTCTTTCTCTCTCTCTCTCCAGGATCTTACACAGGACAGATAGACTTGCAGTGAAGCTGAGGCTGGCCTTAAACCTATGATCGTCCTGTCTTCTGAGTGCTGGAACTGCCGGGATGCACCACCATACCTGGTTGTTAGGTAATAGGTTTTGTTGTTGTTGTTGTTGTTGTTGAAGTTGTATGTGTGTGTGTGAGCACCTGGACATGTACTCAGAAGCCAGATGAGGGCATTGAGTGTCTTCTTCTATTAATCTTTCTTTGTCTAGTCCTTTGTGGTAGGTCTCTCCCTGAACCTGGGGCTCAAGCTTTCTTGACTAGACTGGAAGGCAGGAAGCCTCAGTGACCCTCCCATCTGTCCCCTCTCCCATCTGCAGCTACAGCCTTGCATGATGTGCCTGCCTCATTATGTGGGTGCTAAGAGCTGGTCCTTAGGGCTGCACAGCAAAGTCTCCTAACCACTGAGTTGTCTTATCGACGCCAGTATTTGCCATTTTGTGAGAGACTAGTGGCTCATGTCACTTTACACAATGCCCAACAACACCCATGCCTGATATCTTTTCTTCTTATTATTATATTTCCCTCTCAACACGCTTGGGAAAAGCTATACAATCTCTATTCTTTAGCAAGTTATTTTAGCATGCTAAAGTCTGTCAGCATGTTAATCCTCTTGCCTAATTAGCAAAACAAAGGGTTCTGAATGCTTCAATGCCATTAATCTCTTCCAACTAAAATGTTTTTATCATCCTGCCTTGAACCTGTAGCTACTTTCTCTCGCCTCAGATCAGATATGATTGCTGCTGTTGGGACTGTCGCCTCAGATGAGATATGATTGCTGCTGTTGGGACTGTCCGCAGTCTGTGTCCAGCGTCTTCCAGGAATTAACGTGTTTTCCCTCACCATCCCTTTGCCTCCCAGACGTACCTTGTAAGACAGTTCTTTTGCTTGAAGCATCTGTTAGATTATTCTCTTCTGTGGAAATCTTTTGGTGACTCAACTTTTCTTAGTGCTTGTTTGAAACTGTCTCTACTTCACTATTGTTCTTGAAGGATGGATTCATCAGCACAGAATTCCAGATTGACAGGTTTGATTGTCTCTCCCGTTTTCTCAGTACATTAACCATTTTACCCTATTGTTTGATGGATTTGGCTGTTGCTACTGAGATGCCAGTCACCAATTAAACTGCCACTCACTGGCATATGATCTGTCTTTTCTCCAGGGGGTTTCAGACTTTGCTTTAGAAGTACCGAGATTTCATGCTCATGTGCATTGTCATTAACTTTTTAAACTGTTCATTTTGTTTAGGATTTGTTGAGCTTCTTGAATTTGTAAGGCACACTTTTCCTGTCAGTTCTGGAATGTTCTCCATTATTATCACAATGCTTTTCATACTGTGTTTTCTTACTCTCTTACCTTTTCCTTCATCCCCTTGACTCTTCTTTAAATCTTTGCATCAAGGGCTAGAGAGATGGATCGGTGGTTAATAGAACGTACCTCACTTTCGGAGGACCAGAGTTTCCCAGAATTCACATCTGGCGGGCCACACTTCCTGTAACTTTAGCTATAGAGATCCAGTGACCTCTTCTGGCTTCCATGGAGAAACACACACACACACACACACACACACACAAAACACACAACACACACAACACACACACACACACACACACACACACGCGTGCGCACACACACACACACACACATACACACACACACATACACACACACATACACACACATACACACACACACATACACACACATACACACACACACACACATACACACACACACACACACACACACACACACACACACACACGGGGGAGGGGAGAGAGAGAGGATATAAAAATCCATCTTAAACATTTTTTTGTATCATTTTGTATTTCTGTGTGTTATTTTCATTTAATTTACTTTGGGCAACCTTCCAGATTACTGATTTTCCCTTCATATGTGTCTAATCTGTTAGTTAATGGTATATGTGGATCTTGGTTTCATTTTCTGTTGCTATGAGAAAATACCCCCAACAAGAGCAACTTAAGGAACAAAAGGAGTTTATTTGGTTCTCAGGTCTGGGGGACAGTGTATCCTTGCAGGGAAGTCACATTGACAATGACCTTGGTAAAACCATCCTTTAAAGTCTCTTGTACTTCATCTTTAAATTTTCATTGTTTTAAGGTTTTCAATCTACAATTCTAACACACAATCATCAAGAGGGCTGCGTTAGCTTCTTCAAGCCTCCCTGAGTCTGCTGGCTGCTTAGTTTACCTTCCACTCCAGGTACAGCTCTTGGTGCCATACCTTGACATTGGCCTTCTCTTGAGAGTATGACTTTACAGGGCCCTGGGATTTTTTGGCATCCTCATCCTATGTAGTCATCTGAAAGGGAGCACCCAGACTCCAGGGCTCAGCAGAGACCCGCTAGTAAAAACTGTTTCCCACACACTCTTCCAGTCAGAGATGGCCAGTTCCAAGTGTCAACTTGACACAATATAGAATGGCCTGGGGAGGAGGTCTTAATGAGAAATTGTCTAGATCAGATTAGCCTATAGATAGATGTTGGACCTGTCTGCATAGATGGCTTGCTTGTTGATTGACTGAGCCAGCCCACTGTGGGTGGCATAATTCCCTAGGCCTGTGTATGGAGAAAGGGAGAAGAGAACAATCGTTCATGTGCTAATTCATTGCTCTATGCTTCTGACTGTGGATGTCTTGTGACCAGCTACTTCAAGCTCCTACCACCGTGACTTTCCTGTGGTGGTGGACTGTCCTCTGGAATTGTGAGCTCAATAAACTCCTTGCCCTTTAAGTTGTTTTTGTTGAGTCCTTTATCACATCAACATGAAAGAGAACTAAGAGCAAAAGGTGCCTGCTTCTCTCACATGTTGCTCTTTAAATCATCGCAGCTTTTAAAATGTTTTAAATTTTCATCTTTCATTGTTTTATCCATTGTGGTGGTTGCTTTGATCGCAGAAATGATTCAAAGAACTTGATTCCCCATTTTGATGGAAATATTATTTCAGGCTCCTTAAGCACTGTGCTTTTTAAATATAAAAGTATTTTCACACACATGTCTTTGTTAGCATTTTGATTTTCTTTTACACACACACACACCACACACACACACACACACACACACCAACATCATACACATCTGGTATTGGTGTTGACTTCTGATTTACAAGAAGAATCTGTGAGCCTCTAATTAACAAGCTTGTGAGAAAGCTTTTTCTCCTGAAATAAAAGCTTTATTCAAAGGCTTACGGTTAATGGAAATGTTTTTAATGTTTTCTGGTGATAAAACTGAAGGTAGGGAGTATTCTTTAAACATGAGATTAAATACAAAATGTAAGTGAAAATTCAGATCTTTAACCTTCCACCTGAGCCGCATCTCAGAACCCTCCCTTTCTACTTCAGCAATCACAAAATTGCCTCTCTACCGTGTTTGTTAAATATATCGCAGACTCGAGGATCTCAACATTTTGATGTTGGCTCCTAGACGGTGTCCCTCAAACTCTTCAAGTGTTGTCAAGCAAACATTGTGTGAGATTTTCTTTCTGTCACACAGCTCTGTGTGTTCTTGAATCTTTGTCTTTGCTGACAATGTTATCAGGCCCACTCTGCCTGCCTCTCCCACCCACTGCATGGTTATTAAAAAAATCTAAGACTGGCAGGTTATTGTCAGGAATCATCTTCCTCTCTCCTCCCTTCCTCCCTCTGACCTCCCTCCCTCTCTCTTCCTTCCCTCTTCTCTCCCTCTGTCTTCACTCCCTCTCTTTCCTCCCTCCCTCCCTCTCTCTCTTTGTCCCTTTCTCCTTCTTTCTTTCCTTTGTTAGTGTACAATTCAAGAATGTTAATGGGGGCTGGAGAGATGCCTCAACAATTAAGAGAGCTTGCTGCTCTCGTCAGAGAACTCATGGTCAAGTCCCAGCACCCACACTGGGCCGATCACAGTCCCCTGAAGCTCTAGCAACAGGGGATCTTACACACCCTCTTCTGGCTTCCGTGGGCACCTGCACTCTCGTGCAAATGCCCACACACAGATATATACATAACTTTAAAAAAATAAGAGAAGGAAAGAGAGATGGCTCAGTGGTTAGGAGTGCCTCCTGCTCCTACAGATGACCAGAGTTTGGTTCCCAGAACCCACGTTAGGCAGATGGAAACCACATGCAATTCTAATCTGAAGCCTCAGACTTCCGGGGCACCTGTACTCAAACACACATGCCTACTCACCCTCACATAATTAAAAATAATTAAAAAATAGCTTTGATTGCATGACCATCTTGTATATGGGTAAGTAGGTGGATGGATATGCATGCAGAAGTATGCATATGTGTCTGTGTGTAGGACTGAGGTCAACCTTCAATGTCGTTTCTCAACACACAACCATTTGACTGTTCTTTATGTGTTCGTATGAGTGTGTGTGCACAGGTGACTCTTCCCATCTGCCTGTGTAAGCTTGTGGAGGCTGCAGGAGGCTCTCTGTCACTTTCTGCCCATTTCTTTGATGCAGGGTCTCTCTGACTCTTAGCCTTGTGCTTTCTTGGTTAGGCTGGAAGCCAGCAAGTCCCCCGAGATCTTCTGGCTTCTCTCTGTCTCTCTTGGAGCTGGTGTTATAGGCACACACAGAATGCTTAGTTTGTGTGGATGTAGGGATCTGAACTCTGTGGGTGTAATGTCACCAGGTGCTTCAAATTCCTGCTGCCGTGACTTCTCTGCAGTGACGGACTGCAGCCTGGAACTGTGAGCAAGTGCTCTTAACTGCAGGCTCAATTCTCCACCACCCGCTTTGTTCTTGAGTCTGGGTCTCTTACTGTCCCATGTGTCACCTAAAGGTGGCCAGTGAGTCCTGAGGATGTGCCTGTCTCTGGGACCCTGGTACTAGGATTTGAGCAACTGCAGCCTGTTTTTAATGTGGGCTCTGAGGACTGAACGCACATGTTCATGCCTTCATGGCGAGCATTTTATCAACGGAACTGCCTCCCCAGCCCAGCACTTAGCTTTCTTTATGGTTGAGATGTGGAATGGGGCCCAGCCAGGGAAGGGAGGGTGCTTGGAGCCAAGAGCATTATATCTTTCCAATCCTCTTCTCTTGGGCCTCTGTTAGGGGCTCGAGCTTGTTAGGGGCCCAGAGCATGGGTAAATGGGACCCGGCTCCTGTGGGAGGCCGGGAACTGAGCATGGTCTCCTGCTTAGCAGTGCTACAAGGTGGCTGTGTGGTCCTGGAGAAGCCAGAGCCAGTGCTGCAGGAGGCTTTCTGTCCTCTCATTTCCTACCCCCACCAAGGCAGGCACAGCTTGGAGGCTTTTCTCCCAAGCATTTTCTTCCCTCCAATTAACTGTTCGTAACAACAAAGAGCGAAACCAAGTGATTTAAGTAATAATTTATCATATTCAGTTCACCATTAACAGCCATCTAGTGTTTCCTTTGCCCTTTTAAATGAGTTTCTGTTCCGAGGTTCAGCTCTTCCATGTATTACACAAGCTTTTAGTGAGTGCCTCCCTCCCCTCCTCTCTCTCCTTCCCTTCTTCCCTCCTCCCTCCTTCTTTCCTTCTTTCCTTCCTGCCTCCTGAGTGCTTGGATTACAGGTATGGCCCATGCCTGGTTTTATGCAGCACTAGGGATGAACCTGGGGCTTCATGCCGGGCAAACACTGTAAAGCGAGCCATGTCTTTAGTCCCTTTATGTTGACTTACTGTGAACTCCAGGCTGGATGTTTGAAAGATTTGGGGAGAAGACACAGTCTTTGCCCTGGACTGGCTTTCAGGCTAACCAGGTTATTTATGACATAGGCAGATGGGGGGGGGCATGGTGCTTGTTAGGGTTCATGATGTAGTACAGGCTTGGAACCTAACCGAAGTCAGTGCTGGAAAGAGGTGGTTTGAACCAGTGACAGACCAATGGTCGTGTGAATGTTGGGGATGAGGGAGGGAAGAGGGGAGGGAGGAAGAGGAGGGGGAGTGGAGAGTGGGAGAGGGAAGGGGAGGGCAGAGAGGGAGGGTGACCTGCGTGGATATTTTGACAGAACTGCAGCAGTGAGTTTGTGGCATAAAGGCAGAAGAGATGAAGATGGACCCCATCTTCCAGAGGAAATTGGGTAGTCGTGGGGGTTTTAGTATTCACTGTCAGCTGGACAGAACCTGAAATCACTTAGCAGTCAGCCTCCAGCCAGCCTCTGAGGGTTATCTGGTTTAGGTCAGCCTCTGTGAACACCTGAGATCTAACCAGCTGCAGCAGGAAGACCTGCCCACTGTGAGTGGCACCATTCCCTTAGCTGGGATCCTGGGCTGGGCAAATGCATAAAAGCAGTGGAGAAGCATACCTTCGCCTTTCATTTCCCCTCATTGTGGCTGTCATGTGACATCTGCTTCCAGTTCCTGCTGCCTCAACCTCCCCACCATGACCAACAAAACCCTTTGACAAAATGTTTTTGTCAGAGCATTTATCTCAACAACAGGAAAGTCCACTCAAGTTTCAGGTTGCCTGTGTTGGTTTCTTCCAAGTCTGTACTGTTGGGCTGTGTGTGTGTGACTGAGGTGTCCCCGTTAGACACAGGCATCAGACTTGTGGCTGGTGTATAGCAGCAACCACTGCATTTGTGTGTCACGGAGGCTTTGAAATCCTGGTCACTCTACAAGGGCCATGGTTGCAGTACTTTTTCTGTATTTCTAGGCCTGTCAGCTCCCTGATGGTTGACTATGGGTCCAGGGAGGACAGGCTAGGAGGTCTGGGCCTTTGGAGTGACAGTGGGGCCTCCTCATAGTCCATTCTTAAGTCAGATCTCAGAGCTCTGGGGGTTCACTGAAGCTTCTTCATGGTTAGATGTGCCTTCTCAGGAGGCACCAACAGGCTGGGAGTTGAGGGAAAAGGCTTTGTTGACCTTCCAAGGAGCCCAGCACGCTCACAGGCTGGATTAGCAGCAATTCCAAGATTGGAAGGTTTTAGGAGGATGCTGCAGGAGAAACCAACTGTGGTCTTATTTTCCAAGTACCTACAAACATGCGATCGCACCTCACATCAAGGTTTCTGAGTCAGCTATATTACAGACTAAGCGTGAATAATAGAAAACTCACTAAAATTTCCACTATCTGTTTTGAGACAAGGTCTCAGGTAGCCTAGGCTACCCCAAAACTCTCTATATAGCTCAGGCTGGCTTTGAATTGCTCTTTCAGTTTCCATCCCTCAAATGCTAGGATTACAAGCGTGTGCAACCAGGCTTAGCTCCAGAATCTTTTTCATTTCTAATTGAATATAAAGTGACAACAGACTAAATAAAAACAATTTTACAGCTAATTCCACATGGTGGAGGGCCAGCAAGCAGAGGATGTTTTCTTCTGAGAAAGCATTTTATTTGAAAGAAATGAATAACCTGCTTGCGGTGGGTATTAAGAACCAGGGCACTGTGCATACGAAAAGTAGAGTGGATAGCTCTGTTCCTTTGTGTGTGTGGTGTCTGTATGTGTGCTCGTGTGTGCGTGTGTGTACATGTGTGTGCAGTGTCTCCAGAGGCCAGAGCTGGACTTACAGGCAGTTGTGAGCTGAGAACTGAGCTTCAGTCCCACACAGGATATCCAGTACCTTTAATTGCGGAGCCATCTCTCCAGCCCCTTTTTTTTTTTTTTTTTTAATTTACTTTTAATTTTTTAATTTTTGTTGTTGTTAGGTAGGGACTCATGTAGCTGACTTTGAATTTGTGATCCTCCTGAATCTATCTTCCGAATGCTGGGATTACTGGCATGAGCATCATACCTGAGAGGGATAAGCTTAGGACCAACTATGGGAGCATACGCAACCTAGCAGGGGGTCACACTGCTGAAGAAAACTAGCTCTCCCTCCCCAGCAGCTTTCAACTGCCAATGGTTAAAAGAAAATATAATTTTTAATGGTGTTACATGGCCACAGGTCAAGCTTCCTGGAATTTTTGGGGCGGGGCCACTTTACTGGCCAAGACATTTGTGACAGGTGTTGTGTTCCTGGTGTCAGAGTAGACAGAACAGATTCTCATGATTGGCTTGGGCATTAACCAACTGTCCCAGGTCTGTTTTTTTTTTTTATTTACTTTTATTTTTTTAATTTTTGTTGTTGTTAGGTAGGGACTCATGTAGCTGACTTTGAATTTGTGATCCTCTAATCGGTCTGCTGCTGACCTTGAACCTCACCTATTGGCCATCTCTGCTCCCGACAGGATTCACCGCCAGATGCCTTTAAAATTTCCCCGGGAGTTCTAACAGTCATGAGTGTGTCTTCCTGTCATGGCAGCTCAGTTCCACTGTGCTCCTCAAGGGGTGCTCCCCAAGGAGTGCTCCACCAAGGAGTGCTCATGCAGATGTATGATTTCATGGCGGGACACTGGAAAAAAAAATGGTGTGTATGTGCATGTGTGTTCATGTGCGCAAGCGTGCATGTGCATGCTCACTTGATGCGTGCTTGTGTGTGTGTACCTGCGAGAGCACGTGTGCTTATGTCCACAGGTTGTATACCAAAGGCCCCCTTTGAGTGTCTTCCTCTATTGCTGTCCACCCTATGTTTTCAGAGACTGTCACTGTGCTCAGAACTCACCTTTGTGGCTAAGCTGGTTGGCTAGCCAGCTCCAGGAAGCCTTCTGTCTTGGCTCTGGCTTTGATGGGATCGCTAGGGGTCTGAGCTCAGGTCCTTTGGCAGAGCTTTATCCACCGACCGAGCCATCACTCCAGTCTGCATGGAGATTTTGGTCAAAGGGTAGACTGTTGCTCTCTCTCCTTTATAAATCTGATGGTGCTGCCCTTTAAGGTTCTACTTCCCCCACTCTCTTCAGTTAGGCCAACCAAGAAGAATAAAGCCAGAGTAAATGGAAATATTTAAAGGCTATTTAGCATGGCAACAAGTTTATTGTGAGTCCTAAGCTGATTATATCCTTTTTGACTTCTAGCCAGTCCCTTCGCTCGGGCTTCCGTATAGACTTGGCCACCTATCCCAGCCCCAGGCTGGCAGCATGCCTGTCTGCCTACGCAGTCCCTGCCCCTCTTCCAACAATCTCTTCCCTGCCTGGTTTCTGCTCTGGTAAGCCAGTAAACCATTGCAGCACCTGCTTATTGGGGGTTGGTGTGATTGGCATGAAGAGTGTTGAGTGTGTGCTGGAGAGATGCTCTGGAGGTAAGAGAGCTTGCTATGCAACTGTAAGAACCTGAGTTCAAATTCCTGGCACCTACATACTGATGATGATGATATGATGATGATGATGATGATGATGATAAGTATGATGGTTTGAATATGCTTGGCCTAGGGGTGGCACCATTAGGAGGTATGGCCTTATTGGAATAGGTGTGACCTTGTTAGAGGAAGTGTGTCACTGTAGGGGTGGGCTTTGAGATCCTTTTCCTAGCTACATGGGAGCCAGCCTCTGTTTGCCTTAGAACAAGACATAGAACTCTCAGCTCCTCTAGCGCCTATGCCTGCTTGGACACTGCAGTGCTTCCTGCCCCGATGATGATGGATTGAACCTCTGAAGCTGTAAGCCAGCCCCAATTAAATGTTGTCCCTTATAAGAGTTGCCTTGGTGTCTCTTCGCAGCAATGAAACCCTAAGACAATAATAAAAAACCAGTTTGGCACACACACCTGTAATCCCAGCACTGAAGGCAAGATTGCTGGGCTTGCTGGGTACCAGCCTAGCTCCACCTCCAGTGAGAGACCCTGTTTGTACGTGTACACACAGGCATGCATATCCTCCCACCACACATACCCTCACATGAGCAAACCACATGCACACACACATCCACATACCAAAAGTGTGGAATGTATATAGAACATTCGCCTCTGTGTAGGGTGGTGGTGTGGTGGCGGTGAGAGATCATACGTGCGGATGCTAACTCTTACTGCAGCCACAGACATTTAGATTTGGCTTACCTCTCCTCCTGTGCACTGTGAGCCTGCGGAGGGTGGTGACAACCAAACTCAGTCCTCTGCAAGAGCAGCAAGTACTCTTAACCACTGAACCAGCTCTCCAGCCTGCCATCTTCTTTTGATTTTTGGTGATAGAGTCTTCCACTGAACCAGAGTGCATGCATTTCGCTTGACTGGCTGGCCAGCAAGCTTTAGGGGTCCTCCTGTCTCTGTCCTTCCCAGCACTGGCCTCACAGGTGGGCAGTGCTTGCACCTGAATTTTTTTAATGTGGGTTCTGGGATTTGAACTCAGGCAAACACTACACTAACCTAGACATCTCCCCACTTGAATTTGGGGTTTCTGTAAGAATCATTTCTTCCTAATCCATCTGGTGAATTGCATACGATCCTGATGCCATCTCCTTTCCTGTATACGTTGGTTCAGACTTCTGGCTCTGGTAGGGGCAGCCAGTCTCTTCTCCAGGAGTTTTGCATCTGGGAATGAAAGAGGTGAACATGGAAAGTCCATAGCAGAGAGGGTCTGTGTTTCTGTCAGGAACACAGAGAGAAAGGGGCACAGAGAGACTGTCACGCAGCTACAGAAACCAGGGACAAGCAGAGTTTGGATTTGATCCCATGAGGACCCCGAGTTTCATTTCCCTTGAATCCTGTATGACGTCCTCCAACGTCGTCTCTTTTCTGCTTATATTAGCTAAGGTTAGGATTCAATAACGTGGGACCAGAAGAACCGTTAAGAATAGATATCAGCAACTGGGAAGTGGAGTGCACGAGAATCTAAGTGCAGGTCCACAGAATGAACTGTGAGTCCGAGGATGGAGCGTTTCTTATCACTGTCAGGCAAGGGGTGCAGGAGTTTGACCCCCCTGATAAGCGCTGTCTGATGCAGGTGTCCATCGAGGTCAGAGGACAGTCTTCAGGACCCAGCCACCTTATGTTTAGAGCCGCGATGGCTCCCGGAGCCTAGTGTTCTGCCAGGCTGGCTGGTGTGAACCTCAGAGGTCCTGTGTTTCTGCCTCCACAGTGTTAAAATTATTGTGACTTTTCTTTCCATTTTTGATATTTAGATGTGTGCCCATGGAGGTCAGAAAAGAACATCAATTCCCTGTGGCTGGCTTCCAGGGGGCTGCGAGCCTCCTGACCTGGGTGCGGGAACTGAGTTCAGGTCGTCCATGCCCAGCTTAGTACATCCTTGCTGAGCTATCTCCCGTGAGAACTACCATTTATGGTATCTCTGAGCACACCAGCTGCTTCCAGTGACCGGACACCTTCCGCAGCCTGTGATTGATTTCAGCTAACTCCATGCTGGGTTGTTCTCTTGTACACTAATAACCGCCCACGGTAAGGGTTGCCTTGTTTCCCGTGGTTTCTGTCTTGGTGGGTGCCTTCTGCAAAGCTTTGAAAGCTTAGCCCTTGAACAGCTTGGAAGTGAAGGAGACTGAGCCCTAGCTGACAATGGAAAATTGCTTCCAAGGTGACTCACTCATGTAGATTTTAAGTTGGTTCTGGCTGTGGTCAAGAGGCCCCCATTCCTCTAACCATGGACCCTGTAAAGGGCTAGGTGTCATCACAGTCTTGCGGCTGGCTTCCCACAGAGTGGTCAGCTGAAGAGAGTGGTACAGAGCAAACAATGCCTTCTACATCCAAGCTTCAGGGACTGTCATGTCTTCAGTAGCCTGTCTGTGACACAGGGTAGTCTGTCCAGTTTGATAAGAGACTACTCAGGAAGATGATGATCTGGATGTTAAGACTATTGAAATCACCTTGGAGGCTGGGGGCTATCACTGAGCTACCACTGGGGGATGTGAATCAGATGATAAATGTCCCAGACTCCTGATATGCAAGTACATTCTCCATGACTCTTCAGAAGGTCCCAGAGAGACTGACCACCATACTAACCTCAGACACTAACCTTTATCAGCTTCCCTTCCTTCTCTGACTTCCTCCTCTCTCTCCTGTGGTTCTATTTTGTGTATTCACATGAACTCCTGTGTGCTGAGATGTCTGTCTAATGCCTTGAAAGGAACACAACCCTGAATTGAGAGAGAATGTCTTGAAGGATTTTGAAGTGGAATGGAGCTGACCACTGCAACGCAGGACATGGTGACTGAATGTGGGTGTCTCCCAGGTTGTCTAGGTTACAACGCCGGATATGCTAACTGAATGTGGGTGTCTCCCAGGCTATCTAGGTTACTTTCTCACTGCTCTGATGAAATACCCTGGCCAAAACAGCTTAAGGGAGAAAGAGTTCATTCTGGCTCACAGCATCGAAGTCCAACACGGTGGGGAATTCATAGCAGCAGGAGCTTGAGACAGCTGGTCACATCGTACCCCTAGCCAAGAGGCAGAGTGTGATGAACGCATGCTCAGTTTGCTTTTCCCATATTAAACAGTCTAGGGTCTCCTGCCAGGGAATGACATCATTCATAGAAGGCAGATCATCCCATCACAATCAATGCAGTCAAGTCAGTCCACCACAAGTGCACCTAGACATCGGTGTTTCCAGTGATTCTAGAATCTGTCAGCTGATGTACCAACCACAATACAGGTCAAAAAAGCTTCATGTGGGGTAGCAAGGGTGATGGGGTTGGGAAAGCCAGTGAAAGGGAGGTAAGAGGAGAGACAGCAGCATTAGCAGGGCTTGGAGCAGACAGGCATGCTCGGGGAAGAAAACAGCGCAGTGTGGCTGGGTAAGGTAGGCTAAGACATGGGACAGTTTATGCACACGGATGTGGTGGACTGTTCTGGAAGACTGGCGTGATGGTCCATCTGAGAGGCAAGAAGGGCTCGTTCAGGGGAAGCTTACTGGAAAGGAAGGATGAAATTGAGGAGGAAGACCCTACAAAGGTGGACTTGGCAGAGTGTCCTTCCCAGAACCAGGCTTATAGGACCTGGGAGTCTGGGGAGAAGGAGAGACACAGCCTCCTTGTTCAGGTGGCCTATGTTTGCATATTTCTTTCTGTCACTAAGCCCGCATACTTGAAATCTTTTGCATTTACTTCAAGGTGGAAGCTACGAGGATTCCCTGAAACTTCAGGAATTCCAAATACAGCTTAATGGTTTGGAAAAAATATTTGAAATAAGTTGATACTAAAAACCAAAAGAAAACCCACAGGAGCCTTTTAAGATAATGAACTTAGAAGCCTCCTGCCTCTTCAACACACATGCTTTCCTGCACATAAAAAACATGCTCAGAGGCTCAATGCTTCTCTTCTTTGCCCTTCTCTTATTCTGAGAGCTATCCTGACATCCGATGAGGACTTAGAGTTCCAATTCATTCTTAAATGAATGGCCGGGCTGTGTACACCATGCCAGGCCACAAGTCTCCATGTCTGTGCTCTCAGTTCCTTTCCACAGGATGGAGGATGTTGGCTTGGTAGAGTGAGAAAGTAACTAGGCACTTTCTCTCTTAAAAACCACCAGGCAATAGGCTGGAGAGATGCTTCTGTGGTAGAGTCCTGCTGTTCTCCTAGGGAACCTGAGTTCAGTTCCCAGCACCACATGATGGTTCACAGTTGGGTGCAACTCCAGCCCCAAGAGATCAAATGCCGCTGGCCTCAGCAAGCACCCACACCCCTGTGCACATATCCAGGTGCAGACCCAAATACCTATGCATGATGACTGGGCACGGAGGCACATGCCTTTAATCTGCCAGAGACAGAGACATGTGGATCTCTGTGAGTTTGAGGCCAGCCTGGGCTACACAGGGAGACCCTGGTCTAAAAAACAACACAACAAAACAAAATATTTAAAAACAAAAAAGAGAAGGAAAAGCCAAAAATGGTGGTATGTGTTTTAATCCTACCAGTGGGGCAGCAGAGACAGGCAGATCTGTGGGGCTCGCTGTCTCCAGAGATCGTAAATACTGAGGTCCAGGTCAGGGAGAGATTGTCTCAAAAGAAAGGAAACAAAAAAAGGAAGGCGGGCAGTGGCCTATGGAATAACATGAGATGTTGTCCTCTAATCTCTACACACAACGATATACACACACACTTATGCACACTCATACACATGCACACACATACACACATGCACACACAAGCACATGTACACACATACACACATAAGCACATGTACACACATACACACATACATATACATGCACAAGTGCGCACACATGCACACACACATGCACACATACACACACAAGTACATGTACACACATACACACATACATATACACATGCACACTCACACACACATATACACACACACATACACACATATATACACACATACACATGTACACACATACATGCACACATATACACACACGCACACTCACACACATATACATACATACACATGCACACAATGTACACTCACACACACATGCACACACGTGCTCTCTCTCTCTTTCTCTCCTCTCTCTCTCTCTCTCTCTCTCTCTCTCTCTCTCTCTCTCACACACACACACACACACACACACACACCCCAATAGGTATTATAACTAGAGGTTGTCAGGCATTTGCCAGTTATGGCCACATTCACTCCTAACGGTAATACGACTGGGAAGAGCTATCCCATTTCTATAGGGACAAAGCTAAGGCCTGGGAACTTCCATATGTGCCCAGCAGCTCAGCTTATCAGTGGGGGGAAAGGTGGTCTTCAGTGTTGCTGGGGCAGGACTGACATTTGCCCGGTTCCCACCCCACCCTCCTTAGAACCCTCCTTAGTCTAGTGTTCTGCTGATAAAAGCCAGTCGTGCATCTGCTGGGACAGTGCCTGAGAATGGCCTGCAGAGTGACACTTTCCACGTAGATGTTCTTGATACGCGAGTATAATCTACTTGCTCATTTCCCCGACTCCTCCCTTATTATTATCATTCCAGATCCATCCTCAGCCCTCACAACTTCACATCATTTTTTAAATTTTAATTTTTGTTGTTGTTTCTTTTTTGAGACAGGTTTTCTCTGCACAGTTTTGGCTCTCCTGGAACTTGCTCTGTAGACTAATCTGTCCTCAGACTTAGAGATCTGTCTGGAGATTTTCTTTCTATTTAATTACTCACTAAGTGCAGTTTGTGCTGCTCCCCCCACCCCAACCCTCTGCTCATGGGTGTGTGGCCCTTCACTGGAGCATGGTTGAGCTATCAGAGGCCACGCCCTTAAAGGAAACTCTCTCTTCCAGTAGCCATCAACCATCAATATCTCCTCAGCCAGGAGTGGTGGTTCATGAGCCCCTCCCACCTCCATCCTGGAATGGTGATTGGCTTGATACGGTCACTATGCGCCTCTTCTTTGATGGTCCCTGAGTCTTGGGGTTGGGGGTTGAGACAGAAGACCATCTGTGGCTGAGCACCACACGGCATGTGTTCCCTGCAGCAACCAGTTGTGAGCTTCACCATTAACGCATCCCCCTGCACCAAGAACCTTCTCCTATGGCATCTCAGAGCTGTACTCATCTAATTCCTATTAGATTTAACTTTCTCCAGAAATTATAAACAACAACAACAAAACAACGCAGTGACTCACACTAAAGAGACTTGATGTTTGGTGACAGGACCTCTGCAGAATTGGTTTGGTGGCCAAGGGGGTCATCTTAGCATCCCTTTGGCTCCTATATAAGCTAACTACAGCACAAGAAAAGACAGGGGGCAGGGAGGATTCTGACTGGATTCCTCGCAAGGGATGGCATGTTATGTGGGGTTCAATAGCCAGGCTCAGGTGGCCAGCAGAGCCCAGTGTAGCTTTTCTGGGAGGATTTTCTATCCTCCCTCACACTCTTGGATGAGGCTAAGGAGAAAAACCAACCTGTTTCTTTATTAATGATGCTTTTTGCAGAGTTAGATTAAGCACTGATTAAGCAAGATGTAAGCACTCTCTCAGTCACTTCTCTGGTTACAAGGCTTCCTTCACGACTCTTTAAAATCACTTTGGCTCCCTTCCCGCTTACTGCCCTCCCTGAGCTCCACCCAGCTTCCCAGCTGCCCCTCCCAGGCTCTAGCCCACTGCCAAGAGTGAGAATCTCTGAAGCCATACGGTGCCCTGAGCCTCCCTACAGGAAGACAGGTAAGCCGGCCAGGCTGGGGTTATCCCAGTCCTCTGTCTTTCAAGCTGGGACTTGTTATTTAGAGAGCTTTGTGTGTTTGTGCCAGGCTGAGATCAAGCCCCTTTGTAACCATATCCCATTGAAATCAGAGCTGGAGACTAGGTAGGAGATACACGGTCAGGTGTCAGAGCCCATCGGTCGTTTCTCATAGATCGTGGGGAGGAATTGACAGGAAGGGCCAGCTGCCCTGCTCTGACAGGTGCTCGTCACCCTGAGGGCTTGATGTCACCAGTTGGTGTTTTCTAGATAAGGTATGCTTAAATTTTATCTAAACCTGAGGTTCTGGTATAAATCTAAATATTTTCTGGGTCCCCTGTGGACACTTAATCAGAAATTACTGTGCTGTTTTTTGTTTGGAGAACTAATCTTGTGGTTGACTTTGGACAGGGGTCCTTGTGTGAACGTCTGCTCATGCTCACTTGCTTCTGGTTTTCTTATGGAATCTATTGATGGGGAGGTGACCTTCCTTCCGTTGTAATCTGCGTTAATAAACATGATTTAGGGGTAACCAAGGCTAAGAACTTGGTCAGCCCGCCATGCAATGTGGACAAGGAGGTACCATGGAGCCTACCTGCCTTGGTGGATGGGTGGGGTGACCTGGTATGAGGCAGTGGGATGCCTGTGACAAAGATGGAGGCATGTCACACAAAGTGAAGGAGCTAAAGACCTTGCTCAGCCCTACTAGAGACTGGGTGGCTTTCTCCTCCCGCCTTCCTTGGGAATGGCCAACTGGGTGGATTTGCAGGGCAGCCGAGAGCTTTCCACCTGGAAAGTGTTTGATTGGGCCCGAGGAGCTCTACAACTTGCATATAGGACCCTAGGCAAGGCTTTTGACTTCTCTAAGCCTTGGTGCCTTCTTGTGTCAAATTGCCAAGTTGCCAAATTGCCACCTACCTTTTAGATTTTTCGAAAATAATCCATGGAGAGTCTAGCTTACAGCCATTATTAACTCATGAATGCCCATGTGACCGTTGGCATTCTGCTGTAGGGACAGGATCCCCTCCTAAGTGAGTTTGGTGGGCAGTTGCGAACTTTTCATGATTTCCCAGGCATTTCCCCTACTGGTTGGGGTAAAGTGTGAGGGTCTGACCAGACAGCTTCCTAGAGAGAAAATGAAAGCAAGCCAATGGTTGGGAGCCCTCCTCTCAGAGAGCAGAAGAACATTCACTTCATGAGACTGTTCCCAGACCAATATGAGATGATGCAGGTTACACACCCACAGTTTTACCTGGGACAGGTTAAGCACTGTTAAATGGTAGCTGAGTCTGTTAAAGTGTTTGTAAAGCAGGGCTCAGTGAGCAGATGACCACGCACAATTGCGTGCAAGTGCCAGTGACAGCCATGTAAAACATGATCGTGAGAAGGGGACCGAGGAGAGATATGCCAGCACATTAACCTTGCCTGTGTTCGGTGGCTGTGGCTTGTTTCGGATCATTTCCTGTTTGCGTTTTCTAAATGTTATTGAATGAATGGCTTTACTAGCTGCAGCAGGAAACAGATGGCTCATTCCAAATTGGGCATTTTGAGACTGTTTTATTAAAGGGACCTTGTAAGAAGGTGCGGGCAGATCTCAGTGACAGAAATGAGCAATGGTGTAGTTCTTGTCTGGTGAGTGGGGGCTGTAACACCCTGTATCAGAAGGGGTAAGGGAAGGCAGGCAGGCAGGACCAGATAGAGACACATGCAGATGGCAACTTACCAGTGTGACTGATAGCCAGGACCAGAAAGAGAGGAAGGAGGATATTCCTAACCCCTCTCCATCCCCCTCAGGGTTACTTGTGAGTACATTCACTGTCTAGACACAACCTGAGTACAGGGGATCCCAACTGTGAGCTAAATGTGGGTCACCTCAGGGCACAGAGCAGGGTGAGAGGATGAAGGGTGACCTGGTGTAGCATAGTGGGTCATGTGACCTTGAGAGACTTTAAATGGAGCCCAGAGCCTGTGTGCAGACACCAGTGCCTTCATGCTGTGACTCCCACTCTCTAGGACACAGACCTCTCCTCACCAAATAACTTCAGCTCTTCAGGGCCACCTTCACCCGTGCGCACGGCCCTCACTATTACCAATTGTGTTTACTTTCGGCCATTGACGTCTGAACTCCCAGTTTCTTCACTTACCAAGCTTAAGTGTCTGTCGGTGAGAGGAAGAACGGAGTTTACTGGCAGTTACTTCTTCACCTCTGGTTCTTCCTGTTTTGTCATTTGTATTTTTCTGCTTATTTATTCTTTAATGTTTTTGTTACTGCACATTGGCTGCACAGGACTATGGGCATCATTGTGGTGATTTCATATGTGCATATAAAACCTTTTGACCCTGTTCATGATTCTCTCTTACTCTTCCCTCATTTCTTTCCTCTTCCTCAATAATCCTCCTTGTATGTCTTTATCCCCCCGCCCAGATCCACATTGGAGAATAAAAATGTAATATTTGCCTAAGTCTGGCTGATATCAGTGAACATGGTCATCTCTGGTCCAACCTGTCTTGCTGCAGGCAACACGTTTTCATTCCTATTTATTGTCAAACAGCACACACTTAAAGACACGTCTATCCATTGCTGAGTTTTGAGGTAGATCCTCAAAGCTGGATACCTTGAAGGATGGCCCAGTAACTGCAGGTGTATAGGTATCTCTTTCGGATGCTGTCCTTGAATTGCTAGGGTGTGAATTTGGGCATGTTGTATCTAGTCGTATGGTAGCTCTATTCTCATTGGAGTCTCCACCCTGATTTCACAGTGACTTAAGTCATTTCAGTTCCCACCAGCAGTGTGTGAGGTTTGCTTTTCCCAGGTGCCTCAGTATCCTTTGCTTTTGTTTTAAATGGTAGGCAATCTAATTGTTCTCTCTCTCTCTTTCTCTCTCTCTCCCTATCTCTCTCTCTCTCCCTCTCCCTCTCTTTCTCTCTCTCTCCCTATCTCTCTCTCTCTCTCCTCTCCCTATTTCTCTGTCTGTCTCTCTCTCTCTCTCTCTCTCTCTCTCTCTCTCTCTCTCTCTCTCTCTCTCTCTCTCATGCGGGATTAAATTAGGGCCCCACCCTTGCTAGGCAAAGGTTCCACCATTGAGATGTATCTCCAGCCTTAGATGGAATCTCAGTGCATCTTTGGCATTTCCTTGGTGGCTAAAGATGGTGAACATTTCTCCTATGTATTTGTCACTTGTATCTGCTCTTTTGAGAGTCTACTGTCATCTTTTGCCCACTTCTTGATTGTCTAATTTGTTCCCTTGGTGTTTACCTTCTTTATAGATGCTGGATACTAATCCTATGTTGGCTGAATGGCCAGGAAAGATTTTCTCCCATTCTGTAGGCTATCTGCTCACTCTGTTTATTTTATCTGTTGTTATACAGATACTTTTTAGATTGATGTAGTCCCAGTTGCCAGTTCTTCCTATTATTGTCTGAGCTACTGGAGTCCTCTCCCGAGAGGCAGTCATTTTTCCTTCAGTTCTTGTACACAGCTGTAATATGATGTGGGGAAGCTCTTACTTGGTTATGTATAAATGCTTCCTATACCTGCATGTCCTTATCTTTCCCAAGATTTTGGAGAGTATTATTTTTTGGCTATCATTTCCCTAAATAGTGTTCTGTGTCTTTTGTCTATTTCTTTGTGTCTTCAGCACAAAATTATGTAACTTTGTTCTTAGATTTTTGAGACTGAATCTCATGTAGCCCAGGCTGGCCTCAAACTTAGCACATAGCTAAGGATGGCCTTGAACTTCTGGTCTTCTTGCCTCTGCCCTCTAGAGTTCTTTGCATGTCCTGTTCATAATTTCTTAGTTTTTTTTCTTTATTGCTGTCTGATTTCTCTAATTTGTCACTGTGTTCAAGTCCTGAAATCCCCTCTTTGACATGAGCTAGACCCTACATGGAGCTCTCTCTACTCAGATATTTGTATTGGCTCAACGAGCTTTTCATTTCCAAGACTTTCTTTTGCTTTTTAAAATATCCATCTTCGTATTGAGTTCTCATTCACCTCCTATTTTGTCTTTCTTAATTGTTCCACTATTTTCTGCAATTCATCGATCTTTTAGAAACTAATTGTTTTGAATTCTTTATTTGGCATTTCATCCACTGCGATCTCTCTTGTGTTGGTTGCTAGTGACTCTCTGATCCCTGGAGCAGCCTTGTTTTGGTCTTCATTATATCACAGTGTTGGGATCAACTGCTGTGTCAGGATGGACATATTACTCTACTTTAAAACATTTTATTTTTATTGAAAATAACTATTTTTATATGTATCTGTTTTTGCTTACATGTATGACTGTACACTACATGCACGAGGTGCCCAAGACCAGAAGAGGGTGTTTGATCCTTTGGAGCTGGATTTGTGGATCATTATCACTGTGTGGGTGCTGGGATTTGAACCCTGGTCCACTGGAAGAACAGCCAGAGCCCTTAACCACTGGGCCATCTCTCCAGCCCTATTTTCTACTTTCATGTGATGGTCTTTCTAGGAACAGTTTTCTCTTAAAGATGCATCCTGAGGTTTGGGCTGTTTAAATGGCATTTTGTAGTAGTTTCCTTGTTACATCTTTAACAAAATTTTACTATTTTCCTTCCCATCCCCATCCCCTGTCCCCATTCTACAGCATGGTGTGGAAGTTAGAAGACAACTTCCTAGATTGGTTCTCTCTTCCACCGTATGGGTCTAGGGCAGTGAACTTAGATCATCATTCTTAGTGGCAAGCACCTTTACCCACTGAGCCATCTCTCTAACCCCCTGGTTACTTCTTTTGATAAATGCATTTTGAATCAATATAAGCTATGTTAGATCCTGAGGGTATTTCTTTTTCTGTGGGTCTCACAAGAGTGTGGTATTATGGCAGGTCCAGCAGATATACCATGGACAGTGTGTTTCACTGTCTGTAACTACAGCTCTAGTGTCAGCAGCAATGTATATTCCAAAGGACTATTATAGCGATCTGTTCTGTGGACTCTGGCAGGTGCCAGGCCCATGGGTTTTTGTTCTTTCTCTTGGCTGTGGATGCGGGAGAAGGTCTCCTGGCTCTCATACATACCTGGAGTCTGGTCATCAGTTTGTTTGTTTGTTTTTTTTTTTTTTTTTTTTTATGTGTCTGGGGCTTTTATTTCCCCAATTCTTTTAAAGTATTGATTGACGGTGACTGTGTGCCCAGATGCTAACTCTTGGGCTGGAGAGATGGCCAAGTGGTTAAGAGCATTTGTTGCTTTTCCAGAGGACCAGCTTACAATATATACACACAGGACTCTTTCTACAACATGGAGAGCATACAGAATATAAAGTCTGTCTGTTCTTCCTGTCCCTTGTCAAGTCTATGCCCCAAGTTTCTACTGTGCCAGTGTGGTATCCCTTTCCGGTCTACCCTACAGACAATTGACACCCAAACCTTGTCACCTCAGCATCAGTTTCTGTAGACTTCCAGGACGCTATCCCTTGAGAGTGAGCCCCAGGGCAGGCTGAGCTCTAGCCCCACCCTGAGAGCTGTGTTTCTGCCACTCATGTCTGTGCCAAGGGTGAAGATGGAGGACAAGTACTACCCAGTGATCTTCCCAGACGAGCGGAATTTCCGCCCCTTCACTTCCGACTCTCTGGCTGCAATAGAGAAGCGGATCGCCATCCTAAAGGAGAAGAAGAAATCCAAAGGCAAGGCAGCGGCTGAGCCCCAGCCTCGGCCTCAGCTTGACCTAAAGGCCTCCGGAAGTTACCTAAGCTTTATGGGAACGTTCCCCCTGAGCTTATCGCGAAGCCCCTGGAAGACCTGGACCCATTCTACAAAGACCATAAGGTACTTTTACACGCAGGTGGGGCGTCGCCTCCCTGTGCTCACATGCGCATGACTGGTTCTCTGAATCCAGTCTTGGGGTCCGTGGGAGGTAGGCACTCCTCTCTCCCTTTGCCATCACCCTGTCTTTGTAGCTCTTTCCTGCTTCCTCTAATTCATGTGTTGGGGATGGAGATGAGGCTGACTCTGCAGAAAGGTTAAAAGGTCACCACAGGAAGCAGCCATGTCCAAAAGGAGCATGGCGGTCAGTCAGGACAGGAAGTCAGCCCACAGCTGGAGCCTGGCTTCATGACTTCAGACAAATGGCCACCCAGATCCTCACTTCCTCTATCTAGAGTGGGAACAAATGTCTGATCTCCCTACTCCAAGGCAAGACATGATGTGGATGCATATTTTAAATTGTAAATCAAACTGACATCCACAATTAACAGCAGTGAGAAGGGAAGGGATGCCCTTTTCAACGAGAGCATCGTTGGACCGTAGGCTTTCTAGACTGTTAAGTGAGATTAATGAAGGTCAGACTGATAGCTGATGTAGAGTAGGTGCTTAAACATTGAAGGCTGAGTCCGTGTTAGTCAAGTGAGCTCATGCGATTATAGCCAACCCCCATGTCAATATATAGAAACCTCCATGATTTATCTACAAACTATAATTCTGCTTTAAAATTTTTTACATTTATTTATTTATTTTGTGTACGTATGTGCGTATGCATGTGCCATGGATACATGTGTGTGTGGAGGTCAGAGGATGATATTTTCGGAGTTGGATCTCTCCTACCGTGTGCTCCCTGGGATGTGCCTCAGGGTGTCAGCCTTGGCAAGTGTCTTCAGCGGCCGAGCCATCTCACCATCCCTATATGGAAGTCTTCTTTTTCCAAATTAGTTTCTAATCTGAGAGCATGGGTGTTTTGTCTGTATGCATGTCTATGTACCATGTACATGCCGTGCCTACGAGGCTGGAAGAGGGGTAAGATCCCCTGGACCTGGGGTTATAGATAGTTGTGAGATGCCATGTAGATGCTGGCTATTGAACCCAAGTTCATTGTAATAGCAACCAATGTTCTTAACCACTGAGCCATCCCTCCAGCCCTCTCAGATGTAATTCTTGCTGGAAATTCAAGTATGACTTCAGAATGAGGAAGTCTGATTTCCAGGCTCTCCTTGGCTCCTTGAAAGCCTGGGCTGTGAGCACCCTACCCACCGCCAGAGGGTTTTAAAAGGCCCAGATGACTTTGCTGTCATCATGGTCCAGCAGAGTAGGGAAGTCCATCAGACGGAGGCTGGGAGCCTGGGGAAAGTTTTAGTATAATGATCATGATGCTAAGAGCATCTTTTGCTGGCACCCATGACCTCTCAAAGAGTTGTTACCTGGGTGCATGGTCTGTAAGTGGGAATACCAGAGTTGCCAGACCAAATGGGGATGGGGCATTTAGAGGAAATTGGGAGTATATGTGGAAGGTACAGAGAGAAGAAAGAGAAAAAAAAATACTTTCTCATTTCTCCTTTTATTATGCCCCAGAATCCCAGGCGTTTCTTGGAGGCATGGTTGTCAGAGGAGTTAGTTGGGAGAATTCTCTTTGCCTTGTAGCTAGGTAGAAGCTCACAGGACAGGCAATAGCTTGTGAGCTGTAGACTCCTGGAGGGCAGGCTCTGGTTTTAGAGCCGCCATTTTCTGGCCTGGGCTTGTCCTTGGAACTGGAAGGCTAGTTTTCAAGCCTGCACACCTATGATCTCATGTGGTAGGTGTGCTTAACAGTGATGTGAGAGCGCTCTACCCTACAGACGAGGAACCGAAGGTTGATAAGGTCAGACAACTGGAAACTAATCTCAAGAGTTCTCCAGTTCTTGGCAACTTAGACTCCACCTCCCTTTAGAGGCTCCTACAGAGGAAAGAGGTGGAGATGTGTCAGCCAGCAGGTAGGAGGAGCTGGTTCCCATCCTTCTAGTCATTAAAGCTCTGGCAAGTGTTGTTAAATGCACCATTAGCTGAAATATTTAAAGCAATGAGAGGAAGAGCCAGGAGAGTCATGTATACAGGAGCAGAACTGTACTGTTCCCCCTGTTGTTGGAGTGATCGTCCTTCCTCTATTGTCAGGGTAACCGTCCCTCTCCTCGTGTCATCAGGGGTGACTGTCCTCAAAGAGAAGGTCATTCTCTGCCCCGAAATGGTCTGCTTACTCAAAGGAAGGGCATAGAGCTCTTCTAACAAGTCTTGAGCTCAGAGACTCCTAGCGCCGAAGGAACCCCATGGCCCATTTCATATCGCCGTGGAGGTAAGACTGACAGACACTCGGGTCATACTTTCCCTCACAGACAGATGGCTTCCGGGTCAGTGTGTCTAGCAACTCCCTGATGGGAAGGAGGTGGTTAGAACGTTCTGGTGTAGATCCCGGGCTACACTACTCTTCTAGCTTTGACCATGGGCATCAGGGTTTGTCCTTCTAACCTGAGAACATGCTAGGCCATGAGGTTAAGAGGGATTTCCCCTCACACCAGAGGAGCAGTGCGATGGGATACAGGAATGGCCCTCGGTCTGTGACGATCAGCCTCAGAACAGCTAGGAGAACAGATCTGCTGTTAAATAGGAAAGGGAGAATTTGGGGTGAATGGCAGAAGCTAGTGAGTGACAAGTGGCTGTCTAGGGATGCTCTGTTCTTGGTGTTCAGGGACACATGTCAAGAAGAAGAACTGAGCACAGTGTGTATGCTGGTTAGTTTTTTTTTTTTAAATCAACTTAATACAAGCCAGGGTCATTGGGGAAGAAGAAAAATTAGTTGAGAAAATGGCTCCATCAGATTGGCCCGTGAACCAGTCTGTGGGGCATTTTCTTGATTAATGATGGCCGTGGGAGGGCCCAGCCCACTGTGGGAGGTGCCACTCTTGGGTAAGTGGTCCTGGGGTGTATAAGGAAGCAGAGTGAGCAAGCTGCATTCCTCCATGGCTTCACTTCAGTTCCTGCCTCCAGGTTCCTGTCCTGACTTCCTGTCATGATGGACTGTGACCTGGATGTGTGAGCTGAGCAAATCCTTGACTCCCAAGTTGCTTTTGGTAATGAGCTTCATCTGAGCAACAGGAAGGAAACTAAGATAGCCCACTGGGCTCTTTAGAGGTGGGTCTCGTCATCATCTGGCATGTCTGTCCTGTGTCTAGCATCTGTGGACCTGCCTCTAAGGGCCAGTAGAGCCCCCATCACTGACAGATAGCAAAAGCTCCATGCATAGGGGCAGTACCCACCTCCTTCCTCAGGTAAAGACCACAGGTAGATCCACCCTGTTTGTGTTGGGGGATGAGAAGGGGCCTTGGTGTGTTAGTTACAATCCTTGTAGTTTTGATAAACCTCTGACATGAAGCAACTTAGTGGAGGAAGTGTTCATTTTGACTTACGCCTTGAGGGGCTACAGTCTGTGAGGTTGGGAGCTTGAGTGGATGGTCACATGGCACCCACAGTCAGGAAGCAGAAAGAGATGACTGCTGGTGCTCAGCTCGTTGTCTCCTTTTTACTCAGTCAGTACCCCAGGCCGTGGTACTGTCCACATGTAGGATAGGTCTTCCCACCTTAATTAACACAATCTAGACAGAGATGCACAAAAACAGTCAACATTATATACATCACAATGCATCGCACCTGGTGACTTTTCCCCTTGAACACTCTACATTTATTTGATCAATCAATTAATTAATTTGTATGTATATATGTGTGTGTGTTTTGTATGCAAGTGCATGTCTTAGCTCATGTGTGAAGGTCACAGGATGACTTGCCAGAATCAGTTCTCCCCTACCATCATATGGGTCCTCGGGATTGAACTCAGGTCTCTAGACTTGGCGGCAAGCACCTTGACCTGTTGAGCCCTCTCACCAGCCCCTGAAGTGGTTTAAAGGTTAGAAACAGATTGGTTATTTCATTAGAACTGCTCAGACCTGCGCTACATAACCATATAGTCTCTTTGTATCTTAAGACAAATTACAAAAACTTCTTTGAGAATGGTAGTATTTCTCAAGAGACCTACTATGTGTGGCTGTTCAAGCTTAGTTTCTGTGGAGTCTCCTTCTAGTCCTGACGCTACACATACATACTGTGAACTTCAGCATCAAAGATTTGCTTTCCCAGATTTAACACCGGACCCTGCTTTCTAGGGCTTCAAAGCTGTGCTCTCAGTGTGTCCTGTAGTGTAAACAGCTCACAACAGAATGCTGATCTTGAAGCCAATGGGAGCACTTGGCCTCCAGAATCCCAGGGTAACTGAACAGTAATTCTGCCACTGGAGACTGCTGGTATTAGGCTCCAGACGTGGTTCCCTAGAACTTTCTCTAATGGGTCTTGGAAGAATCTTGTTTCGCTGTCGTGTTAATTTTTGTGTGATTTCTTCACAGACATTCATGGTGTTGAACAAGAAGAGAACAATCTATCGCTTCAGTGCCAAGCGGGCCTTGTTCATTCTGGGGCCTTTTAATCCCATCAGAAGCTTAATGATTCGCATCTCTGTCCATTCATATCCTTTCTCTAAGTTCAGGCTGGGAAACGTGTGCAAGCCCAGGGGTCCATGTGTGTTCTATTGCCATTATTATTGTTAATCTGCATCAGGGTCTTGAAGCTCAGGTTATCCTCAAAATCCCTATGTAGCAGAAGATAACCCCAAACTTTTGACCTTTCCCAAGTCCTAGGATTATAGGAACATGCCTCCATACACAGTTTACCCAGTGCCGGGGGGGGGGGGGGCGGGGGGGTTGAACACAGGGCTTCAGTTTGCTAGGCAAGCACTAGACCAGCTCCAGTTTTAGTGGAAGCAAATAGTCTTTGTTCCCAAAGTGCCCCTGGGGTGTGTCTAGCACTGTGTGGGGTGGTAAGTGTGCGAACCGCTAAGGCCCGGAGCCTCAGCTTCAGGAGACATGCCCAGAGGTATTTGAGTCTAAGTGAGCACAGAAGAGGCTAGGTCATTTTAGACCGGAGGGGGGAAGGCCAATATGGATCCATACACATAGTTCCTGGAAACAGGGTCTGTGGTAGGGACTCTTATTTAAGTGGTGCAGTAAAGAAGAACTCTCTGGAGAAGGAGGAAAGGAAGCAGGATGGCAAAGAGGAAGGACCCAGCAGATGCGCCCAGGGATGGTATGCCTGCTTAGCGCGCAGCATGTTCTGGGCTTTTCTCTCTGGAGCTGCCAGGACATGGGATAAAGATGTAACCAGTTAAGGCTGCAATTTCAACTAAGTCAGCCTGAGCCTGACTCTGTGGGGAGTTCCTAGATCACATGGCACCTGGGTCTCATGTAGTCCAGGCTGGCTCAGACTCTGTGACCCAAGGATGATATAGAACTATTGATGGTCATGATGCCCCTGGGTGCTGAGACTGCAGGTGTGAGCTGCCATGGCTGGTTCATGCAGTGCTGAGGACTCAGGCCAGGGCTTTGTGCATGCTGGGTAAATACTCTTCCGACTGAGCTAAAACATCCCCAACCTAGGGCCAGTTAAATCTATACCAACAAGATGTGTGGAAGGGACAGGAGCTCTCCCAAGGGGAGGCTGCTGTTTAGTAGGGACCCCTCTCCAGGGGATAGCATTAAGTTGTTTAGGAGCCAGTTCTCACAGGAATAGATGCATTTGAATGCAAGCAGCTCAGAGAGTCTCATCACAATGGTGGTCTGTCACCTCCTGCAGTGTCTGTGCCTTAACCGGTCCTGGTCACAGTCTTTAGCATGTTCATCATCTGCACGGTGATCATCAACTGTATGTTCATGGCTAATTCTATGGACAGAACTTTTGACAATGACATTCCCGAGTGAGTATTGTCCCTGCATCCACAAACCCTGAAGTCTTTCTTTTTAAAAGCTAGCTGAGGGGCTTGGGATATGACTCCCTTTGGTAGACTGTTTGCTTGAAGCCCTTGATTCCATTCCCAGCACTAGAGAAACTTAGCTCAGAGGTGCACGCTGTGGTCTCAGCACATGGGAGGTAAGGCTGGAGGATCAGAAAGATCAAGGGCATCCTCGGATATTGAACTTAAGGCCAGCCTGGGCTACAGTAAAACCCTTCTCCAAAAACAAAACAAAAAACAAAAAAATCCCCAAACACCACCCCCAACCCAAAACTTACGCTTTAAAGAACAAGTGTCTTAAACCGGAGTTGAGTGGAGAGTAGGGGTGGATCTCACTTCCCCAACATAAATGCTGGCAGAGTCAATTTTATTTTTGTAGATAGAAAAAAAATGTCTTTAGAAGAATTAAAAATATTTGTACCAAACAGCACACATGAACTTGTCATTCTTTATTCTTTGGTAATTTTATACATGAGTGTATTTAGATCCTGTGCCTCCCCTCTGAACACATACATCTTTGTGTCTAGATTTTAGATGGTTTTCTTTGTGTCCACTTCAGCTTTAAGCAGATCTATTTTGATAGATATATGATAGTTTATTTGGTAAACTGTAATTACTCAAAGCCTCTAGAATTTTAGCATTAGCTTCCCTACTGCCATCTTTTTGTATAAAGCTACTTTTAGATTATTATTTTTCTCAGGGTAGATGATTGGAAAGGGCTTTCCTGGATCAAGTATGTATCACAATGCCTTTAAATACATATTCGTATTTTATATTTTGCTTATATAATTAATATATTTACATTTTCTATTTTAAGTACATATTCGTATACCAAATGTTTTCTGAGAAGTTTGTATCAGTTTATTCTGCCACTATAAGCCTAGGGACCAATCAAATCACATTTTAAATTCAAGTGTCTGTGGTCAAATGTTTACCTTCTTAGCCAGGCACAGTGACGGAATCCTGTAATCCTGGCAGTCAGGAGGTGGAGCAGAATAATCAGAAATTTGAGGGAGGCCTGGACTACTTAGTGAGACTTGGTCTAAAAAATATTGTTTTAAAAATACATATATTTCATGGTGGCTGGGGACAAGGTTCAGCAGACAGAAGATCACTTGCTGCTTTTATAGAACAGCCTGGTTCAAGTCCCAGCACCAACACTGGATAGATTGCAACTACGCATAGCTCCAGCTCTAGGGGGTCTAGCGCCCTCTTGAGGCTTCTGAGTAACCTGTACTCATGTGCACATGCCCACACATATACATACACACATACACGTAAATAAAAGTAAATCTTTAAAAATAATTCTTTATATGAGTCTTCACAGCACTTGTCATCCCAGAACTTTGGACCCTGAGGCAGAAGGATTATGAGTTCAAGGCCAGTCTTGCTCACATAGTGAGATTATGTAAAAAAAATTTTTTTAAAAAATATTTCTTTACACTGGGAATTGGTGTTTCAATTTTGTTAACAATCTTTGTGTGGTACATCACTTTCTGTTTTTTACTTTCAACTCTTATTTTTCTACATTTAGAGTATTTTATTTTTATTTATATATTTTAGGTGTGTAGAATCTTTGCTTGCCTGTGTGTCTGTACCCCACACGGAGGCCAGAAGAGGGCACTGGATCCCCCAAATTAGAGTTACAGACAGCTGTCAGACTCTGTGTGGCTTCTGGAAACTGAACTCTGGTCTCCTGAAAGAACAAGCAGTTCCCTTAGCCACTGAGCCATCTCTCCAGCCCCTCTGACCCTCCTGTTTCTGTTCCATCTCACCAGAGCTAAGACTACAGGCATGCAGCACCAAGCCTGGTTTATGTGGTGCTAGGACTTGAACTCAGGGCCTTGTGCATGCTAGGCCAACACCCACCTCTGAGGCCCATCCCTAGGTGACTCCTTTCTTTGCCTGTCATTTATCATATCCTTTCTTTTTATGAATGATTTGTTTTGTAGATACATCTTCATTGGAATTTATATTTTAGAAGCTGTGATTAAAATATTGGCAAGAGGCTTCATTGTGGATGAGTTTTCCTTCCTCCGAGATCCGTGGAACTGGCTGGACTTCATTGTCATCGGAACAGCGTAAGACTGTTAAGGATTTTTTTTTTTGTGAGAGGTACTGGGTGGTAAAGACTCCCTTTGCTTCCTTTGGGGCTCTGTGTGGATCTACAAGAACAACAATGTGGCCAGAAGTTGTGTGGATCTCTCAGCCTAGAAATGGTTGATCCAGAGCAACACCAGGAAGCCAGTGGCTTCCGGGCACACACTCATCTCTCATGCTTTCCCCCATTCACTGACCAACTGTGGGTCTTACATGCCAGGCTCTGTAAGCATCAGGGTTGTAAAGACAAAACAAAGTATCAAAGTATCAAAGTATCAAAAAGCTCACCGTTCTGAGGGAAAGAGAGGACTAATGTTAGTTACAATATGGTTGGCCGGTTACCAGGATAGGTATTGGTGTCAGAGCATGAAGGGAGAGCCAAGGACTCTGGCAAGTATCCTTGGCTACTCTGAGATCACAACGTGCTTCGATCCAGAAGTTTTTTTAGTTCGGGCTTTTAAGTTTAATGTTGAGTGAAGTGTGGTAGTGATTTCCCATGTGGGGCCTTTGTGTTAAAGTTCAATGTGTGTGTGTGTGTGTGTGTGTGTGTGTGTGGTGTGTGTGTTGGGGACGGTGGCAGAGTCTGTATTGGAAAGATGGGAGCAGTCCCAGAAGGTCTTAAAAACCAAGCCAAGGAGTTCATTCGGTCTTTCTGTGAGGTGTGAGTGCTGAGAAGCGGAGGGTTTTAAGCAAGAGAATGGATGTATGCTTTATGTTTGTGTTGTATTTTGGGACATTTTTTTTGTATGTGTACACATGTGTGTGTGTGCACGTGGAAACCAGGGACTGATGTTAGGAACCACCCACCTTATTATTCAGGCAGGGCTCTCAATCAAACTCAGAGCTCACTGATATGACTTGTGTGTGACCAGCTTGCTCTGGGGATCCGCTGCCTCTGCCTTCCGAGGCTGGAATTACAGGTGGGTAATTCCAACATTTACATTAGTTCTGGGGATCCAAACTCTGGAGCGCATGCTTGCAGGCAAAGCACTTTACCATTGAGCCGCCTCCCCAGACCTCCCACCTCACTCAACTTTTCATACCATGGAATGCGTGTGGAGGTCAGAAGACAACTTCTGGGAGACTGTTCGTGCCTTCTGTCTTGTTGAGACGGGATGTCTCTTGCTTCTTTTGTACCACATATTCCAGGCTAGCTGGTCTGTGAGCCTCTGGGTGATCCTCCTGTCTCTGCTTCCTGTAGGGCCATAGGAATGCTGGGATTACAGGTGTGTGCCACTCCATCTGGCTTTTTATGTGGGTTCTGGGCACTGGACGTAGGTTGTCAGGCTCGGATGACGAGTACCTTTACCCACCGGGCCACATCCCCAACCTCAGAGATCCATTTTGAATTAGTTGTAGATGACTCAGGCTGAGTACTGAGATTCTTCCTTATGGAAACAGTTTGGACACTTGAGTGATGGAGTAAATAAAATAAACCAAGCCAGCATGACAGTAGTATAGCCATTGAAGGTATTTGTGCCAGGCTTTGTTGTTAGCACTTGGCCTGGGTTTTACTCATGTCAGTCACAGATGGCGCTAGAGAGCGCTATTCATCGCAGAGTTGTACGTCTGAAGAGCACTGCTTCCCTTCCGTGCTCCTGGCTATTGAAGACTAAGAGCATAGGCTCCAGGGCTCAGTCGGGGAAAGTACTTGCTGTGCACATATAAGGCTCCTGGGTCTGAGCCCAGCACCTCTATAAAAGTTGCCGTTTGTAGTATCTTGTGCCTATAATGTCAGCTCTAGTGAGGTGGAGACAGAAGGAGCCCATGCTTGCCCACCAGCTAGCTCAGCCCAACTGGTAAGCCCTGGCTTCAGTGAGAGACCTTGTTTCAAAAAAAGTCAGATGTATAGCGACTGAGGACAAAATAAAGTAAGGTGTACAGCGACTAAAGAAGACACCTGCTACCAATCTCTGTCCTCTGTGGAGACATGTCATGTAGCCACAACGAACAGCCCTGGGCTCTCCCTGTGTTTTGTCTTCTAGGCTCGCAACTTATTTTCCCGGTAACAAAGTCAACCTTTCTGCTCTTCGTACCTTCCGGGTGTTCAGAGCTCTGAAGGCAATTTCTGTTATCTCAGGTAAGCCTCTGGCATGAAAACATTTCTGAACCGGGTGGTGCTGGTGCCCGTGCTGGTGCCAGAGAGAAGGCTCCACAGTTAGGAGCATTTACTGCTTTCCCAGAGGAACTGGGCTTAGTTCCAAGTATCCCCGTTGGGTAGTTCACAGCCAGCTCTCTGGTTTGCTACTGTGGATGACACCACCTTAAATATGGGTGTCAGATAGCTTGACTGTGTTGACCTCAGGTAGGCGTACACCTAGGAGTGGTGTAGCAAGATTGGATGGTGGTTCTACGTTTAGTTTTGAGGATCCCCCATATTGATTTGCATAGTGTCTGCATTCATTTATATTCCCACCAACAATGTACAAGGGTTCCTTCTCCCTCCACACGTGCTCTTATTAGTCCCCTCTTGACTCTTCCCCCCCTCCTTCCCTCCCTCCATTTCAACCTCTCTCCCTCCCTTCCTTCTCCCTTCCCATTTCTTATCTCCCTCTTTTCCTTCCTCTCTCTCTCTCTCCCTCCCTCCCTCCCTCCCTCTCTCCCTCTCTCCCTCTCTCCCTCTCTCCCTCTCTCCCTCTCTCCCTCTCTCCCTCTCTCCCTCCCTCCCTCCCAGCCTCCCTCCCTCCCTCCCTCCCAAGCCAACACTCCTATAGGGGTGACCAGAAGCAAACCTCCAAGCAGTGACTCACTGATACACTCATGTCCCCTCAAAAAAGTGTTTTTCTTTCATTGAACTTTCAACTTGCGTTTCCTTTATGGCTAAGGGCTCTGAGCATTTTTTTTTTCATATACAGACCGGCCATTTATTGTTCTTTTTGAAATAACAGGAGCCAGTCCCATCCAAAAGAATCCAGCATTTATTACTCCTCTGAGGCGGCCATTGAGGCATTGGGATTTTGTTTTTAATTCCCTGGACCATTAACACAATCAGAATTCAGACATGGCCAGTCACTGAATGCACTTTTTGACCTACTAAGGAAAAGTGATTTTTTTTTTTTTTTTAAAAAAGTTTGACTTGAGAAAAAGGGTTTGATAACCTGAAAATTTTCCATTTCTTCTTCTGTGTAAAACTGTATCAAATCATTCTATGACAGGGTCATTTTTAAGTTTTAAAGTATGTTGTGAAGACTTAAAATACATTTAACTTAATTTTAAAAATGTTTCTTATTTTAGGACAGTGGTTTCTATACAGAGAAACACTATCTCAAATCAGCAATGAGTTAATGAATGAATGAATAAATAATCAATTAAATATTTATTTTTATTGAATTCATTTGCCCACTTAGTCATGGATGATTTTATGAGTGCTTAACTTTTTTGAGTTCTTCTTTTCTCTGCCCCATTCCTGTCAGCAGTGCACTGGCAGAGGTCTGCCCTGTTCTGTCAGTGCCTCCCTCCCTGCCTTGCTCCTCCTGCCTTTGCTCCTGTTCCTGAGTCTATCTCCCGAGCCTTCTGCATCTTTTCACCGCCTACACCTGCACTGGGAATTGTTTCCCCCCCGCTTTTCTCTGACAGAGTCAGATTCGAGTCTTACAATAAGGTCTCTAATCCATCTTGAATAGATTTTTGTGCAGAAGGACAAATTGAGGTTTGACATTCTGTGTGGACCTCCAGTTTCCCCAGCATTGTCTGTTACAGAGATATTCCCTATCTGATGTTTGTCTCTGACACATTGTCAAAATGAAATGGCTGTACCTGGGTGACGTTATTTCCCAGCCCCGTGTTCTATCTTGTTGGAGACCATGTATCCTCTGGCTGCCTCATTCCCATGGCCCTGTCATGTAGTTGGAGATCACGTGTGGTGATTCCGACATCACTGCTCCTCCACGTGGGACCCGTGGCGTGGGCTGGTTGGGATCCTCAGTGCTTCTGTAGGAATCTTAGACTGTTCAGTGGCATCGTGTTTATGGCTTGAAGTCTGCAGGGATGGGGGGATTTAGGATCCATACCAGACAGTTCAGGGAGGAGGGGAACCTCTAAATGCTACGAATCAGGGCTTTTCCTACCCTTTGCTGGAAGACCCAGTCTGAAACATTTTCTAGTGCATCTCAAGATAATCTCATTTGTATCTTTGGTATCTTTGCCGTGGATGTAGCAAGTGCTTAGCAATACTTCTCGTGAGTTGGTGAACAGAATGGAAAGTGACTTAACGTCACTGACAGTCACGCCACTCCTCTGGGACATTTCCATTACTTAGATGTAGACCTCTGCTCACATAGTGCAGCTATAACCCTTCCTGTACCTTGACAGTTGTCAGTAACCACTAAATGTTAACTACAAGTCTGTGTCATTCTCTGGGTGGGCTTCCTGTGACCCCCAGCTGTGGAGGTGTCCTCACAGTCAAGCCCAAGAGAGACTCCTGAATCTGTCTGGCATGATTGGCCCCCCAAAGTTTCCTCACTGCCTCCTCAAAGCAGCCCCGAGGCAGGCAAAGGGCAGGGGTGAAGACCCAGGGCTCAGTGCCTTGGTAATAGCATCTTAGACTAGGCACTCGGGGATTTAGAACCTTAAGCAGGTCACTTTTCAATGTCCAGTCTGCAGCCAGCAGCCTCCCAGGCCTTCCTCAGGCCCTCCTGCTGTTGCCTATATCTGGTCATGGGCTGAGGGATGTTTCTCCCCAAACGTCTTTTGCCCTCAGGTCTGAAGGTCATTGTAGGTGCCCTGCTGCGCTCGGTGAAGAAGCTGGTAGACGTGATGGTCCTCACTCTCTTTTGCCTCAGCATCTTTGCCCTGGTTGGTCAGCAGCTCTTCATGGGAATTCTGAACCAGAAATGTATTAAGCACAACTGTGGCCCTAACCCTATATCTAACCGTAAGTTCCCACTGTTTACCCTCTGTTTTTGTGCACTGTCAATTCCTATCGACTGCCCATTCCTACGGTCTGATTATTCTGTCCTTAGAAGCAAGGCCAGGCTGTGCACCCTGACACACATACACATGCACGCACACACGCCTAGTCATAGCTGAGTCTCGTCCACCTTTGCCCAGCGCTGGCTTTCATCTGGGATTGAATGAGGAAGTGATGACAGTGATGGTCCAATTTCCCATCTCTCCGTCCTTCTTTCCTTCCTTCCTCTTCTCACTCTAAGGCTCCATCCCTTGCTGGATGCCCATGCTAATCACTTAAGAGTGCTTGAAAAGTAGTCTGACACATTTGCTATCTGCTGTTCTTTCACATATTAGTATTCTTCTCTGTGGCTTTCTTCTCTTAGAGGATTGCTTTGTAAAGGAAAACGATAGCGGAGACTTCATAATGTGTGGCACCTGGCTTGGCAGCAGGTAAGAGGTCTAGACTGTATTCTTCCAAGTTAACTACGCTGCAGCTTCTGAGATATGAGTGCTCAGTCTTCATGTATTGACTACTACAGCAATCAGAGTTCCCAGTAATAAGTTTCCTGTGTCTAAGCAGGTTTATTTATTTATTTTAGTTTTCAATTGTTCTTACTTTTTAAATTTTATTCATTTCTATGTGTGTGGGTGTTTTGCCCGCATGTGTGTACCATGTGCATGCAGTAGCTGTAGATACCAGAAGAGGGCGCCAGATCCCCCGAGACTGGAGTTACAGGTGGCCTGTGGGTACCGGAATGGAAGCCTGGTTCTCTGGAAGAGCAGCCAGTGTTGGTAACGCCACCGTAGGCTCCTAACTTTTGCTTTTAAAGTCAAAGTCTCATTACATTTCCCCTCAAACAGGATCTTCCTGCCTTTGCCTCCCAAATAGCTGGGACTATAGATATGTACTTCCATGCCTGGCTTTCACACGCTTTGATTTGTGTCATTTAAATGAAAATTACTCTTTAGCTGGGCAGTGGTGCCACATGAGATGCAGAGGCAGGTGGATCTCGGCACTTGGGAGGCAGAGGCAGGTGGATTTCTGAGTTCCAGGCCAGCCTGGTCTACAGACCAAGTTCCAGGACAGCCAGGGCTATTCAGAGAAACCCTGTCTCAAAAAACAAGGCACTCCCCCACCCCCCAAAACAACAGATTATTTCCAAGTGCGGCTAGTAGGTTTCTTTCCAGTTATGTAGAATTGGTAGCTCACAAGAAATACGTAGAAAATTCAATAATATTTCAAATTTGTGGAGTGGATTTTCAAATCTGTCAAAGGTGAGTAGTTAAATAAATAATAGGACTATAAGATAAAAAAGGAATTCCTCCTTGTTTGAGCACAGAATAGCCTATGTTAATCTGTAAGGAAGCAGGCAATATTCTCATGAGGAAGCTACAGAAGATTGGTAAGACATACTCCCATGGATTTATTATAAAAGATACATGTGGATGAATGACTAGGTCAATGTGTGTTTCTCTCTCCATGGAGAACTGGGACCTTATAAAGCTAACGGCTAACTGTACCAGTAGTAGGTGGGACCAAGGGACTCAGGAGGGAGACTTAGTAACTATTATGTATACTTTTTGTTTTTCAGGCTACAAAATTTTTATTTTAAATTATGCAAATCACCATTGTCCCAAATCCCATCCTTTTCCTGTTCTTTTCTCTAATTTCATTTTTGTTTTTCTATTTATCTTTTTATCCTTTGTCAGTGTCATAGATGCATACAATGAATTTTAGTGATTTCCCCATTGCCCTCCTTCTCCCTCTGAAACATGTCTTCTTTCCAATATGTCCCCTCCTTCCTTTGTGGTGTGTGTGGTGTGCAGTATATGTGTGTGGTGTGTGTGTATGTCTGGTGTATCTGTGTGTGGTGTATGTGTCCCACTGAGTTTAATCAGGGTTGCTTACAGAACATAGCTGAGAGGTTAGCCACTGGAGTACTGGAGCTTACCAGTGGCTATGCCCCTTCCCCAGCAACCACTACCTGTCAATCTTTGCTCATGGAGAAGGCGGGGCCTCTTGGGGGAGCCCCAGTTCCATGATGGGGTATTGACAGGTCCCATCTTGTGTAGCTCTGTGCTGGTTCCTGCAGCTCCTGGGACGTGGGTTTTTATATTGCTATAGCTCCTTGGATCTGCATTTCATCTTTAAATGAACACCTGGCTAATATGATTTCATCATTAGTCCCTTGGGAGGGTCAGTGAGAGTCCTTGAGGGGACATCAGGGGAACTCACAGGCAGAGTGCTGCATGGGGAGGCGGCCATTCTCTATGATTTTTTGAGGGTGTTGGGCGGCGGGTGAGGGGAATCTTATCTTTCTCCATTCCTTTGTCTCCAACATCTAGACCTTGTCCCGATGGTTCTACATGCAATAAAACTACATTTAACCCAGACTATAATTATACGAACTTTGACAACTTTGGCTGGTCTTTTCTCGCCATGTTCCGGGTTATGACTCAAGACTCCTGGGAGAAGCTTTATCGACAGGTTCCTATTTACACTCTCTCTAACTCCCCATCCATTCCGACTTCCCTCTGTCTTTACAACCCATTTATCATTTATTTAAAACCTACCCTCCAGCTCCTCCATTGTCATCTCTTGCTTATCTGAGTTGGCTGTACAATCGAATCCTGCTTCAGAGATTGTGTTAGAAACTCTAAGACAATGAAACACGATGCTGGAAATAAGAGCACAAACAAATTCTTTATGCATTACCCGCTGCCTGCTTTTCCACCCTTAGTGCTCGCTCTCTCTCTTCTCTCTCTCTCTCTCTCTCTCTCTCTTCTTTCTCCTGCCTTTTCAAAACATCACTGAGAGGGTTATGGACAGTCACCTCAGGGAGGTTGGCTTCTCTGAATGTTCAGCAGATCCACTGCAAGAGGAGTTGCTGTGTCACTGGGAGGCAGGTGGCAGTGGCTGTCTTGCCCTTTGGCTTCTCTGGATCACGGTGGACCAAGAGGAATTGTCTTGAGCCACACCGGAGGTGGGGGTGGGGTGGGGTGGGGATGGTGCTCACTTGCACTTGCAGGTTTTGAGATCACACATGTATTTCTTTTGCAAGATGGTGCAGCAGTGTTTGGTCATTCACAAAGTTCTCTCTAAGCCGTGCAGTTGGGGCTGGAGAGATGGCTCAGCAGTTGAGAACACTTGATCCTCTTGGGTTCAGTTTCTAGCAGCCCCACATCATACAGCTCACGACTGCCTGTCACTCCAGTCCCAGGGGACCTGACACCTTTTTTTCTGACTATATACACACAGCATGCACCGTCACAGACATACACATAAGATAAATAAATCTTAAAAAAAGAGCCATGCGATTGAGTTATAAAATATTCCAAAATATCTCATGTTTTAAGTAAGTTTATGATTTTGTGTTTGGTTGCATTCGTAGCTGCTCTGGGCTGTGGTTAGACCTCCTACTGGAGACCCGAGCATCTGCGACCATATCATCCTGTTGGACTACAGAAGGTACAACAGATATATGCTGTCTTCTGCCCCTTGCAGATCCTTCGGACCTCTGGGATCTACTTTGTCTTCTTCTTCGTGGTGGTTATCTTCCTGGGCTCTTTCTACCTGCTTAACTTAACCCTGGCTGTTGTCACCATGGCTTATGAAGAACAGAACAGAAATGTAGCTGCTGAGACAGAGGCCAAGGAGAAGATGTTTCAAGAAGCCCAGCAGCTGTTAAGGGAGGAGAAGGAGGTAGGGCTTAGACAGTGGGCAGAGACGCTGTGAGGGAGGCTGAAGGTGGCCTCTTGGGGCTGGGTCTCAGCCCTTTAGTGCCCTATGTTTTACTGAGAATTTGAGCCCTATGCAGCCAGCTGTGTTGCTGTTATTCTCAAACTGGGTTTGGACACAGGGTTCTGGAGAATGTTGTCTCAATGCTTATTGAATTCTGGAAACCTTACCAAATCACTGGCTACAGAATGTAACTTATTTATGTGCACACTTAGGCTCTGTTGCAAATCCGAAGGTGTTTTTTCTTCAGAAACTTTACTGGGGGAGGGCGGGGCTCTACTACCAGAAATAGTCTTGTTCCTCTCTTCCTGGAATCCCATACCAGCTACAAGCCATCCCAAGATCGTTCCCCGCCATTACGTTCTCTCCTCCGCTCCTAAGATTTTCAGGGTAGTAACAATAGTTTTACACTCTGCTGTTTTCTGCATACCTCTGATTTGTCTGACGGAATCCCAGGGTAATTCCTCAGCGTCCCCAGGCATAAATGAATATACACCGAGTCCCTAGCACATCTGTGGTGTTGCACTAAGGATCAGTCATGGGGAAGTAGGAGAGAGTTAACCCTGCCTTGCCCAACTGCCAGGCCTGTGTTTAAAAAAGAAAGAAAGAAAGAAAGAAAGAAAGAAAGAAAGAAAGAAAGAAAGAAAGAAAGAAAGAAAGAAAGCCAAGTTCATCAAGAAAAGAAAGAAGCAAGAACAAGAATGAAAAATGAGGAAAGTAGCCACCTAAGGCCTTCAGTGAAGGAGAGAGCGTAACATTCCATGAGGATGTGGTCCTAGCTTCATGGGAAGGAGTAGAGTACTCCTGAGTTGGTTCTTGCTCTTAAACTGGTTGCAGGATAATTGTCAGTTCCCTTATTCTCCTTCAAGCATCTCCTTTCCCAATGGGAATTTTGAAGTTATAATCCTAAAAGATCTCTTTTCCAAAGAAGAGGAAGTTTTTGGTCAGTAAGCATGAAAGGCTTCTTAAAGAAGTAAGCTCAGCCTCTGGGGATTCACAAATATGCCTCCAAAGTAAGTGTTCCTGGACACCTAAAAATCCTTCCTCCGGATGGTCATTTCCACAGCCTGTGAAAGACATCCCTCCCCTCTATCCATTTCTAGTGAGCTTGTGCACAGTAGTCTAGGACGTTCTGGATCAGTGACAAAATTCGTGATGGTAACTACTTCAGGGACAAAATCAGTAAATCAGTCAGGACTAAGGGAATTCATCATCCTGGCTGAGGGACTTATGGCATCTGCAAGGAATGGTTGCTTCAAGACGTCAGCAGTAGACAGGGCAGCAGCGTGACCAAAGGCAAAGAGTTAGAACAGGAGGCATGGCCTCGAAGCCCATAGTGGCTGTCTTAGTTAGGGTTATTATAACAGACCACTGACCAAGGCAAGTCAAAAGGACAAATTTAATGGTGGCTGGCGGTTAGCTTCATATAGCCATATCATGGAGCATAGCATCCAGGTAGGCATGGTGCAGGAAGATTGAAGTTCTACATCTCATCTGCAGGCTCCTGAGAAACGACTTCCAGGCAGGTAGGATGAGGGTCTTAAAGCCCACACCCACAGTGACACATCTATCCAACAAGGCCCCTCCAAATAGTGCCATTCACTAGGCTAAGCAATTCAAACCACACAGTGGCCTGTGTCAGTCAGCTAAGCACCATGCTCCAGAGGGTCCATAACTTCCCCAAAGTAAGACCACCATCTGGGGACAAAGTCTTTGAGCACACGAGCCTGTGGGTTATTAAATTTCTGAGACAGTCTAAAGAGACCAGAGTCTGACCTTCGGACAGGGCTGTGTTTGTTAGCACACACAGTGAGAGGCAGCATTTTTTCTGCAAGAAACTGAAGGGTCTGTCTGGAACAAAGTTGGCTGCCACCCTTTATAGGGGCAGGAGTGGGGTGGGGGTTTGGGAATGAGGAAATTGTTACAGCCATAGGGCTGGCTGTGTATCTCTCCTGCACTCTCTCCTTCCTAAAATTGTTTGCCTGAGGTGAGGCAGATCATTTTGTGAGACATTTCTTTCTGTGCTCACTGACAAGCTGGGCAAAGTCATCTGTGATCTCATAGGAAGGAGGCACGCTCTCATTCCAAACCCTAAGGAAAGCAAAGCAAGAAGTAAGGAGAGAGGGCATCAAACAGAGCAGGGAGCAGGGCGTCAACTCCTTAACTGTTTTGAGGTGAGCTGGGTTGCTGTTAGAAGGGATTACTTCCGGGACCATTAAGGAGGGTGTCCTCTGGTCACTTAGCAGGAGAGTTTTAACTTGATTGATTGTCCTTGGATCATGTGATTGCTGTCATTTATTCCGGGAAAAACTTAAAAAAAAAAATTCTTAGAGGATTGTAAACAGGTGATTTTGCTGCAGAGAAAAAAAAAATGAGATTTCCCAGGAAGGTGGACGGAGTGGGAGGAGTCGGGGTGGGAGAGCCAGAGTGAGCCAGTGAGATGAAATGGGTACAGCGTTGGCTCAGGGTGATGGTGATCAGTCCCTCTACCATGACTTGCGCGCCAAAGTGAGCAGCAGAAGCATCAGAGAGCCGTAGGGCATTGGAGGAAGGGAGCCAGAGAAACAGAGGACTCTTGTTAAGAATTGTATCTGGGCAGGGGGTTTCTCCACAGCATCTGAAAGGTATTTTGCTACATGTATCAGGAACAACAGATGCAGCTGAGGTAGGGTGAGAGCCACTGGGAAAGCTTACGTGGAACATTTTGTTTGGACATGGTGTGTGTGTGTGTGGGATGTTCAGGGAGTAAAATGTTTAAAAGACAGTGTAAAAATGTCAAGAATGGGGATAATAAGGAAGGACATGATCAGAGAGAGGAGATAGAGTGGGAGGGAACCAGCAGCCCACACACAGGAGGAGATTTGTGGCTGACTTCCTGTCTGGTCCCTATGCCTCACCTCAAGCCGGTTTGGGTTTGTTGGTGTGGAGGCAGCATTGCTTATGGAGGAGGGTGGGCACACACTCTGAGCAGCAGTCAGGTCTCCTCTTGGCAGCAGCCAAAGGGCCCAAGTAGTTCTGGAGGGTGTTAAGCTGAGAGCGTGTGCGACACGGGTTATGTAAGGAGGGGGGTCAGGTTAGCTTTAGTTCTCAGTTCTGTAAACAATGCCCACAGTGGCAAACAGAGGGAGGAGTTGGCTGTCCCATTAATGCCCTCTCAAGGGTCGTTTTTGTGACCTGATTTCAGTGGGTTTGTGGCCTGATCTCTCTTAACTGCTTCTTACTGACAGAAATCCCAGAACTTGGTAGGCAGAGGCAGGTGAATCGCCGAGTTTGAGGCCACCATGGTCTATAGAGAGAGTTCCAGGACAGCCAGGGCTACAGAGGAAAACCTCAAAAAACTGAAAAGAAAACTGTAAATACCATGAGATAATAATAGCAATCCCTACTGGGAATGGTTTACCTCCTGTCTGCACATAATGTCTTTTCCCTGGGCTGGTGGTTGATGTTCTCCCTGTCCCAGAGTCATGAAAGGAGGCTTTGGAGAAAACTCTTAGACAAACATGTTCGGATCTAAAGTGGATAGGCCAAATCCCATCTCCAGAGCTAGCTTTTCAGTGAAGTAAAAAGTGTCAATTTTCTAATATTAGCTATGCTCAAAAGATTTCAGAATCTCAGTAAGACTGAACCCGGTGATTTACGTATCCATAACTAGCATATGTGTGTCTGTAGATAGAAGCAGACAACCTGAAAAGCTTAACAAGTATTTTTTCCCCTCATGAAGACATCAAGTTGTTAATAATATAATTACCCGTAACACAGAGGCCAGCGAACAGAAAATTATTAAAATACAAGTCAAAATACCCCAGGCTTATCGAGGCGGAAACAAAGATGGATCAAAAACACAGGCATGGGGCTGGAGAGATGGCTCAGTGGTTAAGAACACTGGCTGCTCTTCCAGAGGTCCTGAGTTCAATTCCCAGCAACCACACGGTGGCTCACAACCTTCTGTAATGGATCCAGCACCTTCTTCTCGTGTTCAGGCATATGTGCAGACACAACACTGTGTACATAATAAATTAATTAAAAAATAAATCTTAAAAATGACTGTTATTTCTGGGGAAAAAAAGACACAAGCAAAGAAACCCAGGAAGAGAAAGACTCCATATCCCAGTTACAGGACCCCTGTCGTCCAATGTTTATTGAGACCAAGAGCTGAACAGATGAAGCTGGTCTGAGGTCTGCCAAATGGAACTTTTTAGATTAGCTATGGACAGGCAAGGGTGTGTCCTTTGGCACAGATAATTTGGAAAGGACAGTGTGGCTGTCGGCTCGCTCTGAAGCAAAGCCAAAGGCATTAGAGTGCAGGTAGTGGATGTTCCTGGGTAGAGTAGAGTGTGCTGCGTGGTCAGGAAGGAAGCACGTGGTGGAGCTGCTGCCACCCAAGGTAGCTTGAGGCTGAACCTCATGGAGTTAGGTTAGTAGAGTCTGTCTGTCCATTTATTCCTGTATCTGTCCTATTTCTATATCTACATATAGATATGTTGATTTTAGTCCATCATTGATTACAGATTGCTAGGGACCAATGATCATAATTTTGCTGTGTTTTTGACTTGCTGTGTGACGGGACAGAGGGGCTTGGGGCTACTAGAGGAAGTGCTTGAGGAGAGGCCCTGGGACATATGGCTAGGGCAACCAAACCAACAGCATCTCTTTGCTACAAACCAACCTAGAAATGACTGGAGTTGGAGGAGCAGTAGTGAGTTAGTAGCAAATCAGAAAAGATCCTCATGAGAGTGGTGTCTAAGCCCAGTGGGACTCACCAGGCAAAGGAAGAGCAGGTGTTGCCAGTGCAGAGAGCAACATGTGCCAAGGCCTGGAAGCAAAGATGGGCAGGAGAACATGACCCATTAAAAAGCATGTGTGTGTGTGTGTGTGTGTGTGTGTATGTGTATGTGTATACATATATGTGCATGTGTGTGGGTGCATGTATGTATGTGCATGCATTTATATGTGTGTGTTTATGTGTGTTTGTCTGTGCATATATGTGTGTGCATGTGTGTGTATGTGCATATGTGAGTGTGTGCATGTACATGTGTGTGCGTGTGGTTCGGGGACGGTGGCAGAGTCTGTATTGGAAAGATGGGAGCAGTCCCAGAAGGTCTTAAAAACCAAGCCAAGGAGTTCATTCAGTCTTTATGCAGAGGGGTAAGACCTAGAAAACTGTGAAGCGTTTTAAGCAAGAAATACATGTTTGTTTGTTTGTTTGAGACAGGGTCTTATTATGTAGCCCTGGCTGTCCTGGGGTTTGCTATGTAGAACAGGCTAGCCTCAAACTCTCAGAGATTTCCGTATCTTTGCCTCCAAAGTGCTGGGATTAAAGGCATGAACCACCACACCTATTTTAAAAAATGTATTTAGTTTTTCCTCTCTTTTTCTTCTTTCCTTCCTTTTTTCCTCCCCCCTCCCTGCCTCCCACCCCCACCCTTCCACCCTTCCACCCTTCCCTCTTTCCCTTCTCCTTCCTTCCTTCCTTCCTTCCTTCCTTCCTTCTCCTTCCTTCCTTCCTTCCTTCCTTCCTTCCTTTCCTTCTTCCTTCCATCTTCCTTGTCTTATGATGAGGTCACAATAGTGTGTCCCAGCTGTCTTGAGCTTGCTATTAGACCAGGCTTGTTCAAATTTACAGAGATCCATCTGCCTTGTCTCCTGAGTCCTGGGATTATAGTGTAAACTACCAGGCACAACCGGAGATGTGTGTTCTTAAGATCTTGGATATAGGTTGATACAAAAGTAACTGTGATTTTGCATTGTTGACATTTACTGCTTTATATTGGAATACGATGTTAACAAGCAAGGATCTGCTTCTCTGCATCAGTTTAATGGTCATCTCCTGTCTTATGTTTTCTTGCTAAATATTTTTACTTGCTGTGTATTTTATATTTACCTTATGCCAATGTTACCTCAACCTTCCTAATGCTGTGACTCTTTAATACATTTCCTCAGACTGTGGTGACCTCCAACCGTAAAACCATTTCATTACTTCTTCAGAATTATAATTGTACTACTGTTATGGATCATAATGTAAATATCTGTGTTTTCTAGTGGTCTTAGGCGACCCCTGTGAAAGAGTCATTCGATCCTCAAAGTGGTTGTCGCTCACAGGTTGAGAACCCCTGCCTTATACTTAACTTACACAAAGTTAGGCCAAATTTCTTACTTGATTTCAAAATGGGTCATAAAGCAGCAGAGATGACTCGTGACATCAGCGACCGGCCCAGGGACTCCCAGTGAATGTATGGTACAGTGGTGGCTCAGAAAATCTTGTAAAGGAGGTAAGACCTTGGGGATGGAGAGCTAGTGGCCAGCTATTCAGAGTTAATGGTGGTTGATTGACCGCCACCATCACAGCCTGTCAATTATCAAAGCCCATCCTCTTCCAACTTAAGGGGAAGTGGTCAGTTGGTATTTCTCCATGAGCACTCAAGGCCGTTTGATATTTGAAGCACATTGGAGAGCTAGAGCAACTCAGCAGTGAGTGCTGCATGAGTTGACTGAAAATCCAAAGAACACGTTGTTTTGAACTCTTATGCTCCACACCATTTCTCTATTAGACTGCGACATCTGAGGAGCAGTGGATCTCATACGACAGCCAGTAATGGCCGGTGACCACAAAGCACTTTTATGAGCCAAACCTGCACCAGGAAAAGGTTCCGGGCACCCTGTGGTGGTCTGCTGCTGCCCATCTGATCCTCTTTAGTTTCCTGAAGTGAAACCATTACATCTGAGGAGCATGCTCAGTAGAGAATGTCTGTGTGCACCAAGCCACACCGTTTGGCCCTGGCATTGGTCGACAGCAAGGGCCCAGTTCTCCACAACGCCTGACCACACCACACAACTCACCCTTCGAAAATTAAACGAGTAGGGTATTAAAACTTTGTCTCATCTACTACATTCACCTGATCCCACCCGCCTACCATCAGGTCTTCAAGCATCTTGACATCTTTTTGCAGGGAAACCGCTTACCGCTTCCACAACCAGCAGGATGCAGAGGAAGCTTTCTGAGAGTCCATGGAACCCTGGAGCAGGGATTCGTATGCCATGGGGATAAACAAACTTAGCTCTTGTTGGCAAAAACATGTTGATTGTAACGGCTGCTATTTTGATTAATGAAGGTGTGTTTGAGCCTAGTTATAATGATTTAAAGCTCACGGTCTGAAGCTGAAATTTCTTTTTCAACGAGCTAAACACATTGGAGAGAGGGAGTTGGAGGAGAGACTAGAGGAAACCAATTAAGACGTTGTCACGGTAACCCAAATAAGAGGTGGCAGCAGCTTGCACAAGAGGGCCCGGAACAATGTGTAACTTTTCCTGAGGAGAATAAAACATTCTTTCACTCAGGTAGGGCACCAGTGACAGACCAAGGAAAGAATTCTACCCAAGCCTAGCTTGGCCAGTCAGTAATTTTATTGGGGTTTCTTATAGGCACACAGGGGACTCTGTATCATTGAATAGCCCTTCTGAGTGTGGGTGATGGCTCACAGAAGCTGTATCCTAGAAGTCTATGTACAACTGTGGTCAACCAGTCCACTCTCCCCGGCAACTGTCTACTAATTTTATAATCTCATGGAAGCAGCTCAGCGAGATGGCTCAGGGTGGTTAAGAGAATGCAGTCCAAGCCTGAAGACCTGAATTTAACTCTTGAGACCCTTATGGTGGGATAGAAAGAGAGGACCCATCCCTTCAAGTTGACCTCTGACCTCTACTTGTGTGCTGTGACACATACAGATGCAAAATAAGAAAATACTTTAAAAACCATATGACTGGGCCCTATGGATCATTTAGCCTTCGAAACCACTTAAATCTGGGGTGTTTCCTTAGCTTTTTGAGTCTCAGAAGACTCCCTTCTCCTTACCAGAGGGAGTGTTTGAATCCATAGGAAACAGCCAAGAACAAGGATGAAGAAAGACAAGCAAGTTTACCCACAGAAGGTGATGCCTGGTGATTGATCTGAGTAGGGCTTGTGGCTGATTGAGTAGGTGATTTGTTGAGATAAGAAAGGACATATGTTAGGGGTGGAAAAGATGGCCAGTTCCATTTTGGATGTATCGGTGTTGAGGTGCTTGTGGGGACTCCCAGCAAAGATACTGAGTGGACCACGTGTCTGCGGATAGACAGAAATGAGGTATGGGTGATGCCCACAAGTAATATTATCCTTATCACTAGGGTAAAGAGTATTATTTTTTGCCTTTTGTTGAAAGTAAATGAAACATAAGATTTCTGTAGGTCAGACTCAAGAAATGCTCATGTATAGGAGGAACAAGGAGTGATCAAATCCTACTTCTCTGGCCTATTCCACACGGGCAAGGAAAACTGAGTGCCTGGTACACCATTATGATATCATGGATGTCTCTGGATAAAATGTTCTTCATCTTCACTTGACGTCTTTATAAAATCTGTGGAGTGTCAACTCCTGCCTTTAAAAGGTCCACCATGCTTTCTCTTACAGCCACAACTCCTTGAGCAAACAAAACGACTGTCCCAGAACTTGCCAGTGGATCTCTTTGATGAGCATGTGGACCCCCTCCACAGGCAGAGAGCGCTGAGCGCTGTCAGTATCTTAACCATCACCATGCAGGGTAAGTTCTGCGTTGCTGGGAAAACCGACTTCTGTGACTTCTTTATCTCCCTCGTCCCCAGTCCCTCCAGAAACCCTCCATAGAGGAAGTTTTCTGGGGCCACCCCACTGTGGCATCCTGCAAAAACAGACTCCCTGTATCCCAGGAGCATGCAAGCAAAGTGGCTTGAGTGAAGTGGGCCTTCTGAGAGGTGTGCTCCCCGCCCGGTGGGGGTACGCTAGAGGCAGGAGGAGATTTCAGCCTATCAATATAGATAGCACCTCACAAGCAGGCTGGCCAGCCTCAGGAGGTCTGAATGACAATAGCCAACAAGGTGGCATGTAAGACCTTACCAGGAAGCGGCAGTTTTTCTCAAAGTTAGAGCCAGGATTCTGACATGGGACAAAGAAGACCATATAGATCAGCCAAGACCCTCTGCTATCCCTGGTTGACAGCAAACAGTGAGCCCTAGGGAAAGTATAGATACTCAAGACCATGAAAGACTGGGGTGGATGGGGCCTTTTGCACGTTTGAATTATTACATGGCTCTCTTGGCCTGCATGAGTCTCTGAAATGGTACCCAGCAAATCAGGGGTACAGGCACCTAAGGGCCTGAGCTTGAGTAGCTGACAGAACACTGGTGACAAAATAACATGACAGAGCAACTGAAGGAAGAAAGGGGGAAGGAGTTATCTGGGCTCACAGTTTGAGGGTATGCTCCATCATGACAGGAAGGGCATGGAAGGCAGGGATGAGAGGGCACACTGTGACTACAGTCAAGAAGGAGAGAGAGAGGGAGAGGGGAGAAAGAGAAAGAGAGAGAGAGAGAGAGAAATAGAGAATATGAGTTGCTGGTGTTCTCACTTTCTTCATTCAATTCAAGACTCCAGCTTGAGAGATAGTGCCTTCTATGTTTAGAGTGGGTTTTCCCACCCCCAGTAATCTAGGAATTCCCTCGCAGACACATCTTTTCTCCCCTGGTATTTTTAGATCTTGCCAAATTGACAATCAACATTAACTCTCATAGTACCTTCAGTTGTCCCCGACCTTTTTTTCTTCTAAGCCCTGGCATCTCTTGGCTAGGCTACAGTTATAGCCACCACCATGGACTCTCTTTTTTTTTTTTGTTTTTGTTTTTTTTTTTGTTTTTTTTGTTTTGTTTTGTTTTGTTTTGTTTTTGTTGTTTAAATACTTTATTCAGAAGCTTGGGGAAAGGTTGAAGTCCACGTTGTCTGCTCTTCTGCGCAGGGCAGACCTTAGAGATCTCTCTGACGCCAAGAGCCATGGACTCTCTTAGAAAGCAGATATATGCTTACCTCTGTCTCTCTCATATGTTCATAACCAATCAGGGTTGGCCTCTAGATCCCTGCCTGATGTATTTGACTTTGCCACACGCTAGCTGTACACAGAGGTCATTTCCTCTGCACCGTGCTTGGCAGGAAAAAGTTCCTGGCTATTCAAGTCAGTACCCTGCTTGATCAGCCATGTATCACAAAAAACCCCAGGAAGGAGGAAGAGGTTAAACACGTAGGGAGGGAGCAGGCAGGCTGGTTCAGAGCAAACACCTAATCATTCTTCCATTCTCTTCCAGAACAAGAAAAATCCCAGGAGCCTTGTTTCCCATGTGGGAAAACCTTGGCATCTAAGTACCTGGTGTGGGACTGTAGCCCTCAGTGGCTGTGCATAAAGAAGGTTCTTCGGACTATCATGACAGATCCCTTTACTGAGCTGGCCATCACCATCTGCATCCTCATCAATACTGTCTTCTTGGCCATGGAGCACCACGATATGGATGAAGGTTTAAAAACCATACTGAAAATAGGAAACTGGGTAATCTTGGGCTCTTGTAAAGCATGAAGAATTTCGAGTCATAGCTCTGCTGAAGTACAAGCATTTCCAGTAACCTAACCCAAACTGCAACCTTGGGTTCCATAAATGGAATTTGGGTCTGAATTCTGCCCAGGTCACATCTATGGTTTCCCATGGGCCCTCTAAAGTTCTCCTTAGCCACATAGGAGAAGCAATAGTAGACAATCTTAAAAGTAACGCTCTGGGTGTTAGGGAAACCTGAGAAGATGCTAAGCTGGGGCTGGGGTGTTGCTCAGCTGGTACTGTGCATGAAGCCTTGGGTTCGGTTCACAGCAACACCACATAAATTGGGCGTGGTGATGCATGTTTGTGATCGCAGCACTCAGCAGGTAGAGGCAGAAGGATCAGAAGTTCAAGGTTATCCTCAATCACAGAGCAAGTTCAGTGCTAGCCTGGGCTACATGAGATCCTGTCTCACAACATCTGTTCTTCCATGAAAAAGCCATTTTCAGAGACCCCTGACAATGGCCTCCATAGCCCTTTGTTCTGGGAACTTCATGTGTCATAAAATAATGTAGATTTGGTAAATAGGTAAATTCCCAGGAAAAGTGAGCCAGGCTGAGAGAGAGAGAGTGAGTATGAGGCAGACTTCCTGGATGTCACTGGTTCTTACTGAATGAGTCTTGCTTAAACTGGGAAACCTAAGATAAGGAGGATGCCGAACTTTGAACGATTGCTCACTCTCTTTCACGGTTCCTGTGGAAGGCAGTTTTTTTTTTTTTTTCCCCTCATGGGAAATTGAGTCTCTCATATATCAGAAGCAACAAACAATTAGTCGGTGGATGCTTGACTCTAATTAGCTAATGGATTAATGGATTGAAAATCTTTCCAGGATATCCAGTAGTCTTCCAAAGTTCCGTTTCTCTAACTGAAAACACACTACATACATTTTAAATTTTAAAATAAGGAAACTCTTCAGTTTTATGTATTTTCTTAGGATGGGGGGCTAGCAAGACAGAGCAGGAGGAACGGGGAGGGCATCGGGGGAGGACAGCAGGGAGGAAGAGGATGAAGAAAAGTATATGACATGCATGTACCAAAGTGTTATCCAACAGTTTACAATAAAAACAGTTTAAAGCAGAAATGTAGCTGGAGGAAGGGTTTGGGTCTTGGGGGCACAGCCCCCACCCCAGCAGTCAGCAGGCCTGGTTTTTAGCGCCTCCTGGTGGATGCAGCTGTGGTATCGCAGTGGGGAATCTGGGTCTGTGTGCCCCACGCCTGGATTGTATGTTGGCCTCCGCCACCATGCATGGGAGACATGTGGGTCACTCAGACCGTCCTAAAGCAGGCACCTCCAGAGCAAAGCTAGCTCCCGCTTAGCCTTTGTCCCATTGCAGGTTTTCACTGGAATTTTCATAGCGGAAATGTGTCTCAAGATCATCGCGCTGGACCCTTACCACTACTTCCGGCATGGCTGGAACGTCTTTGACAGCATCGTGGCTCTTCTGAGTCTTGCTGACGTGCTCTACAACAGACTGACTGATAAAAACCTCTCCTTTTTGGCTTCCCTCAGAGTGGTAAGGCACTTTCTTTTGTTTCATTTTTACGTTTTAAATTTACTTTTATCGTGTGCTCGCGTGTGGGTGCATATGTACGTGTGCGCAGTGTTACATGAGTGGAGGTCAAAGGACACCTTGCGGGAGTTGATGCTCTCTCCAAACCTGAAGATCATGGGGCTCAAACTCGGGTCAGGAAGTGCCTTTGTCCACTAAATCATTTTACCTGTTCCATTCTTTGCCCCTCCCTCCCCCTCCCCTCCCCTCCCCTCCCCTCCCCTCCCCTCCCCTCTCTATCCTTTTCCTTTCTTTCTCTCCCTTTCTTTTTGAGACAGGGTCTCCCTATGTAGCCCATTCTGGCTTGGCACTCATTATATAGCGCGGGGTGGCTGTGACCCTACAGATCTACTTGCCCACGTCTCCCAGTGCTGAGGTCATAGGTGTGTGCCACCACACCTGGCCCTGGCCCCACTTTCTTATTTCACAGTGTAACCTAACATCCTGAACAGAAAAAAAAAATCTTGAGTGGATTCAACAGCTATTTTGGATTAAACCTTAATTCATCACATCCTTAGCACAAAATTTGTATTTATCCACCTCCCTAGGTAGCCCAGGTGGGCTTCAAATTCCCAGTCTTCTTCCCAAGGCCTGGGATTACAGATGTGTGCCGCCGTGAGCAGCTAGTTTAGGTTGACCTCTTAAAAATAATTTTAAAAAGCTTTGTGTGTGTGCATGTGCATGCATATTATGGGTATGTTATGTGTGTGACATGTGTGTCACATGTGTGCAGATGCATGCATGTGTGAGTATGTTATATATGTGCATGTGTGTCACGTGTGTATCACATGTGTGCAGCTCCCCGGGGAAGCCAGAAGCCAACAACAGAGCCCCTGGGTACCAGCCACCCAGGGCGGCGTCCTCTACAAGAACTTTTCTCTACAAGAGCAGCATGTGCTCATCACTGCTAAGTCATCCTTCCAGCCCCAGAACAAGATATTTTCTATTTTAAAATAAAAATGTGGGGTTGGTGAGATTGTTTAGCTAGTGTAGCATGTTTGCTCCCAAGCCTGATGACCTGAGTCCAATCCCTTGTACCCACATGATGGAAGGAGAGAGCCAACTCCTGCAAGTTGTAATTTGTATATAAGTCTAATTGTTTTGACCACCATTCCGGGTTCATTCTGCTTCGTGATAAAACAGGAAATCTGAGTAACTTAGATGCGGAGAGGGTTTATTTTGCTTATTTTTCTGTAGTCTGTCACCAAGGGAAGTCAGGGCAGGAGCTCACTCACAGCAAAGGAATCGGAGCAGAAGCCATGGAGAGATGGATGCTGCTTACTGGCTGACTGCATGTCTCACTCCCAGGCTCATGTTCATCCCATTTTCTTACACAGTGCAAGCCTAACTGTGTAGGGTGATGCTGTCCACAATGGACTCATCAACCAAGACAATCCCTCATATTCAGATCTGACCTGGACAACCCTTCAAAAACAGCTGAGGCCAACTAGGATAACCACCATGTGTGTGTGTCTCTCTTTTTCCACAAATAAATGGATAAATATAATTTTAAAAAGATTTAGATTGGAGCTGGAGAAATGGCCTAGCAGTTAGGGGTGCTGGGTGCTCTTCCAGAGAACCCAGGTTCATTTCCTAGCACCCACATGGTGGCTCACAGCTGTTTATAACTTCAGTACCAGGGGTCCTGACTCCCTCTGCTGGCCTCCTCCGGTACTGTGCAGATGTCAAGCTCTTGTAGGCAAATGACCAATATACATAAAACTTTAAAAAAGGAAAAAAAAAAAAAGATTTAAATTAAAAAGTAGTACTTGAGACTGGAAGCTGGTGACTAGGCTGCAGGTGACAGGTTTTGAAAGTCCCAAGCGCTGGGGTTGAGGGACACTGGTTTCTACAGTAGCTTGCTGCATGTGTAACTTTCCTTTGGTTTGTTCCCTGTTTTCACAGCTGAGGGTCTTCAAGTTAGCCAAATCCTGGCCCACGTTAAACACCCTCATTAAGATCATCGGCCACTCCGTGGGTGCGCTCGGAAACCTGACTGTGGTCCTGACCATCGTGGTCTTCATCTTTTCCGTGGTTGGCATGCGGCTCTTTGGCGCCAAGTTCAACAAGACCGCCTACGTCCCCCGGGAGCGGTGCAGGCGGCGCTGGCACATGGACGACTTCTACCACTCCTTCCTGGTGGTGTTCCGCATCCTGTGTGGGGAATGGATCGAGAACATGTGGGAATGTATGCAGGAGATGGAAGGCTCCCCGCTGTGCATCATCGTCTTCGTGCTGATCATGGTGATCGGGAAGCTGGTGGTGAGTTGCTGAGGTCGTTCATTCAGCCCGTTTTGATCTTATTCATCTCCCACTCTGCCCATCAATGCTGTGATGCTCGTGTACTCTTGGATGCATGGTCTTCCATTGAAGTGTGGCTAATTTACCAGGAGCAATACCTTTAAAGGAAACTGACCCTCTTGCGGCAGCTAACAAATGACAAATCTCTTCTTGGCTAAGGGTGGGATTTCATGTCCCCTTCCCCACTCCAGGCTGGGGTTTGGTTTGGCTGGGGCTTGCATGGGACAGTGTAGGGCATCGTAACTGCTGTGAGTTTGTGTGTGCAGTTTCCTGGCTGTGTCCAGAAGGCACTGATTCCTGTTGTCTTCGTCCACTGCTGCTGGGTCTTAAGTCTTTCTTCACAATGATCAGGAGCTACGGAGACAGAGTGTGATAGACACGACACATCCCACTTAGAGCTGAGCATTCCTGGTCTCTTAACAACGCTTCACTAGTGAGCACTGTTATTCAAAGTATGAGACAGCCGTGCGGTGGTGGTGCACGCCTTTAATCCCAGCACTTGGGAGGCAGAGGCAGGTGGATTTCTGAGTTCAGGCCAGCCTGGTATTCAGAGTGAGTTCCAGGACAGCCAGGGCTACACAGAGAAACCCTGTCTCAAAAAACAAAACAAAACAAAGCCAAAACAAAACAAAACAAAAAAACCCAAAGTATGAGACAATTGAATCTTAAAATTCTCCTTTTCATGGGCTGGAGAGATGGCTCATGGTTAAGAGCACTGGCTGCCTCCTCCAGAGGACCGGGATTCAATTCCAAGTACCTACGTGACAGCTCACAGCTGTCTGTAACTCCTGTTCCAGGGAACCTGATGCCGTCTTCTGGAGTCCTCAGGTTCTAAGCAAGCACACTGTGAATAGACATGTGCAGGCAAAACACTCATATACATAAAAATATAACTGAAAAGAATATTATTTTGAATTTGACCCAAGGAAGGTATAAACACGAAACGAAACCTCTTTAACACACGGGACATGTGTTGTTTACTGGCTCTGCCCATTGGCCAGTTCATCCCTGATGCTTGGTGTAAAGAAATCATGTTCTCCTGATCAGTGATTGGCTAAGACAGTCATCCCCAACTTTCCTAATGCTGCGGCCCGTCTACAGAGTTCTTCATGTTGTGGTGATCCCCAACTATAAAATTATTCCATTGCTTCTGTAAATTTGTTACCGTTATGAATAGCAATGTAAATATCTGATATGCAGGATATCTAATACGCTCTCCTTGTAGGGATCGAGACCCACAGGTTGAGAACCACCTGGCTAAGGCAAGGTCACATGACTTGATTTGGTGGATAAGATAGACAGAGATGTCCACTGGGGGGAACATAGGATGACTTTTCATTCTTAAAAATATGCACAAGAAAAAAAAATATGCACAAGAGGCAAAGAGCTCTTGTGGGACAGTGCTTGATGTACAAACACGGGGACCTGAATCCCATCCAAGAAGGAATGGAAAAAAAGAGCCTCCAGTGGTGGCTGGCACTTCTGTGACAGTGAGAATGTGAAGGCACGTGATCCTGAGGCTTGCAGTTACCCTAGGTGAGCTCCAGGCAAGGGAGAGACATTGACTCAAAAAAATCAGAACAACAGGTACAAAATCTGAGCTTTATACATGTACCCCCTATAAAACATGTGTGTGTGTGCGCGCGCGCACGCACGCACCGCACACACACACACACACACACACACACGGGAGGGGGATGGTTCTTTACTTGCTCTGTGTCCTTTTGTGTCTGTGATTCCCAGATCTGTAAACATCATGTAATGATTCCAATAAGTCTGTCTGTCCTTATAGCAGGTCCTTGTTCCTTTTTCAGACATATTATACTGTTGGGTTTCTTTACTGGGTAAGGCAGCTTGGCTCTTTGCCTTCAGCTAGCAGCCTAGATATCAACAGAGAGGCTAATTAGATGTGTATCAGAGAAGATACGAAGAGCTAGAGATGCATAAGGAACCCTAGGCTTGGAACAAGTAGAGGTCACGGGGCAGACGTAAGTACCTGTCCACACAGATAGCTTTGCCCTAAGTGCCTAATGAATGGTATCTGCACAGCTGGTAAGTGTCACAAGGGTCAGAAACCAGGACATCACTAATGGGAATTGGAAGAGAGCCCTGAGAAAGGATCCATTGACAACTATGGTACTTGAGAAGGCCACTTAAAAGTCAGGAAGGGCTTAGATGTGCAGAGGAAAACTGGAGCAAATGTCCAGGGAGAGGAATTCTCCCGGTAAAGCTGAATGACTAGATCCATTCATACCCTCAAACACTTCCCCACACAGGGAAGCTCAAAACGACCTGTAGCTCCAACTTCTGATGCCTTCTGTGAGCACCTGGGTATACATTGCATGCACATCCACCCACACCCAGACACACCCAGACACACCCAGACACACATATAGACACATACAGACACACATAGATACACACACACAGACACATACACAGAGACACATATAGACACACAGACACATACAGACATACATACACACAGAGACACATATATGTACATACAGACACACATAGCCACACACAGACACATACACACAGACACGCAGTGGAGTAAAACATAAAAATTAATATTAAATTAAAAGTTAGTATATAAAAACTTAATAAATTTAATTGTTACATTTTTATATATTACATAGAGTTTTTTTTTTTCTTATTTCTATGTGTATGTGGTGTGCCACTTGAGTGTATATGCCAGTTCACATGTGTGTGGGTGCCTGTATATGCAGGCACACGTATATGCCTGGGTGTGTGTGTTGGAGGTGTGTGGAGGCCCTGAGGTGATGTCAGAGATCATCCTTAATGATGCTTTCATCTTGGTCTTTGAGGCAGAATCTCTCAGTCAATCCCAGAGCTCTCAGATACAGCTGGTTTGGCTAGCCAGCTTGCTGCAGACAGGCTCTCTCAGTTAATCCCAGAGCTCTTGGATACGGCTGGTCTGGCTAGCCAGCTTGCTACAGAGATTTTGTAGCTCTGTCTCTGCAGCTGGAATCACAGGTGGGCTTCCAAGTCCACTTGGCACTTAGGTGAGTCCTAGAGACTTGAACTGCCGAGCCGTCTCCTTAAACTCTTGTCCTGTCAGCCCAGTAGGACCCTTTCTTCTATGTAGCATGAATTCTGTCATTACCTCTGCCCTTTTTAAAATCACCATTTCTCTCTCTTGTAGTCTCCTTCCATTTCATGAATGATAACCTACACTCGTGCCCACATACACACTTGTTTTAAAAAGCCTTAGGGGTGGGAATGGCTATGAGAGGGAACACATGGTATTAGCCTTCCTGAGCCTGGGTTCTCTCAGTTTCTGGATGCACCTTTCCCTTTGTGTGTGTCTGTCACCTTGCCTGATCTGTGCCTCTTGTCTGTTCTTTCCTCGGGCTCCATCTTGCCATTTCCTGTGTAGGAGAGCACAGCTGGGGGAGAGCAGGAAATCTCATTTGACTCGATTGAGCTTTGAGGGAGGGGTTGTTGTAGGAGCTCACAGTACCTCTTCCTCTGCTAAACTTCCCTCAGGTGCTCAACCTCTTCATTGCCTTGCTGCTCAATTCCTTCAGCAATGAGGAGAAGGACGGGAACCCAGAAGGAGAGACCAGGAAAACCAAAGTGCAGCTAGCCCTGGATCGGTTCCGCCGGGCCTTCTCCTTCATGGCACACACTCTTTGGAAGTTTTGTTGCAAGAGATGCAGGAGGCAAAACTCGCCAAAGCCAAAAGAGGCAAGGGAAAGCTTTTCTGGTGAGAATAAAGCCATGGTCCTCCTGGATGCGAGGCCCTGGAAGGAGTATGATTCAGAAATGTCTTTATACGCCGGGCAGGCTGGGCCGATCTTCCCCCCCCTGGCACCCCACTCAGGCCGAAGGAAGGGAAGGGGAATGATCTATGCGAGTGGGTTGTTTAAAATGCGGGGTGCCCCACGCCAACTCCCCCTCACAACCTAGCGCCGGAGTTCAGGTATGGAAGGTTCGCACATCACATGGGGTGTGGTTGGAATGTAGTGTCACCACAGGGCACTTGGCACCCAGCACGTTCTAGGTGTTGCTCAGGGATATGCATTTATAAAATGTAGATGTTCTTGGACATGCCAGGCCAATCCTAGGAGGGTTAATGAGCGCTGTGCTTGCAGCATTATAAGAGGTGTCAGAAAGCCCCCACAGAGTAACCCTCGGGCTATGGCTGGTTCTGCTATAGTCAAGTTGATACCCAGGATTAGCCACCACTTGCTGGTTTTAGACGTCCTGGCAGATGAACACACCAAACTCCGATTTTAACAACATGCTGCTCTTGCTTCCTTTATACTTTTGTCTTAGTTAGGGTTTACTGCTGCGAACAGACACCATGACCAAGGCAACTCTCATAAGGACAACATTGGGGCTGGCTTATAGGTTCAGAGGTTCAGTCCATTGTCATCACAGCAGGAAGCACAGCAGCATCCAGGCAGGCATGGTGCAGGAGGAGCTGAGAGTTCTACATCTTCAACTGAAAGCTGCTAGCAGAATACTGACTTCCAGGCAGCTAGGATGAGGGTCTTACAGCCCACACCCACAATGACACCCCTACTCCAACAGGACCACACCTCCTAATAGTGCCACTCCCTGGGCCGAGCACATACAAACCACTACAGCTTTTCCTTCCTATGTGTCTTAGTTTCCTGTTCTGTTGCTATGATGCAATGCTCAGACCAAAGCAACTAAAGGAGAGGGTTTGCCTCAGCTCACAGCTCAAGGTACAGCCCACCGTGCTGTCACAGAGGAGGCAGCAGGAGCTTGAAGCAGCTGCTCACATCACATCCACAGTCAGGAGGTAGAGAGTGATGCATATTGCTGCTCAGCTCCCTTCTCCCGCTTGCACAGGATCCCAACCAGGGGATGGTGCCGCCCACAGTGGGCCATCTTCCCACCTGCATTAACACTTCCAGATAATCACCCAGAGGCATGCCCAGGGCCCATATCCCTAGATTCTGCCAAGATGGTATCATGCTAAGTTACTAAGAAACCCTCTGTATTCAAAGGATAAAAATTGCTTTTCCTCTTTCTTACTCTTTGTTTATTAATGTAATTGCAAATTTTACTTTTTACTAAATTGTGGCAACATGTACCAGTATCGTTTATTGATTTATTGAGTTGAATGGACGCATTTAAAAATATTAATAAATCTCCATATTGCTCAGTGGGTGAAGTGTTTGGATCCTCAGCACATAAATTAAAACAAAACAAAATGCTGCTAAATGCCTGTAATTTGATCATGGGGAAGATGGGGACAGGAATTCCTGCCACTTGCTACCCAGTCAGTCTGGGTAATTGGTGAGCTCTGGGTTCAGTGAGAGACTCTATCTTAAAAGTATAGTGGTAAAACAATTCAGAAATACCTCAGGCCTCTACATGCAAACACGCGCGTACACGCACACACACACACACACACACACACACACACACACACACACACACGCATTGATATTTCATCTCCGAGTTAACTGGACAGGTTGAGTCTTATACCGGAACCATACTGTTGCAATTAAGGCACTTTATAATACATTCCTTCCTGTTCCTCTTCTGTTCAGTAGTTTTCCCAGTTATTTCCACATTGGGTTCTTCAGGAACAGACTTCAAACTCGCTTTATGCCAGGTGATCTGTTCAGAGCAGTATTAACTCCACTCTGGGCTTCTGTGTGTCAGGCCTGTGACCTCCTTCCGGAGACCAAGCAGCTCCCCAGCCCAGATGACCACGGGGTTGAAATAGAAGTGTTTTCTGAAGAAGATCCACATTTAACCATACAGAGTGCTCGAAAGGTAACGGTCCCCGGGTATGGTGGGGAGGAGCGTGTGACTCCTCCACACAGTCTCTGGACCAGGCTTGTGGAGCACAGCAGAATGAAGGGAGAAATGATCGCCAGGGCAGCGTCTTTAGTGTCTGAGTCAGCACCTTTCCGTTTTGCTACATCAACATTTGGGGCAAGAGAACTGCCCACTGTGGGGAGCTTTCCTGTGAATTTCAGGATGCCTGCCAGTAATCCTTGGCCTCCACTCACTAGATATCAGGAGTATCCCACTAGCTGTGATAGTTAAAAATGTCTATAGTTCTGGGGAGATGGACTGTTTGGGAGATTGCTTGCAGCCAGTGTAAGGACCCAAGCTTGATCTCCAGAGACCACAAGAAAAAGCCAGACATGGTAGTGGATGCTTGTAATCCCAGCACTGGGGAGGCAGGAGTAGGAAGATCCCTGCGGCTCACTAGTCAGCCACACTGGCCCACTTGGTGATCTCTAGGCCAATGAGAGACTCTGTCTCAAAAGAGCCATGATGGCCAGATCCTGAGGAATAATACCTAAGAATGTGCTCTGACTGGAACACACACACACACACACCACACACACACATACTACACACACACATACCACACACACACACACCACACACACACACACACCACACACACACACACACCACACATACACACACCACACACACACATACCACACATACACACACCACACACATACACACACCACATGCCACACACACACCACCACATACACACACCATGCACATACACACACCACACACACACACATACCACCATACACACACACACACACACACCACACATACTACACACACACATACCACACACACACACACCACACACACCACACACCACACACACACACACCATACATACACACACCACACACAACACACACCACACACCACACACACATACTATACACACACAACCACACACACACACCACACATACACACACCACACACATACACACACACACACACCACATACACACACCACACACATACACACACACCACCACACATACTATACACACACCACACACACACACCACACACCACACATACTATACACACACCACACACACACACACACACACCACACACAATACACACACCACACACCACAACACCCACACACACACACCATACATACACACACACACACACATACACACACCACACACACACACACACACACCACACATACACATACCACACACATACACACACCACACACACACACACACCACACACACACCACACACTACACACACACATACTATACACACACACACCACACACACACACACACACACCACACACACATACTACACACAGACATCTTTATTTAAAAAAAATGTCTCTAGGCATTGCTAGATTGTCTCTTACAGGGTTAAGTCAGCCAGAGCCACTGACCTAACCTATTATTCTATGAGTTGGGATAGCTGAAAATCAGTCTCAGTAGAGTAGTCTTCTTATTATCTACTGCTCTAATTGGCAGCCTATTAGAGTTATGATTTGTTGGAGGGAAGGGTTGAGCTAATGTGCACACATGTACCTGGTTGTTCCTTAGCCCTAGAGATGAGATCATTTTCCCCTGAAGCAAGGTTGATAGAGAATCTAACAAAATCCCAACAGGAGCGGTGTGTACTAACATCCTTAGATCCTGAAACCTCTACCCGGTTGGCTTGGCCATCTTGGCAACTGACTGTCTCCTCCCCTCTTCTCACGTGCAGAAGTCTGATGCAGCAAGCATGCTCTCGGAATGCAGCACAATTGACCTGAATGATATCTTTAGAAATTTACAGAAAACAGTTTCCCCCAAAAAGCAACCAGATAGATGCTTTCCCAAGGGTAAGTGGTCATAGTTTTGCACATAGTGTTTGCACATAGGGTTTACATTCCCTGTAGCTCTCTGGCTTGGGTGGCTGCCTCATTTCTAGAACTACTATCCTTAGATAATTAGAGTCTAGTAGAGGGGATTTCAAGAAACTCTTAGTTTAGGCATGCTCCATCCACGTAGCCCAATTAACAGAGTGAGTATTCAAAAAGCTTTTCTGGAGAACTTGCTGGGCCAGCATGCCAGCCCCTTTGTAGCATCCTTAGGACATCCACTATCGGAACGAATGGAGAGGAAGGGGTTGAGGTATGAAGAGCAGTGCACTCTGTGGTAAAGACGTATATATTGAGAGCAAAGGCTACTTGTAGACCTCTTTACAACTGATCAGGTTCTTCCATGTGTGGCCTGAGTCCACAAAGCCTTGGAAGCCCTCACCTCATTTCAGGAAACCCCATGGACACTACTTGTATGTCACATACCACCCCACAATTTTGGCACAGTTAATAACTACAGATCATGGACAGTATGCAATGATAAGCAGACCCCCACATCAGTTGACACGGCTGGAGGTCTCTGCTGCAGATAGATGACTTTGTTCATACTAATGGTATCAGTGAGGGGGGGGTCAGCGGGACTTACTTGAGGTCAGCTGAGCAAGTTGGCTCTGCTGCATGTGGCTCATCCTTCAGCGAGAACCAATGGGCTAACCTGAGGATATCTCTCTCCTTTAGAGAGATGGTGCAGGGGAAGTGGAAACAGGCAAGGCTTAGATCTGGCACTTTGTTGCTTCACCTCTTCCCTTTGGCCAGTAGAGCTGAAAGCCCAGCCCCCAACCCTTGATGGTTGTGGGGTGTGGGGTGGGGAGCTGCAGTTCATAAGGCAAGGGACAAGAAGAGGAGTGGGAAGACAGGTGGCTAACAGGACCGGCTCTAGACACTAATGCTACAAATGTTTCCTTTTAGGCCTCAGTTGTATCTTCTCATGTGGCAAAACAAACAAGAGAAAGTCCCTCTGGGTCTTGTGGTGGAACCTTCGGAAAACCTGCTACCAGATTGTAAAGCACAGCTGGTTTGAGAGTTTCATTATCTTTGTCATCCTGCTGAGCAGTGGAGCGCTGGTAAAGGATGCTCTTGGAGAGGAAACTGGGCAGCTGGGCAGCTGGGCAGCTGGGGGCAGTGCATTGTGGCATGGCTGTGGGAGAGGGCAACAGAGGGAGGTGTTCACTGCTGGTTCCTTATTGAACAGGGTTTCACACAATGTCTAGACTGAGATTCCCACCCTAAAGATGCTTTCTCTGGTCAAGGGGCTATCTCAGGCCAGTTCTTGAAAGAACTTTCTAACGTCTAGCCCTTCAACTTGGCCTGCCCACTTGCTCCACATTTCTGGAGGACTCCTAGATGCCTCCACTACATCCATGTACTTCCTCCTTCAGACAGTTCCTCCCTCACTTTCCCTGAAGATCATGGTGTTGCTTTCTAAGACGAGATATTACAGGATGTTGAAGTAATTATTTAAAACAAACAAACAAACAAATAAACAAAAAAAAACAGCCAGCGGTCAAGCTGACTATCTAAGCTGCGGAGGCTCTGCCTAGTTCAGCTGCCATTTTTCTCGGCCAGAGGCCACGTGCATCGCGCAGCTAGAAATGGCCAGCCAGAAATACTAGCCTTGCCACCCACGAGATGCCAGTATGGAGGATGGCTCTGCCAATCTTCCATGCTGTCTCCACAAGGCTGGGCATTGCCCAGACCATCCCACTATCCACACTGGCCCGGTAGAAAAATGAGACTCTAATGCTTAAAGATTAATCAAAGGCTTTATATGTTTGGTAAAACTCAAATAACAATATGCCCATACAAAGAGAGTTGTTTCCCAATTAGCTAACCTAAATAAAAATTGTTACCCGAGACTGCTCTCCATACCTGCGTGGCTCTCCATCCTCCTACATCTCTGCTCTCCCTAGCTCCTCTTCTTCCCTTTTCTCTTCCTCCCCTTACTCCTCCCACCTTAGCTTCTCCTACAACAGGATGAGCTACTGGGAACAGATGCAGATAAAACCAGTGGCTCTGATATTTCCCATCACTTGTGGTTCCTTAAGGGACAAGGAGACTGGTTCTATTCATGATTCTTCCTGGTCTAGGTGTGGTATAAATCCCACTGAGGCAGACACTTAAGTCTGAGCCAGGATCCCCGGTGCCTTTCTGCTCCCTCCTCACTCCTGTCAACCACACTGTCCTCTCTTTAGTTTCTCATGTCATTTATATCCACCCCCTTTCCCCAACTCCCTCTCCTTCTGTCTTGTGTCTCCCCTTAAGGCTTAAACATGAAACTAAACTTTTGCTATAGGTCATGCTAAGTAAACAAAATCTTTCTTGATTTGGAGTGACAGATCATTTCAAATTAGTTTGAGTAAACAGAGATGCCACTGAAGTGCCTTGTTCTTAAGTCACATGCCTTCCATCTAATGCTTTATACCTATGTGACCTCTAAGAGAAAGAACGGGGTTACAGGTGCATGACCCCCAGGGACTGGTATCAGCATAAAATCCAAGGCTCTGCATACAACACTAGAAATCGTTCCTCATACGAAAATGCAGGTTTCTCCAGAACTATCCCCAGAACTCCCCTGAAAGACTTCAGTTGTGAGTCTTTGGCAACTGCCTCTCCATGTTTGTGTGTCGTAAAAACCATAGTTGCATTTATTTGACTTTTATAAATGGTGCCAAGTGGCGGGAAGGGTGCCAGAGGCCACAGATGACAGATCTGTGGTGTCAGGGAAAGAAGACACAAGGAGAGAGACCTACCAGCAGCACGTTGAGTCCTTGCTCCCACTTCTGAGAGACAGGTGTAGGCTGGGCAGAGCAGTATAGAACATACCATGTAGAGAATGCCAGGAGAACGATATGGCCCATCTCACCATACATGATTGCATAGAGAAGAGAATAAGAAAAATACAACCCATCACCACTGCCTACAGCCTAAGGTCCAACACCATCAACACCATTGAAAAGCTTGTTCAAAAAGCTGAGTCGTGAGCCCCTTCCAAACCACTGGATCACTAATAAGTTCCCAAGGTGATGAGTGGGTGTTAGACTCTGAGAAGGTTGGGTCTGGAGAGTTGCACAGCAGTGACAAGAGCCTCTTATTCAAACTTGGCCCTGGTATGACATGGGAACCTTTGAAACTCAGTAGCATCTCTCTGACCTACTTAGCTAGCTTGTGGCTAAGCTTTGAAAAGAGAAAGTGAGCCTGTGAGGCTGTCCAGATTTGCCTGTCTTCTACAGATAAGCAAGTCTCCAGTCTCCAGGAGCGTGGAGTCCAGATGGGAAGATGGGTGCAGCGATTATTTATAGTGCACGGTTGTAAGCTATGGGCTCAGAGCAGGAGGGGCTGAAGGGTCAGCATCAGGTCTCATCTCCATAATCACACTTCATGGATGTTTGACAGTCAAAGAAATTTGCACCAAGTTTGGACCAGAGCTTCTCAATTTCAGTGTGTCACAAAACAGTTACAAAATGATATTATCTGTAGTGTGTGTGTGTGTGTGTGTGTGTGTGTGTGTGTGTATGGTGTGGTATCTGTGTGATGTGTGTGCATGTATAGTGTGAGTGTATGTGTGATGTGTGTGTTTGTATAGTGTGTGTATGTGTCATGTGTATGTGTGTTTGTGTATGTATGAGTGGTAAGTATGTATGTAGTATGGCTTGCATGTGGTATGTGTGTGTGTGTGTGGTGTGTGTGCAGGTATGTGTGTGTATGTGTGTTTGTGTATCTGTGAGTGGTGTGTGTATGTGTTATGTGGTGTGGCTTGCATGTGGTATGTGTATGTGTGTGTGGTGTGTGTGGTGCGTGTATGTATAGTGTAAATGTATGTGTGGTATGCGCATGTGTGTATGTGTGTTTGTATATATGCGAGGTATATGCATTTGTGTATATGTGCATTGTGTGTGTGTGTATGTGTGGCTTATATGTAGTATGTGTATTTGCATATGTGTGTGTGTTTGTATATATATATGTAGTGTTTGTGTATGTGTGTGTTTGTATATATGTGTAGTGTTTGTGTTTGTGTATGTGTGTGTTTGTATATATGTGTAGTGTTTGTGTATGTGTGTGTTTGTATATATGTGTAGTGTTTGTGTATGTGTGTGTTTGTATATATGTGTAGTGTGTGTGTGTTTGTGTATGTGTGTATGTGTATGGTGTGGCTTATATGTGTTATGTGCATTTGTGTATGTGTGTATTTGTGTTTGTGCATATGCGGGGTATGTACATTTCTGTATGTATACATTGTGTGTGTATATGTGTGGCTTATATGTGGTATGTGTATTTGTGTTTGTATACATGTGTAGTGTTTGTGTGTTTGTGTTTGTATATGTGTAGTGTGTGTCTGTGTGTGTGTGTTTGTATATATGTGGTATGTGTGTGTGTATATGTGTGTTTGTATATATGTGGTATGTGTGTGTGTATATGTGTGTGTTTGTATATATGTGGTATGTGTGTGTTTGTATATATGTGTAGTGTGTGTATGTGTGTGTTTGTATATATGTGTAGTATATTTGTGTGTGTGTTGTATGTATGGTGTGGCTTATTTGTGATATGTGTGTGTATGTGTGTGTGTAGTGAATGGGTGAGGCTGTTAGTCATGGGAGATGATGGACTCCAGGCTTGCTGGGATACAGAATATAGAATTGGGTAAGCAAGGGAAAGCACTGAGTACAGTTGTTGAGGTGACCTGGAGAGCTAAAGTGGTGGTCTAGGCCACGGGGATTTCTGGGAAAACTGGAAAAATACATTAGGCCAGACTTGAAAGGATTAGGAAGCCCAGAAAATGACTTGGTGGTCTGTTGTGTAGGAAAATGGTCTTCACCTAGGGATGCACCTGTTGCTTTTCTCACTGATGTGGAAAACATTCAAAAGAGGCAACTTAAGGGAGTGTTCTAGTTCTGTTTCTGTAGCTATGATAAAAATGCCCCGGCAAAAGCAACTTTAGAGAACAAGAACTTATTTAAGTCATAATTCCAGGTTGCAATACACTGTGGAGAAGTCAGAGCAGGAACTTGAAGCAGGTAGTAGGCCCACAGGCCACCGACCTAACAGGCTACACCCTCAGTAAAGCGCAGAAAGAGATGGATGCATCCATACTTACTTGGTACCCACTCTGCACACACAATCCTGGATCTCCTCCCTGCTTAGGAAATGGTGCTGCCCACAGTGGGCGGGCTCTTCCTACACGAATGATTGTCATCAAGACTATTCCCTACAGACATGTCCACAGGCCAACCTGCTCTGTACAATCCATCATGGATTCTCTTCCCAGGTGATTCAAGGCTGTGTCGATCACAATTAATGCCAAGACTGTGTTGACAATTAATATTCATCACCATAGAGAGAAAGGGTTTATTTGGGCTCACACTTTGAGGGTTCAGTCTGTCATGGCACGAGGAGCATGAGGCAGCCGGTCGCATTGCATGCACAGTCATGAAACAGAGAGAGAGAGAGAAAGAGAGAGAGAGAAAGAGAGAGTGGTGGCCCTCAATTTGCTTTTCTTCTTTATTTAGTTCAAGATCCTAACTCATAGTGAGGGTATTTCTCCCCACCTCAGTTACCCAACTACAGTCTATCACCGACACACCCAGAGGGGTGTCACCTCAGTAGTTCCAGACCTGCTAACTTGACCACATGAGCCATTATAGAGGGCCAGTGAAGACAGACTCCGAGATCACCAGGGTAACAGAAATATGAACGTGGAATTTTCCATATAATTCAACAAACAATCTGTTTTATTGGAAAAGACCTGCCTTAATCTGTTTATAGCAAGACCTTCTCACCAAGACACCAACTAGTTTTTATCCATATAAAATATGAAAAATTCTAAACTAAGGAGCTGTGTAAATATCCAGCCTACCCTCTGTCTATTCTTTCAGATATTTGAAGATGTCAATCTCTCCAGCCGGCCCCGAGTTGAGAAATTACTAAAGTGTACTGATAATATTTTCACATTTATTTTTCTCCTGGAGATGATTCTGAAATGGGTGGCCTTCGGATTCCGGAGGTATTTCACCAGTGCCTGGTGCTGGCTCGATTCTCTCATTGTGGTGGTAAGTTTACTGTCTCTGTGCCCTAGTCCGGTTGGGGCAGGGGTTGGAGGGGCGCCTGTAAGGGGTCTGCCTCGCCTGTCTACATACGGGTGGCTCTCAATAACCCTGAGTACCATTATGTACTTACTGCTGACTGTCAAGTGTCCACCCCCGTGGGCCCTGCCTCTCATTCTTGCTTTTGTAAACACACTAACAACCCTATGACGGCCTCCTCCACCTCTCTCTGAACCATGCTTGTGTCCAACCCAGAGGAACTTCAGGCATCCTCTATCTTTCCTTCTCCTTCCAACTTTTTTCCTTTTTCCATTTTCATATGTGTGTGGTGTACATGTGTATATCCATGGTTTTTGTATGCATAAACATGTGCGTGCATGCATGTGGAAGCCAGAGATTGATGTCAGGAACCAGTCACGTGCTCTTCCATCTTATTACTCAGGCAGGCCTCTCAGTCAAGCCCAGAGCTCACTGATGTGGCTGCTCTGCATGCTCTGGAGATCCCCTGCCTCTCTGCCTTCTGAGGCTAGAAATTCAGATGTGAGACCACGTCCACCCACATGAGTTCTGGGGATCAAACTCTGGACCTCATGCTTGCAGGGAGAGCACTTTAACCACTGAGCCACCTCCCCAGTCCTCCCACCCAACCCAACTTTAAGTGTTTTATCTTTAAAGACTTCTCAAAGCAGACCAGTAGTCAGATCATGAGGCAGATCCCAATTTCAGTGGCATTGCCACCTACCACCTGCCACGTCACAGAGAAAGAATCCCACAGCTCAGGTTAACAGCCTGCTTCGGGACGTAGAGCAGACCAGTGGTGAACAGGACTGTGGTGCTACAGTTAGCAGTAGCAATAGTGGCCACATTCCGACCCTTTCTCTGTATCACGGTTGCTTTAGCTTTTCCTGAGGAGAAACAACTAATGTCTGTCTACTCAGCCCAGATGGGCACCAGTTTACGAAAGGATGATTTCCATGTCCAACTGATGACTGATGAGTCCGTTTGGCTTTCTCACGGACTGTGGGTGATGCGTGGAATCTGCATCATGGCAGAGTTCCACCCCATCTATAGGAAGGTGTATTATAGAGTCCTGCTGTCAATCAACCTGCCACTCCCTGTATACTCTAGCATCTCCCAAGATTACCTGTGCTGGGAGAAGGAGGATCTCAGGTAAGGGATTCCCAGGACTCCCTTCTTCTACTCTCTAGGGAGTGTCCATTGACCTGGCTAGCACTGTATCAGTCTGCTGTACTTTCCATGGCCACCAGGTAAGCCCAAGATGGCACCATGTTATGTCTGGAGAAAAAAAGAACCAAACTTCCAACAGCCACATTTTCTGCCCTCTGTGCCAAATGTCTTCTTTCTTCTACTTGTCATAGTCACTCTCTGTGGAAGGGACTTTTATTTTCCCTGTATTCAGAGGAAGAAAATAACCCAGAAAGGCTAGGAACTGCTCAAGACTTCCTGACTAGAAGCAGCAGAGCCGAGAGTCAGACCTAGTGAGTCTCCCTCCGGGGTGCAGGGCTCTCCCAGGTATATCATACATACACCATCATACAGATTCCACTGCTATTTAAAGAGTAGGGAAGGGCTGAGGTGTTGCTTTAGTTGGCAGAGTGCTTGATGTGCAAACATGAAGACCTGAGTTCAGATTCCCAGCTCCCATGCTAAAAGGCAGGTAAACAGGGGGATAATCCCAGATCCAAGGAGGTAGAAATCAGAGGATCCAGGGGCTCGCTAGCTGGGTTGGTGAGCTCTGGTTCAGTGATACTTTGTTTCAAAACCTAAGGCGGAGAGTGGTTGAGGAAGACACTAAAGTTGACTTCAGATCTGTACAATGTGCATACCCACAAAGACAAAAACACCCAAATGAAGATTACAAATAATGTAAATTCAGCAAATTCAAAACAGATAGTGTAAACCTAGCAGCAATCCCTAAATACATCAAAGAGTGGTCTGAAGGCACACTCAAAAATTACCAGCAGCTCCAGGTGGTTTATACAGGCAAGTTTTAATAAATGCAACATTAATCAAATTGTTATGAAGAAGAGGCAAGCTGCAAACTGTCCAAACAAGACCAAGTGCAACCTTTTTGTTTTTGAGGCAGGGTCTCCTGCAGCCCAAGATGGCCTCAAACTCTCTATGTAACTGACCGAGAACCCCAGTTCTCCTGCCTCACCTCTAGTCTGCTGGGACTGCAGGCCCAGCCCAACACCAGTGCAGTCTTGCTAAGAAAGCAAACAGAACAAAACCCAAGAACACAGATAAACAGCCAAAAATAAATTTATAAGCCCGTGCCTATGACTCTCAAAGGAGGCTCTCCGTGGCGAGTCCCAGCACTGGTCTTGACACTGTACAGACTGTGGTGAGGATCCCAGCTTCACAGCTCGTCAGCTCCATGCCTGAAACAAGGCACCGATCCTGCAAACTTCTAAGTCTCCTCATTTGCGACACAGTCTTACCACTGGGAGGAGACACCACGACCAATGCAGACTTTATAAGGGAAAACAGTTAACCAGGGCTTGCTACCAGTGTCAGAGGCTTAGTCCATTATTATTATGGAAGGGAGCACAGTGGTGGGCATAGCAAGCCTGGTGCTGGAGCAGCTGCAGCTACATCCTGGTCCACAGGGGAGAGAGCAAGACTGGGTCTGGCGTGGGGTTTTTGGAACCTCAAAGCCCAATGACACACTTCCTCCAACAAGGCCACACCTCCTAATCCTTTTGATCCTACCAAACAGTTCCACTCCCTGGTGACTAAACATTTAACTATATGCACCTATGAGGGCCATTCTTATTAAAACCACCAAGATTACATATACATCAATCAAGATGACTTACAATGGAGGCCATCGAGATAGCTCAGCTGGTAAAGGTGCTTGCCACCAAACTTGATGACCCAAGTTCAATCCCCAGAGTCTGTGTGGTGGAAGAAGAGAGCCAGCTCCTACAAGTCATCATCTGACCTCTGAACCCCATACAATGCCCACCCTCCCACAATAAGTAAATTAATAAATGGAAAAAAGTTTAAAAGAATCCAGATGATGATTTTTATAATAATTTTGTAGAAATTGGGGTTCTAGGTCAGTTACATAGAAACAAGTAGGAAAACAAGAATCTAAAGCACCAAAATATATAAGCCCAACTTTACTAAAATGAAGTTATTTTCTTCTCAGCAGTGCCAAAATTATAATCAAAGACAAATCAGACCCTGGGACTTAGTATTTGTTGTGTACCTGACAGATATTAATATCTATCCATACTATATAAAATATGTAATACAAATCATGAGGAAATGGTAGCCAAAGGTGAGCAAAGGACACAGACAGAGCCTCACAGGAGAAGCCAGGTTGCTAGCATGTGCAAATAATGACAGACTCATTTCATGACCCAGCGCAAGAATGCATTTGAAAGTGAGAGTTTGCCTCATTCATAAAACCATTTTTTCAAGGAATAGCTGTGTTGGGAAGAATGTCAGAAACTAAAAATCTCTAATTACTGCCAACAATTTAATTGGGATAGCCACTATGGGGAAAGTTTTGCGTTATTTGATAGCATTACAAATAGTGCCAATTTATACTAGACATGCCACCCTTACCCAGACAGCCTCTCCCCTACTCCTCCACAGGTGTCGGTGCTCAGTCTCATGAACTTACCAAACTTGAAGTCCTTCCGGACTCTACGAGCGCTGAGGCCTCTGAGGGCGCTGTCCCAGTTTGAAGGCATGAAGGTACATGCTCAGGTGGATGGGTGGGGAACCCAGCTATCAGGACCGGAAGAAGCCAGCTGCCCTTGGTCCTTTGTCAACACTTTACTGGGGTCCTACTCAAGCAGACCAGGGTCTGGACTGTGAGAAGTGAGAAGGCTATGGTATGGGCTATCTCTCGACAGCCAAGGGCTCTGTCTTCCCTGCATCCAGGGAAAGACATGCCCCACATGTCTAATGTCATTGTCACAGGACACTCCTGAGGTCACCCTTGGTGGCCAAGTAAGCAGAAAGCAGAGCTCATTACAGGCCAGGAGAGGGATGTTTAGAATAAAGACACAGGGAACCCTAGGGGCCCTGTCCTGCATACTGGGCAGATGGAGAACTTGTTTGTAACATTTTCCTTTGTTTTGCTTCCCCAAGGTTGTAGTCAACGCCCTTATCAGTGCCATACCGGCCATTCTCAATGTCTTGCTGGTCTGCCTCATTTTCTGGCTCATATTTTGTATCCTGGGAGTAAGTTTTTTTTCTGGAACGTTTGGAAGATGTATCAACGGGACAGACATAAATAAGTATTTCGACTATACCCAAGTTCCAAACCAGAGCCAATGTAAAGCTAATGAGTACACATGGAAAGTCCCGAGTGTCAACTTTGACAATGTGGGGAATGCCTACCTCGCCCTGCTGCAAGTGGTGAGTGCTGTGGGTCTGTCTGCGTCCCGGAGGAGGAAGCTTGAGTGATCAGTCACTAAAAACACAGGGACTCCACCGAGACTGGATTCTACTCCTGTTCACCGGGTGAGGGTGGGCAGAGTCTTTTCATCTGGAGTCTCCAACTTAGTTACTCTTCTTGTTTCTTTAACAAAAATACCTGAAGGCAGTAGTTACTTTATTGCTGTGATAAAAGACCCAACAAAAAGAAAGTTTCTTTTAAAAATCTTTCTGTTTTATTTTAGCTTGTAACTCTAAAGCAAATACAGTCCATCACAGCCGGGAAAGCACGGTGGGAACATCAGGAAGCTATCACGTCTGAGCTGTACACTACGTACATCTATAGGCATGCTATAAATCCTCAGATCCCATCCCCAGTGACACATTTCCTCCAGCAAGGTTCCACTTCCTAAAAGTTCTATAATCTTCCCAAACTGCACTGTCAAGTAGGACCATGTGTTCCAACACAGGAGCTTGGGGCAGGGGGAGGGGCATTTCTCATTCAAACCATGCCACCTGACAAAAGCAACTTAAGACAGGGCTATTTTTGCACATGCTTTGAGGGACTGGACCACCATGGTGGGGAAGACACAGTGGTGAGGGTAGTGAGAATTGTCTAGATGCTGGCAGCAGGAGTGTGAGAAAGCTGGTCCCACTGGCTCTGCAGTTGGGAGGGAAGTGGGCAGAAAGAGATAGATGCTGGTGCTGTTTTCATCTTACTCACCAGCCTGTGGGACGATGCCCCCTCCCCCCATTCAAGATGAGTCTACCATCAATTACCACAGAAATGCCTTCACCACACATCCTGATGCGAGTCTCCTGGGTGATTCCAGAGCCAGTCCGGTTGACAATTAGTTCTCACGCATAGAATGCGTAGTAGTGCCCCCTTCAGGGTTTTATGGGGCTTGCTTCGTTTTCTATGGTACCTTGCTTGCTGTTCAGAGCACCTGCCAGACGGGAGAGCCTTTGGTGCAGGTCAGGAGACTGTCAAAAGCTCTCTTTTCAAGTAGCAGCAGCCAGGTGTTAGTCAGGTAGCACAAAACGTGTGCCATCAGGAAGAACCTTACCTGACTTTTCCCAAGCAACCTATTGTGTAGACGTTGATTTTGTTTTTAAATCATTAGTCTTGGGAGAATGAAGAAGAAAGCGATTAGGCACACCACCCCTCCTCACATCCATGACTGTTCTTTCCTGCGAACCTCTCTCTGCGGTGTCAGCTTACACACATCCGCCCACAGGGCTTGACAAACTTTTGCGTGGCATGCCTCTGTTGGTGAAAAAAGTCTACAGCTGTGTCTGAGTTTTCTGCTTCTGTTTCAGGCAACCTATAAGGGCTGGCTGGACATTATGAATGCAGCTGTCGATTCCAGAGGGGTGAGTTAATGTCTCACTGTGCTCTAGAATGTTATGCTCAAACCGGAGATACTATGAGTTTGCAGACGGCCCCTAACTTCCTGCAGGGCCGCTTCATTATCCCACATCCTTGTTTGTTCTTCTGGAGACAAAATTATGGCCTGATAAAGAGATCGCTGATGTATTGTTCGTGTCTGACACCCCAGTATTCTGTAGAAACCAATATTTCTTCTGTGTGACAAGGGGAGAAATGAAAACCATTCATGTAGGAGATGGGACCAGAACAAGAACCCCTATGTGTCCTAGCCTGTTTTCTGTTCCTGTAATAAATAAAACACTGGCCAAAGTGACTTGGGGGGAGGGGGAGTTTTTGTTTGTTTTTATAAGCTTATAGGTTACAGGCTATTGTTGTGAAAAACCAGGGCAGGAGCTCAAGGCAGGAACCAGGAAGCAAGAACTGAAGCAGAGACCCCAGCGGGGAGAAAAACTGGCTTACTTCCTCTAACTTCTTTATGGTTACCATTGCTGAAATAAAATACCATGACCAAAAGCAACCTGGGGAGGAAGTGGTTTGCTTATATATCACACCATTGGGGAAGAAGCAAAGGCAGAAGCATAAGCCAGGCAGAATCTTGGGGACAGGAGCTGATGTGGAGGCCATGGAGGGATGCTGCTTACTAGATTGCTCTTCATGGCTTGCTTACCCTGCTTTCTTATAGCATCCAGGATCACCAGCCCAGGGATGGCCCCACCCACAATGGGTTGTACCCTATAAGCTTGCCTATAACCCTATCTTTTGGAGGCAATTTCTTAATTGAGGATTCCTCTTCTTTAGTGACTCTAGCTTGTGTCAAGTTGACATAAAACTAGCCAGCACACTTCACCTGGCTTTCTTGGCTATCCTTCTGAGGGACAGGTCCTCCTACCTCCATTGGGAATTAAGAAAATGTCCTACAAATTTTCCCACAGGCCAATCAGATAGATGCAACCAGCAGTTGAGGTTTCCTCTTCCCGGGTGACATTAGTTTGTGTTAACTTGACAGATACCAAGCATCATAGCAAGGCACTCTAACTTTCCTATAGCTCATCTCCAAATGACGGACAAGAGGAAACCACCTTTCAAAGTCTGCATCTCCTAACTGGGGAAGCACGTGACTAGCAACTGTAGAATTGCAGTGAAAGAGAAAGTCAGAATTGAGTCTCAAAGTTGGAATTGAACTTGGCAGTCTAGTCTGTTTCCTGTTTTTTGTCTGGTTCAGCCAAAGGATGGGAGAGACTTACACAGAGCAGAACAGTTGAGTCAAGAATGGCACCAATGGGGGAGTTCTGCTAGTTCCGTATCATGACGCATGTGTGGTCACTGTATTGGGGAATCTACAGAGTTGATGCCGGAAATGGATTGTGGGCATCAGACAGGAGAGATGCTGAACTGAGGAAGGAGAGTCTTCATGGCTACTGATTTTCATCATTGCCTAACAGACTGACATTTATACGTAGATAGTGCATAGCAACAAATCACTTAGCTTAATTCTCAGTACATTAACAATATCTCACTCATGGAAAACCAAAGCTGATAGAAGACACTTAATGTTAATGTTGTAATTCATTGTAATATTTATATCTCATAATTATGCATGTCATATATACAATTTAAGTGTTTTAATTTTTAACTTATTGTTTGTGTATGTGTATAATATGATATGTGTGCATGAAGGAGGACCAGAGTTTGGATCCCCAGAGTCCACATAGATGCTGGTTTGGCATGGGAACATTCCCTGCCTGTAATTCTAGTGACTGGAAGATGCAGATGGGATTCTAGGAGCAAGTTGACTAGCTAGACTAGGTATTCTGGTAAGCTCTGGGATCAGATGAGAGAGGGCCAGAGGTTCAGTGGGTAATTTGCTATCAAGTCTGACAACCTGAGTTTATTCCCTCTGACCCACATGGTGGACAGAGAGAATCAGTTCCTGCAAGTTGTCCTGGTCTCCATAGACATGCCATGGTGCACTTGTACACACCCGTGTTCGAATACAGAGAGAGAGAGAGACACACACACATGTGTGTGAACATGCATATGCAAACACATATGCATACTTAAAAGAAAGGAAGGAAGGAAGAGATGGAGAAATAAACAAATAAATGGAGAAGCCTGGCCAAGCTGGACCACGTGCTTTGAGGCATGCTCTGCGCTGGGCGAGCATGCCTGTCATCAGCGAGTGTCCATTCATAAACTCACCCCGTCACTTACTCATCTGCCTGTTCACTCTTATGTCTAGAGAATCAACCTCCCAGAAGGTGTGCCAGGCACTGGCGTCTCACAAATGAGAAGACACAACCACAGGCAGAATGTTGACATCACGGAAGGATATAGACAGCTGTATAACAGCTATGAAGTCCAGTCCCCTCTGCCTGAGATGGATGTGTCCTGTGCTGGGTTCATCTCAATGGCCTATCCATACAGACATCTGGGAGACTTTCAAAAGACAAATACCACCATGTCCCTCCCTCTGTCTTCTCATCTGTTAACACTTTTCATTGTCTGGGAGAAAAGCCCAAACCCCCTGGCTCCCATCTCCCCACCATGTGCATCTGGAGCTTAGCAAGGGACCCAAAGAAGGGACATCCAGAGGTGCACAACTCCCGGCAGGATGCTATGTGGTTAAACTTGCTGGGGAAATCCACTCTGGTCTTCTGAACAAGGCAGCTAGGCCAGCTTGATTTTTTTCTTCAATAATTGTTTTTCTCTCTTTAAAAACATCCCCAACAGAAAAATGAGCAGCCAGACTGTGAGGCGAATATCTATGCGTATCTTTACTTCGTGGTTTTCATCATCTTTGGCTCATTCTTTACGCTGAACCTCTTTATCGGTGTTATTATTGACAACTTCAATCAGCAGCAGAAAAAGATAAGTATGCACGCTGGCCTGGCTGGCTCTTACCTGGCTCTGCTGATGCTTTGGAAAGAGTGTGATGCTAACCTAGAAAGAAGCCTGCTCAGTTCTGATGTGCTCAAAGAGCATCCAGGGAGCTCACCGCCTTTAGCCCGGAGGAGACCAGAGTGGTCTCAGAGATAAGGGGAAGAACCAGGGGTGGTGGTGCACACCTTTAATCCTAGCACTTGAGTGGCAGAGGCAGGTGGCTCTCTGTGAGTTTGAGGCCAGCCTGGTCTACCAAGAGAGTTCCAGGACAGCCAGAGTTACATGGAGAAACCCTGTCTCCAAAACCAAACAAAAACCAAAATAAAACAAAAGGCAAGGAATGTATATTCTGCTTGAACATGGTTTTTGAGCTCTGCCTTAGCTCAGCTGGTTCTCATTGTGTTCTAGGCTGCTGTTAATTGGCCTTGAAGATAATAGCAACCAGCATGGTTAGTGTGTGTGCATAGCCGGCACAGCTGAGTAGTATCTCTAGAGTATTTTGTTGGCCACAATAAGGAGAAACAGGGCTTCCCTCTCTGAGATGATTGCATCCTGGCTCCCAACAGCCCGCGGTCTCCTGAACCTGCTTGGACAGGTGCTTGAAGAAGAGGAGAGGTTAGGGAGACTACCACCCCAGGCACTATAATAATCTAATATTATGTGGAGCTCTGGGCTAACACTGGAAATTAAGGAAGATAAAAGGAACTTTTGATCTATCTACATCTATTATCAAATGGTGACCACTTTAGACATCATTTTGACACAACTTGGTATAATCCTCTCCAGTTAAGAAACCTCCCCTAAAAAAACAAACCCTAAAAACCACAAACCAAAAAACCCAAAACAAAACTCAACAACAAACAACAATACCAAGCTGGTGTGCTTGAATGTATATGTGCCTCATGTGTGCAGTGCCCATGGATGCCAGAAGAGGGAGACAAGTCCACTAGAACTGGAGTTACAGATGGTTGGGAACCACCATATGAGTGCTGGGAACTGAACAGAGGTCCTCTTCAAGAGCAACCAGTGCTCTCAATCACAGAACATCTCTGCAGCCCCCAAATTCTTAAGTATACACACACACATATGTATATACATATATACACATATATACATACATGTATGCATGTATATACATATATGCATGCATATGTATATATGTGTATGTATATGTGTGTATATATAGTATATGTGTGTGTATTATATATATTGTGTGTGTGTGTGTGTGTGTATATATATATATATATATATATATATATTGCATCACTGGGATTACCTTATATTTTTAATTTTGGGATGTATAATCTCATCAGTCGTAGCCTATTTTATAAAATCATTTTTTGCTGTAAGAAAAAATTTCAGGGCTAGGGAGATGACTTAGTGGGTAGGAATACACAATTTAGTATAATCTTCTCCAGTTAAGGAAGCAAAAAACAAAAACAAAAAACCAAACCAAACAACAACAACAACAAAAACCCCTTTGTTTTTTGTGTGCTGGTGTGCTTGCTGTTGCAGTCATGAAGACCTGAGTCCAAATCCCAAGTCCCCATGTTAAAAGCTGGACACGGCTTCTCACACCTGTAACTCTAGTGCTGGGGGCAGAGATGCGAGGGCCTCTGGGACTTGCTAGCTTCCAGCCTAGCTCCAGTCAGTGGTAGACCCTGTCTCATGGGAATAAGATGGAGAGCGATACAACAAGAAACTCAATGTCCTTTTCTCTGAATATACACACACATACACACACACACAACATACACAGACACACACAGACACAGACACACACACACACACACCATGGGAGCTGAATTATATAGCATAATTTGTCTTGGTTTGTTGCGGTAAATCTCTGACCCAAATAAGACCAGTAAAGGAAAACACAACTCAATAATTATGGTATAAATTGCACGCCTAGATTGGGCAGATTTACCATTACCTACTCTATTCCCCAGCTATGAGATCCCTTATAACTTGCGGTTTATCCAGGCCGAGTGCTTGTCCTTCCAGCTCTGGCTCCTCTGTCTTCGGCTTCCTACTCCTTCCTCTGTCGACTTCCTTCTACCGCCAGCTTCCTTCTGCTTCTACTTCTGCCTTTTATATCGAATTCCTCTCACTCTCTCCTCCCCTAAGCCTTTTTTTCCACCTCCCCCCTCTACTGCCCAATCACTGGCTCTAGCCTTTATTTTACAAGTTTTAATTGGACAGAAGGTTCACAAGATGTCACCTGTGTACAGATTCAATCATCCTCTGCAGCCCCTCCCAGGAAAGTGAAACTAGGATCAAAATACAAGGCTGGGGCTATCCACTGGGAACTAGGATCAAAATACAAGGCTGGGGCTATCCACAACATTGGTTGGTCTTCTCCTTTTCACCATCTAAGTCATTTCTACACTTCTTGATGGCTTAAGCAGTCATGAGCATCCTTAGAATTCTGGTTATTCTCTTAGTGTAACATCCTATGATTAAAACATTAGCACTATTGCCCAGTCACTTCCCAGAATGGCTGGGACCAAGTCCTCACCACCCCATTGCTGGCATTTACAATCGCTCTCCTAGACAGATGTGGAAAGTGTTACATCATGGTTTTATATTCCTTTGCTTGGTCATTAGTGACCGTAAGACGCCTCATTATAGATCACTGTTAGATCACTTCACATGCCTCTCAGTTTACATGCCGTGTTATAGACCAGTGGTCCTAACAGTAGTAAGACAAATTATCATTCTTTTCTTATGCATATTCAGTCTATTAAGTCTATTTTGTGACTTTCTTTTTGCATCATGTTTGTGTGCACATGTGTGTATGCACGTGTGTCTGCGTTTCTCTGTGTGTGTCTGTGTCTGTTTGCGTGTGCTTGTGTGTGTGTCTATGTTTGTTTGTCTGTCTGTGTGTGTCTGTGTTTCTGTGTGTGTGTGTCTGTGTTTGTTTATGTGTCTGTGTGTGTCTGTGTTTCTGTGTGTGTGTGTCTGTGTTTGTTTGTGTGTCTGTGTGTGTCTGTGTGTGTCTGTGTTTCTCTGTGTGTGTGTCTGTGTTTGTTTGTGTGTCTGTGTGTGTCTGTGTTTCTGTGTGTGTGTGTCTGTGTTTGTTTATGTGTTTGTGTGTCTGTGTTTCTGTGTGTGTGTGTGTGTGTGTGTGTTTGTGTGTGTCTCTGTGTGTGTCTCTCTATGTGTGTTTGTGTGTGTGCATGTCTTTCTCAGCATCTTTCCACCTTAGTTTTTGAGGCAGAGTCTCTCGTTGAAACTGGACCTCACTGATTTTGCCCGTCTCCACCTCCCCGGCGCTGAGCTTGCAGGCCTGTGCTGCCACACTCAGCCTTAGGATGAAACCCAAAGGCTTGTCCATGCTAGGCAAGTCCCTACCACTTACCTACAATACCCAGCCCAGCACCCAGCTTTTTATGTGGGTTCTGGGGACTCAAACTCCGGTCTTCACACTTGCACAGCAGGCACTGCCCACTACCCCTCCCTGCCACAGTTCTTACATTTTTTTAAATTAATATATGTATTTTTAAGATCCTTACAGACCTGAGTTTTTTGTGGAATCAAACTCTGCCTTTGGGTATTCTCTCTTTTAGGAACACAAGGCACTTCTGCCCCCTCACCTCAGTGTTTGGGCGTTGTTTTTTATAGCTGTGCTAAGGCTTGTTTATATTTTTCTGCCGATCTCTTCTAATTCATCTGAACTGTACCTCACTGCCAACCTCCGTCCTCAGCATCTGCTGGAAAGTCTGGTGCTGTTGTGATGCTGCCTTATTGAGTCTGCTGCTCAGGCAGGAGGGAACCGCTCCAGGTCCCCTCTGTTGTGCGTGTCCTGATTGCAGTCAATACCAGCAATTTGGGTGTCAGCCGTGCAGCACCGACTTAACCCTCTGCAGGAAAGTCTTGTGCACATCACACCGTGGCATCCTTTTGTTTTATCTTTTACATTATGGAAAATTTCAAACGTGCACAAGAACATTCTAGAATGAACCTAAACTACCCAGCACCCAGCATAATCTTTATTACTGAAGAACATCCTCCTGCTGGTGATGCCCCACAGACCCCTTCTGCAGGATTTGTTTCATTTCATTCATAAATGTTTCAAAATGTTTTTTTTTTTTTTTTAATCACATGAAAAGGAAGAGCAGTCCCAGGAGCAGTTGAATTTTTGGAGCCTGCTGTTTTGATTTTTTTTTTTTTTGTTTTGAGTCAGGGTTTCACAACGAGCTTTTTTCAAACTTGTTTTTAAACTTCACTTATTATCATTGTGTGTGCATGTGCGTGGGAGGCTGGTGGGTACGGAACATGCAGAAGTTGGACGACTACTTCATGGAGTCAGTTCTCCCCTTCAGTTCTTACATGGATTCTAGGGATTGAACGAAGGTCTCCAGGCTCGTGTGGCAAGCACCTTTACCTGCTGAGCCATCTCACTTGCCCACATGGCTGGTTTCAAACATGACCATGATGTCATTATATTACCTATAGAACTTTAAACGAATTCTTCAAATTCATCAAATTGTACTTATTCAGATTGCCATACCTTTTAATTGTCTTTGTTAAGTCAGCCAATGCTGCTATTTTCTTCCTCCTCCCCCTCCTCCTTTTCCTCTTCCTTATCATCATCATCATCATCATCATCATCATCATCATTCCTATTAATGTTGTTGCTTTTCTTGAGGCAGGCTTGCCTGGAAGTCACTGTGTCACCCAAGCTGGCGCCAAACGCATAACAATCCTTTTGCCTCAGCTTCCAAATACCAGGATTCCATGTACGAGCTGCCTACCATGTTTAGCTTTGTTTTCTAAGTTAGTATACAAAATAATGAATTTTATTTTAGCAATTTTGGGGGTGTGACTCTATATGTGGTAGGCATGGAAGACCCCCTTTTGCCTCTAGCTCTCTTTGGGTTTTTCTCTTAGAGAGACTAATAGTGACTAAGAGGGTTTTTTTTTTTTTTTTTTTTTAGTCTTGTTTATCTTTTTAAAGAACAAAGTCCTAGTTTCTTTAATTCTATGCATTGTTCTCTTACTTTCTATTTTGTTGCTTTCTGCCAGTGATCCACTTTATCTCTTCCCCTCTACTGGTGTGTTCTTGTTTTTCTAAGTCCGTTGGGAAGACACATCAGTAAGTTCTTTACCCAAGATTACCAACTTTTTAAACATAAGATTCACAACTATGTTTCATTTTCCTGAAAGATTTATTAATTTTTATTTTTAAAAATATGTTTCTTTCTATTAAAGTTTTAGTCCCAAATCAAGATCCAAATAAGTTTGTCAGCATTTTTGTACCTGGAAAACCAGGAAGACTCTCTAAGTTGAACCCCCTTTCTATAGTTGGCCAGTTTACCAATGAATGATGACGTTTTCAAACCACGCTCTGGTAGACACCTGCCATTGTTTCTAGGTCTTTCCATAGAGAGAGCTACTTCTAGTTCAAAGCTACAAGGAAACAGAGATATAGAAACGGGCATCTAATGGCGCTTCCTTTCTCATCTGATGTGCTTCTTTCTCTTTTCTATACGGAGAAAATGGTTCTCAAGAGCACAGGGGATAATAACATTAAAATTTCCACAGTTAGGGGCTGGAGAGGAGGCTCAGGGTTAAGTCAGGGGCTGGAGAAGAGGCTCAGAATTAAGTCAGGGGCTGGAGAGGACGCTTAGGGTTAGGAACCCACATTGCTCTTACAGAGGACCTAGGCTGAATTCCCAGCACCTAGCTGGAACAGCTCATATCTGCCTTTATAAACTTCAGCTCCAGGGTATTAGATGCCTTCTTCTTTCTTCTGTAGGTAACTACAGTCACATGAACATACCCACACCCAAACATACATACACATAATTCAAAACAAAATAAATATTTGAAATATCCACAACTACTCATTGTCTCACAACAAACACATTCATTACAGTATTACAGTCTCAATAGTACTTTACGGCTAGTGAGAATTGTGTTTCTTATTGAATTTGACTGTCAAGGGACACTTTCCTTTTGAAAAAGATTTCATTGTGTGTGTATGCGGGTGTGGGTGTGTGCACACATGAGTGCAGTACCTGAAGAGGCCAGAAGAGGGCATGAGATCCTGGGAACTGGAGTTACATATGTTGTGAACTGCCAGACATGGGTGCTGGGAACCAAGCTTGGGTCCTCTGGAAGAGCCGTTCAGTGTTAACCACTAAGCCATCCTTCCAGCTTCCAGCAGTGGCTTTGGGACTAACTTACTGTTTTGTTTCTTATCTCTTAATTTTCAGAGCCTAGAGCCTTTTCTTTTTTCAAACTTCTGTAAAAGTCCAACTGCATATCTCTAAAGGATTCTGTTCTATTTTATCTGATATTTTTAGATTTTTTTTTTTTGTTCCATGAATTTCTAGAAATGGAAATCCTAGCTTGTTTTCTTATTAGTAGTAAAAATATTTAAAACTCATGTGTTTCTTCTTAAGAATTGTTCTGGGAAGGTTTTAATTAACTTTTATTAGTAATATTACATTAATCACTTAGGTATTTTCAGGGTTGTTATATAGTATTTTCTGTCTTTTTAATTTTGCCCATTCATCTGTGCATATTAGTTAATTGTGGGTTTTATGTTAACTAACATTTTCATACATATGTACATACATGTGTGCATACATGTGTACACACGTGTACATACATGTATATAATGCTCTTTAGTCCTCTCTTCTTCCCTCTTTTAACCTCCTCTTGTGTGTCTCCTTCCTCGGCTATGGGATTTTATTCTAATATTTCTGTTGCTATTTTTTATTATAGGTCAATTATGGTTTAAATTATGCAGCCTGAAATGTATTTGGTTTTTACAAAGATTCTGTAGGATGTTCACTAAAATATGTGACCAGTGTGTTCTAAGAAGTGAGCCATAACCAACGGACATGACCGTATTTCTTTCTTATCCCTAATCTTAAAATCAATTTTCCTTCTGGTCCTAGAGTCCAGATTCTTTCAAGTTCCTTTGGAAGAGGAACTATTGATAAAAGTGACATGTAACTTTAAAATTGTTACTAAAAAGTCAGGACTTGATTGGCAAAGATGGCTAGCAGAAGCTAATTGGCTGCCAATTTCTCGTGCACTTAGGTGGCCAAGACATTTTTATGACAGAAGAACAGAAGAAATATTACAATGCAATGAAAAAGTTAGGAACCAAGAAGCCTCAAAAGCCCATCCCAAGGCCCTTGGTGAGACCAACTGACTCCAAGCACACATGCAAGATGCATGATCTGAGGGCTCAGGTTTCTAAAATGCCTCCTGTTAACTTTTAAAGGAAATCTTCTTTATATTGTTTTGAAAGTATTTGTGTGTGTGTGTGTGTGTGTGTGTGTGTGTGTGTGTGTGTTTGTTTCAGGTGAGTGCAGTGCTTTCAGTGACCAGAAGAGGGCAGCAGATCCCCATGAGCAAAAGTTAAAAGCAATCATGAGCCATTTGACCCAGATGGTTAGGAAATTAATTTAGGTCCTCTGCAAGAGTATATAGCCTTAACTACTGAGCCATCTCTCCAGACTCCAGGATCTTTAATAACTATATATGTGTTATCTTAGAACTTAAAGAACCAAGTCCTTAGGAAAATTAGACATGTATGTTCATTTCTGAGAGTCTGACTGATACATTAACTTTTCTACTAACACAGAATCTCATTAAGTGGCTCTGGTGGCCTGGAACTCACTGTGTAGACCAGGCCACCTTGAACTCACAGAGATTCCCCTGCCTCTGTTTCTCATGTGCTTGAATTAAAGACATGCATCATTATACCCCCCCCAAAAAAAAATCTTAAAAAAATTAAAACTTTAAGAAAAGAGGAACCAATGCTCAACTTCGTCCCCAGTCATACTATGAAATAACCAGTTTTCGATCTTTAATAATTGCTGGGCTAGGATGTTGTTTCTCTAGCCTATTCCAACTAGACTTAAACACTGACATTTAAGAATTATGTGGATTTCTGAGTTTTGCTGAAGTTCTGATTATTCTGAACTGGTAAATAGAACCTTGGAGATGTCTGTTCCATTTTGTCCAAGATAAGTAGATGCTCTAGGCATCCATCTCTTGGGTAAATGCAGATGCAGACATCTTTATATTGTTGAAGCATATGTGAGCCGCTTTATCTCAGCCTCACCGACCATCCAACACATCAAAATTGTGTTGTTACAGGGGATATTTTTTTATTTATGTTTTTGTTTTAAAGTAGAAGTGAGAGTACAAGCCTAACCTCATAAAACAGTTACCCAGCCACAATGGGAAGCTATGAGAATCTCTTGGTTTTTGAAGGGGTCTTGTGTCTATTTCAAGGAATTACCTTCATTGTAAGAGAAAACAAATTTTATTGTCTTAATGACGTAATTTTCTCCTTTCTTTTTTGTCCTCAGAACAAATGTCAAGCCTTTGTGTTCGACCTGGTCACAAGTCAGGTCTTTGACGTCATCATTCTGGGTCTTATTGTCCTAAACATGATTATCATGATGGCTGAATCTGATGGCCAGTCCGATGAAGTGACGAAAATCTTTGATATCCTCAACATAGCCTTCGTGGTCATCTTTACCATAGAGTGTCTCATCAAAGTCTTTGCTTTGAGGCAACACTACTTCACCAATGGCTGGAACTTATTTGATTGTGTGGTCGTGGTTCTTTCTATCATTAGTAAGTAAAACCAGTAGCCAGGACTTTGCAGGAGAGGCAGAAGCAAACCCTAAAGATAATCATTTGGAAGTGTGTCACACTTCTCCACAAAGCAACAGATTAGGCTTAATATAGTGTGTGGAAAAACCAGGCGGCAATAGGGGGCTAAGGATGGCATGCTACAAGGTGGTGATTTACATTCTCTTGATGGATTTACTTGTTCAATGAAGAGAAACAAAGTATCTCCATTAGCAGTTGTTGCAGTGCTTCCGAACATCTCAGGTGGCAAATAGGAAGCCCGCCTCTTCTGTGCTACTGTGAGCCCCATAGGCAGTTTGTGGTTTTAGGAGCTTGGCTGTTAGTACTGATGTTGGTGACCGTGTTCAAAACCCACAAGAGTACCAGAGCAGCTGTTAGACCAGGATCCATTGCCGGGGCTCCTGTGCTTACCATTCAGCTGTCAAGACTGCCTCACACAAGAAGCAGTACCCACTCCTTATCCTGAATCCCATGTTTACTTGGACCAGGGTATAGGCTGTATGTGTCTCAGCTGCTCTGACCCCACTCACTGGCAAGCCTCTTTATATAACCGGTGGATTTTTTCATAGATACGATTCTGCTGCATCAAGCATAGAGCGAATGGGAGAAAGCGTTATTAGCATGCACTTACTCCCTTTCTTCTTTTGTGTTTTCTTTCTTACTGTTTTTTTTTTTTTGAAAATTTTTATCATTTTAAAATTACATGTATGGGTGACTAAGTTGACCAGAGCCAAAGACATTGAACCTCTGGAGCTGGAATTCCAGACCCCAACCTGATGTGGGTGCTGGTGACCAAGCTCAAGGTCACTACAGCAGAAACTCATGCTTTTCATCTCTAGCCTTCTTTCTCTTTCTTCTTTCTTTCTTCCTTCCTTCCTTCCTTCCTTCTTTCTTTCCTTTCTTTCTTTTCTTTTTCTTCCTTCTTTCATTCTTTCTCTCTTTCTTTTTTCTTCCTTCCTTCCTTCTTTCTCTGTCTTTCTTTCTTTTTTCTTCCTTCCTTCCTTTTCTTTCTTTCTTTCTTTCTTCCTTCCTTCCTTCCTTCTTTTTTCTTCCTTCATTCTTTCTCTTTCTTTTTTCTTCCTTCCTTCCTTCTTTCTCTGTCTTTCTTTCTTTCTTTTTTCTTCCTTCCTTCCTTTTCTTTCTTTCTTTCTTTCTTTCTTTCTTTCTTTTTCTTTCTTTCTTTCTTTTGTGCTGAGAATCAAAACTTAGCCTTGTGCATATTAAATATTTTACTTCTTCATGGATAAGCCATTAGAGTTTTATTTGGGTCTTTGAAATTTGATTGTAACTAATCCATTAATTTGACTTTTTTTTCCTCTTTCTCTTTTTTGAGGAGGAGTGTTAAGATGGGTATCACCGTAGTGCAGGTTGATCTGGAATTTATCGTATAGCCTAGGCTGGCCTCAAGCTCATTAAAACCTCCTACGGCAGCCTCCCGAGTGCTGGGTTATAGGTATGTGCTGTCGCATCTGACTGAGTTCCGTCTTTCACGTGGCCCAGGAGGGTCCAAGAGACTTTCTTGTAGTTCAGAAAGCAGTGAAGACAAGGAGAACCGAATTTTACACATGGAGGCTTCATCCCATCTCAGAAAGGCTGTGTCACAGGTTTAGACATGAGTGGTTTCTCTCGATATCAAGTACTGCAGATCATGAAGGGAGTCTGCTTGGGTTCTAAGCTGTTAGGTTTATGAAGATAGTTTAAATAGGCTCATATGTTGGCAGCAAAGTAGACCTATGATCCTTATGAATTAGTCCCGAGCCCAAGTTCTGGTGAAATTGATGTCAGTGGAGGGTAGAGAACAGTGGACAGATGAATCGGGTACCACCCTGCATCAAAGGGAGTGCTGTGAGCCCTTCCTTCCATAAGCGAAAAGGGTCATCACCCGTTCCAGGATGTGCTGGGCATTGTGCAGCTTCTACAACTATCTCTGGGATCCTTCTAACAGCTGCTAGATCATGGAAATCACATGTGCTACTAGAAACTTCTCTCCAACGCAGGACAAAACCTTCACAAGAAGCCAAATGCTGCTCACCAATGTGCAGAGGTCCATGTGCCCCCATCCAGCACCTGGCCTCCACACTTTCTCCAAGCTGCCCTTGAGCTTTTATAGTAATGCAAAATGAATGTGAGCGGGAGTCTAGGAGTTAGCCATTTCACTGGCAAGGCTTACTCATTTTAGTTGAATACCAAGTCGTGTGGTTCACATAAAAAAAAAAAAACCCAAAACTGCACTCATAGACAAGACAGATTCATACAGGCCCAGGAAGGATTTAAGGCTAAACCGGAAAGGGCTGGTATTGCTGAGTGAGCACCATCCTTGCTAGGATTGTCTGTCCAACTAGCATATGTCTTTTACACAGTCGGATGATGAGGTTTAGCGAGTGAGTTCTCTGTAGTCATTAGGAGACTGGCAAAAGCATTTTCACCGCCGTGACCCCTAATGACCTCAGAGCAAGGGGAAGACCATGTCTACACAAGGCAAGCATGTTCCAGCCATTCTATAATATTTGGACCAAAATGTAAATGCCTTAACTCCTTGTAGCACTTGCCTGCTGGGCAAGCAATGAGAAAACATGGTGACATTTTGGGCCCAAATATTCATCGGTTTGCACAAAGCTCTGAGATACCATTTCTGGTGTGTCTGCAGCAGAGAACATGTGTGAGCTTCGTGAGCCCTCAGGGGTCCTCAGGGTGAGCAGAACATCAAACAGGGGTCAGGGGGCATCTCTGGAGTAGAGGAAAATCTCAGGCCTGCTATCTCCCTCCAGCTCCTCACACTACAGTTAGTCTGTCTTCGCCACAGAGGGCTGTATCAGAACCCCAGATGAATAAGCATCTGTCCCTTTTAATAAGCTTGGGTCTCTCAGATTCTACAGTTTTCCTCTGTAGCTCAGTCAAGACTTAAGCCATAGTTCAGATGAAATGTCTCCATGCACTCTGAAAGAGTCAATATCTGAAAAAAAGGGCCTGTTTTCCATCTGTATCCAGTAAATAGGGAAAATCATGACAGGTGTTGCCCCTGGGGTAGCTAAACAGAAAATGCAATAGCTAATAACCCTTTATAAATGTCCATATTTTTCTTCCTTACCTTCAATGGCATATGCATTCCAGCCCCTATCAAAAAGTCCCATCTAAAATCATATGTCCCTTAGAGATTATTTTTCAAATTGAAACACAAGTGGACAGTTCTTAGTTTTGTCTATAAACAACAAAGTGTGTATAACGAGTTGGCCCCTCAGGATTCTGAGGTGGAAGACGGGCTGGGTTTGAAGCTGGAGTGCATGCTGGGAATTCACTGGTCCTCCTTCTCTAGGTACCTTGGTTTCTGGCTTGGAGAACAGTAACATTCCCTTCCCACCTACGCTCTTCAGAATCGTCCGCTTGGCTCGGATTGGTCGAATCCTCAGACTGGTTCGGGCAGCCAGGGGAATCAGAACTCTCCTCTTGCTTTGATGATGTCTCTCCCCTCCCTCTTCAACATCGGTCTGCTGCTCTTTCTGGTGATGTTCATTTACGCCATCTTTGGGATGAGCTGGTTTTCCAAAGTGAAGAAGGGCTCTGGGATCGATGACATCTTCAACTTTGAAACCTTTTCGGGCAGCATGCTCTGTCTCTTCCAGATAACCACTTCAGCTGGCTGGGACACTCTCCTCAACCCCATGCTGGAGTCAACCGACCACTGCAACTCCTCCTCCTCCCAAGACAGCTGTCAGCAGCGGCGGATCGCCATAGTTTACTTTGTCAGTTACATCATCATCTCCTTTCTCATCGTGGTCAACATGTACATCGCTGTGATCCTAGAAAACTTCAATACAGCCACAGAGGAGAGCGAGGACCCCCTGGGGGAAGACGACTTTGAAATCTTCTATGAGATCTGGGAGAAGTTTGACCCTGAAGCAACACAGTTCATCCAGTACTCGGCCCTCTCTGACTTTGCCGACGCCCTGCCGGAGCCATTGCGTGTGGCCAAGCCTAATAAGTTTCAGTTCCTCATGATGGACTTGCCCATGGTGACGGGCGATCGCCTCCATTGCATGGACGTGCTCTTTGCTTTCACCACCAGGGTCCTTGGGAACTCCAGCGGCTTGGATACCATGAAAGCCATGATGGAGGAGAAGTTCATGGAGGCCAATCCTTTTAAGAAGTTGTATGAGCCCATCGTCACCACCACCAAGAGAAAGGAGGAGGAGCAGTGTGCCGCCGTCATCCAGAGGGCCTACCGGAAATACATGGAGAAGATGATCAAACTGAGGCTGAAAGACAGGTCAGGTTCATCCCTCCAGATATTTTGCAATGGAGACTTGTCTAGCTCGGATGTGGGCAAGGTCAAGGTTCATTATGACTGAACCCTCGCCTCCACCCCTACCTCACAGCCTCACAGCTTAGCCTCCAGCCTCTGGCGAACAGGCCGCGGATTCACTGAAACAGGATATTCGATTTGTTTTCTTAGGTGGAAGAGGTGATAGGTTGGTGTCCGTTTTTAAATGATTCTTGGAAAGATTTAATGTAGAAAGGACTGCAAAGGGACCCACACTAACGGAAAGCCTGAAGGGACAGTTCAAATCATGTAAAGATAAGATAAGAAACAAGAACAGGTCACATGAAAACTTCAGATTGTGTTCTCAGTACATTCCCCGACATGTCTGTCCAGTGTTTACGTATGTGACCTGCCACACGTAGCTCCTTTGCATGTTAAGTGAGAAGTCAAAACCCTGCAGTGAGTAAATAGCTTGTTGCAGGTGTGTCTACCAGCATCACGGATTTGGGGGTATAGCTAGAATCTGAAAGCATGATTCTGACTTCTTAGTTAACACCCCGACTTTCAGAAGCTCTGTCCCAGGTGTTCAACAAATAAATAGATAAAAGAAACATCTAATTTGCATTTCCTTGAGATGGGCTGAAATGTCCTCTTGCTTGATGGTTGTGTGAACTGTGGTTTGATGTAGCCCGGAGCCAGTCATCTGTCAGAAGTTAGTTAGCAGTTGGCTCTTTGGGAGGAAAAGGCCAGATTTCTGTCATGTGAATGTCCCTACCATGACTGGTTCCAAGCTACAAACATGGAAGTTATTGAAGGAAAAGATGGGAAGAAATGAGTGTATTAAATGTTCAAGAGCCATCCTAGACTGGCTCCAGCCACCATTTCTTGGATTCAAGAAGAAGTCTGGTTGGGTCAGGCGGTGGTGGCGCACACCTTAAATCCCAGCGCTTGGGAAGCAGAGGCAGGCAGATTTCTGAGTTCAAGGTCAGCCTGGTCTACAGAGTGAGTTCTAGGACAGCCCGGGCTACACAGAGAAACCCTGTCTCAAAAAACCAGAAGAAGAAGAAGAAGAAGAAGAAGAAGAAGAAGAAGAAGAAGAAGAAGAAGAAGAAGAAGAAGTCGTCTGGTTGGCTTTGGGTAAAGTTAGAGCAGGGGGCTGGGGATGGCTCGGTTGGGAATGTGTCTGAGCAATATGAGAGCCTGGAACTATCACATCTGGGCAGCAGCCTATCTGTAATCCCAGTTCCCTAGAGAGACATGGTGTGCTGGCTCATTTTTATAGCCAACTTGATGCACCTAGAGTTACTTTGGAAGAGGGAATTTTGGTTGAAGAATTGCCTCTATCAGATCGCTCTATGGCCACATCTGTGAGGAACTGTCTGGATGATGATTGATGCGGGAGGGCCCAGCCCACTGTGGGCAGCATCATTCCTAGGAAGGAGGGCCTGGATGTATAAAAAGCCAGTCAAGCATGCACCAGAGAGTAAGCCAGCAAAGAGCACTGCTCCGTTGTCTCTGCTTCAAGTCCTGCCTCCAGGTTCCTGCCTTCACTCCCTTCAGTCATGGGTTGTTACCTGGAAGTACAAGCTGAAATAAACCCTTTCCTCCCCGAGTTGTTTTGGTTATGGCATTTATCACAGTGACAGAAACAGACTAACCCCTGGTACCTTGAAGGAAAGAGGAAGGAGTTGCTTATGGGACCAGGGATATTTTGAGATGAGACACAAGGAGTCCCATGCAGGACTATAAAGACTTCAAGGGAGTCTCCAGTCCTAAAGTCACAGTGAAGTTCTCTCATTCTGGTCTGGGTGGTAACAGATTGGGCAGGCTAAATATAATGTGCAATTTTATAAATCCTTGGATAGAAATCAGTTGGGCATGGGATCTTATCGATCCCTAACGAGGGCTCCTATTCTTAATTGAAAGTAATTTTTTCCTATAGTATATTCTGGTCACACTTTCCCCTTTCTCATCTTCTCCCAGAGTCTCACAACCTTCTCACTCATCCAACACCTCTGCAAATATAAAAGAAGACAAAAATGAAAATGAAATATACAAACAGGCAAATGTATGTGTGCACGTGCATGCATGCCACATACACACATACACATACATAACACACACATATGCACACATGGGCACATACCCACATGTACACATGTGCCACACCACACACACACACACACACACACACACACACACACACGCCTGGGCACACACGCCTGGGCACACACACAAAAGTCATAAAAACACAAAATTGGAAAACACACAAAAGATCAGTAAGATGAAAAGAACACCCAAACAAAGCAATATAATTAAAAAAAAAAATCTACAAAATACCATTGAGTTTGTTTTGGGTTGGTCATCTACGGCTGGGCGTGGGGTATGCCCTTAGTGTAATTTATATATTCAGTGAGACTCTATTGGAAAACCCTAATTTTTCCTTCAATCTCCCCTACATAGGTCTATCCACCCCTCCATGGGCCCTAGTTAGGAATGGGTTTCTAGAGCCACCTCTGAAGGCAAGCACCAGCTCCAGAGGTTGAACTATGCACATTTCCTTCACTAGATGGCAGCAAACACCCAACTCGATCTTCCTAAGTGCCCCACAGTGATGAGGAGCCTGGTACTTCCACAGCCTAAGGGAGAGACCCAAGGCAGGAAAAGGAGAATTACTCAAGCCTTGGAGAGAGCTGGAAGCTCGTCCTCCCAAGGGATGGCTTTCCTGGGCAAGCACCAGGATAGTAGAGGGGCCTTTGAGAGATAGCTCAGCCAGTCAAGTGGTCATGTTGTAAGCATAAGGACAAGAGTTCAGCCCAGAATCCTTGTGAAAAAGCCAGGATAGTGTCACGTGCTTGTGATCCCAGGGCTGAGATATCAGATGTAGTCCAGAAGGGTGAAAAGATGCTCTGAGTGCTTTCCTCCAAGGTGGGGACACACTGAATGTCCCAATAAACTGCTGTACAAACATGGAAGCCTCCGGCCCATTTGTCCTCTGTGTCCTCTCTTCCAGGTAAATCTGGTTTTTCTTAATTCAGGCAACAATCACGTCCTGAGGATAGACCTGGCACATTGTGTAACAGCTGCTAACCAGTGGCCCTTGACCTTTAGAGCATCTAATTAGGAAGAAAATCACACAAGTGTTTGCACGGTGATAAAACAGTACAATGTAACAAATGCCAGAAACCGGGACGGTTCTGCTCTCAGGATGTTGATGGGGGAGGATGTCAGGAGAGAGTGACAGCTGGGTGAACTTGATGGGCGGCGGGGAGAGTTTTGACAAGACGGTGGTTTGGCAGTATTTGCAGTGGAGGAGACAGCCCCCAGCAGCACCATGGAAGCTCGGATAGATAAGGCAGTTTGAATCACCCAACTGACTACACAGAGTAGTGTAGTCACTACAGAGGCAGCAGCAGGACCTCAGGAAGGAAGCTCTGAGTTGGAGGGATGGCTGAGTCAGTAACCTCTTCATGCTCTAAGCATGAGGATGTAAGCTAAATCCCCAGAGCCAATGAGAAAAGGCCGGGGATGGTGTGACATGCTTTCAATCCCAGAGCTGGGGAAGTAGACACGGGACACCTGGGCTTCACTTGCCAGCCAGCCTGCTTGGTAAGCTGTAGGCCAGTGAGAGGTTCTGTCTTAAAACACAAGATGGACCTGAGTTGACATCTGATCTCTATATTCATACACACACATACATGTGTGCCACACATATGCATCTGTACACAAGAATACATACACAGACAGACACACACAGGCACACACACACACACACACACACACACACACACACACACCCCTGTTCATGAAGAGACTCAAATACACACTTACGTACTGAGTTAAACCCAGTTAGTAATGAGGAGGCACTAAAGGTGTTTGGATGGTACAGAGAAAACACCTGGATGGGATGGGAAGAGAGGAGGAAAAAAAAAACCAGGGACAGTTGACCCTTGTGGAGAAGAAAGGTTGAGCCAGGGAGGGCACAGGGACAACACAGTGTGTCTGTGATGCTGGGACCAGCTGGCTGCTTTAGAAGAAGAGTCTGGGAGGTCCTTAGACTTGGGGACTGGTAGCAAGACAGATGGCAGTCGAAAGCTCCTGGGGTGGAGCTGGAGTGGTGGCTCAGTGGGTAAGAGTTCCATTACCTATACACACGCCGGGCATGGCCACACCTGCCACTAATCCCAGCACCGGGCAGAAACAGGAGAGTCACCAGGGCTTGCTGGCCACTGGGCTGGCTCCATGTTTAGGGAGAGACCCTGTAGGAAGGGAAGGCAGCCAGGAATGATAGAGCAGGACACTTTGTCCCTTGATACTATTCCTCCTCTGGCCTCTGTACACATTCGCCTCATGCCCAGTGGCACTCACACACACTTTACACATGCACACGCACACACACTAATTAACTATCATCTAAAGGGAAAAAACCCAAACATGTTACCAAGGCAATGAGGGGAGGGAGAGTCAAGTTTTATTTCATTTCTTTTGTTTTCATGATTAGAGAGGAAGAAAACCCCCAAGTGGAGTCAGTTTGGTTCAAGATCCCGGGTCCAAGGTGCCTATCTGCAGCCAGGCACAGGAATATAGTGTCAGGTGTGGGCAGGAGTTTGCTGCACAGGGGTCTGAAACCCCAGGAGCAGCTGACATCATGGCAGAGACACAGTCAGACCCAGAAGGCAGAGGACATGACCTGGTGAGGTAGTGTCAACCTAGCTTTGGGTGTAGGCTGGCTGCTGAGAGTCAATAGCACAACCTGTTGTGTGAAAATCAGAACCCCATGTTCCACACCCCTCCCACCAAGCACCAAGAGCCATGCTTGTACATCTGTGTGCTTTGTGGGGCACGGATAAGCACTTGCCTTATAAATAGCTAGGCTCAGGAGGCAGCTATGCCAGGAACAGCCCTGGAATGTCAGCTTCAAGCACCCCAGGCCTTAGGAAAAGTTCAAGTCCCATACACTCTCCCTCTTGGTGGAGGAGGAGGAGAGAGTGCTCAGGTAGCCTGTTGCCTGGCAACCAGGAGAGAACCTCTGGGTCATTCAGTGGGCAATCCTGTCCCTCACACACAAGGAGTAATCAAAGCAGCTGCAAGGAGGGAGAGCTAACATTTACTGAGAGCGTGTTCTGGGCCAGGTCAACCCTCCAGCCCCAACGCCTGGCTGGGTTTTCACCAAAGCTTCGTTAGATAGAAATTGTCTTTAGCCTTTCTCATCTAGAAAAGGAAACTGAGGCTCATTCAAGGCCGCATAGCCAAGTCAGTTAACACAGTGCTAGGGAGTGAACTCAGGGTTTGTGCCCCCTAGTCAGGAGCACCACCCACTGAGTTACAGCTATAGCCCCGGGTAATAGAATGCTATTGATATAAACCCAGTTCTGCCAGTCAGACCGTAGTAGCACCAAGAAGCATCTTTGTGACTAATTGATTTAGCCTCCTTTCATCTTCCCCCATCAGCCCTCCAATTCCAGTCACCCTGGACGAGCCCCTGGGCCGGCACAGCGTCGAGTAATGTCTTGTCTTTCTGTATGCTAAGTTCTGGTGTTTTACAATCACTTACGGAGCAGAGTTACTCGAGTGTCTCACACTCCATTTACTCATGAACCCTTGTCAGACTTCTAGCTAGTTTTCCACCATAAATTAATAGTTTGAAGTAGAGAACTAGCACTGGAGAGAAGGCTCAGCAGTTAAGAGTGAGTACTACTCTTGTAGAGGACCAGAATGTGGTTCCCAGTATGCACGTTGGGTAGCTCGCAAGCACCTGGAACGTCAGCTCCAGAGAGTATGATACCCTCTTCTTGGCTTCCTCATGCCCTGAACTCATGTATGTTTACCACCCCCCCCCCATACATATACAGAATGAAATAAATCTTTAAAAATAAATACACAAATGGCTCAAGAGTAGTTGGATGTACATCTACCAAAACATGCTAAATTGGGCAGTACACTTCTGTAATTCTGTTTCTTGGAGGGACGGAGGAGGAGGAGGATTACAAGTTCAAGGCCAATGTGAGCTACATAATGAGATCCTTCTCTCATCACACATAGGTCTGGTCTCTAGTGGACCGTAGACTGCAGTGTGAGCACAGTTGGGAAAGGGAGCTGGAGAAATGGCTCAGCAGTTAAGAGCACTGGCTGCTCTTCCAAAGGTCCTGAGCACCCACATGGTGCCTCACAACCATCTGTAATGGAATCTGATGCCCTCTTCTGGAGTGTCTGAAGATAGCTATGGTGCACTCATATACATAAAATAAATCTTAAAAGAAAAGAAAAGAAAAACATCTGTGAAAAACCAGAAAAGGTCAGTGATCTCGAGTTGGCCGAAGTTTTAAAGATGTAACACACAGAGCCCTAACTAATGAAGGAAAATTGATAAATTGGACTTCATCTAAACGGGAAGGAAGGACAAGAGAAGAAAATGAAGGGAGGGAAGGGAAGAAACAAAAGGGAGGAGAATTGAATAGGGAAGAGAAAGAAGGAAGGGGAGAAATAAAATCTGACCTAATTGTTATTTCTCAGAACGGCAAGTGACTGAAACTGCCCCACAGCACTGGGGGTGGGGTTGGAAAGTGGTTCAGTCATATAGAAAACATCTTCCTTATTTCTCGTAAAGTTAAATGTACACTGATCAAGGATGGCTTAAAGCCATCTCACTGGACAGTTCCTATCAGGAAATGAGAGTACATGCCCACAGAGATCTGTACTGCCAGTAGAAAACAGCTTAGTTTTAAATAGTCAAAATCTGAGAACAATCTCCATCAACAGAGGAAAGGGTAAATACATTGTGGTATCCCATTCAACAAACAAAACAGTGGACTAACAAGACTATGGTATGCCCATTCAACAAGCAAAACAGTAGACTAACAAGACTGTGGCATGCCCATTCAACAAGCAAAACAGTGGACTAACAAGACTGTGGCATGCCCATTCAACAAGAAAAACAGTAGACTAACAAGACTGTGGCATGCCCATTCAACAAGAAAAACAGTGGACTAACAAGATTGTGGCATGTCCATTCAACAAGCAAAACAGTGGACTAACAAGACTGTGGCATGCCCATTCAACAAGCAAAACAGTAGACTAACAAGACTGTGGCATGCCCATTCAACAAGCAAAACAGTGGACTAACAAGACTGTGGCATGCCCATTCAACAAGAAAAACAGTGGACTAACAAGACTGTGGCATGTCCATCCAACAAGAAAAACAGTGGACTAACAAGACTGTGGCATGCCCATTCAACAAGCAAAACAGTGGACTAACAAGACTGTGGCATGCCCATTCAACAAGAAAAACAGTGGACTAACAAGATTGTGGCATGTCCATTCAACAAGCAAAACAGTGGACTAACAAGACTGTGGCATGCCCATTCAACAAGAAAGACAGTGGACTAACAAGACTGTGGCATGCCCATTCAACAAGAAAAACAGTGGACTAACAAGACTGTGGCATGCCCATTCAACAAGCAAGACAATGGACCAACAAGTAGCCTCAAGTGACTTATAGAAAGTGACTGAGATAAAAAACAAGATGGTCTTACTTATATAGAATTTTAGAAATGTAAAGAGTAAAATTTTAGAGTAATATAAAGCAGCCTAGTCATGATCTGGGGAGGGGCAAGGTTGAAGAGAGGGACAAAGTGTTCTATGAGGAAACTTTCAGGGATGTGTATCATCTCCATCTTGACTGTGGCACCAGCTTCCCAAGTAAAGAGACAAATTTCTAGTTTGTCAGGTTGTAACTCTGCGTTTGCTTTCACACAGGGTTTCACTATGGCCTGAGTTTATATGCCTCTGCCTCCTGAGAGTGGGATTATGAATGTGTATCACCACGCTCAGCTTCAGATGTACTGTTTAAATAAGTGGAGTCTAACTTCAAGGAGTGTGCATGTGTGTGTGTGCGCACATTCGTCCATTCAGCCTAGACTGGCTGGCCAGCACACCCTTGGGATTCATCTGTCTCCACTGCTCCAACTTAGGGCTTACAGACAGCCACTCCATAGCTTAAGGAGCCTATTTTGAAAATCTAGCTCTTAGTGGTCGTCTCTTCAGGCCTCTGAATCTCTCATTTCATTGAAATCTGAAGGGAAGTTGGCTGATGTTCCAGGGATAGCTCCATGTCTTCCAACTGCCTGAAAAACACAGGAAGGAAGGATGCCCGAGGGAGTGCAGAGGTGCTTCATGTCTGAGGGCATTTTTATGTGAGAACAGGGTTAGCCCTCTTAGAGAACGCCGGATCTTAGAAAGCAGGGCTCACCTTGTCCAGCTCCTCATCAGGCAGATTCTGGTTCCTGGTACCCAGAGACGGGTAGTGACTTAAAGCCAAGGATATGGGAACAGACTGAGGAATGAGTGGGTTGAGGGGAGGAGTGGACTCAAGGCAGGGGTGAATTCCTCCATCTTTTTTCCCTGGGTCTCTCATGACCGACAGCACGCCACGCTGCTTGAGAGCTGCTGGGTCCACCCAGAACTGGTGAGAAAACACAACCACTGAGCACTCTGTATCCTTCCTATGGCCTCTCCAGGGACCTCACCCTCCCTCCCAGAAGAGGCCTCCATCAGTAGCTGCTGAAGGCTTTCTGCACCCAAGAGGTACCCTAAGGGGTAGAGGCACTTTCTCTCTCCCCAAAGACCATGTGAGCTCATTCTGGTAAAAGTTTAATGCCTGAGAGTCAATTACACTTAAGTATGCTCATCAGAGCTCTAAGCTCGTCTCTGAGCCACCAGGGCATGCAGTGAGCATCTTCCCCAACTTCTGCTAAGAAAACTTCCCTGCTTTTCTCCAAGAGGCAGGTCAGGTAGATCACTTTCTTTCTGCCATTTTCTGTGAAACCTTGAACAAGATCATCCCCTCTCTGGACCTGGTTTGACATTTGTAAAAATGGAAGCATTGATTGTGGTTGATACTCTTGGGCTTCATTTATTCATCTTCACAGGCTCTGTCTCTGGACACACCAGAGGTCAGAGGTTAGAGGTCTGTGAGAGGAATGTAGAAAGCTGAAAAGAGACATTCTGGGAGGTCTCTGGCCATTTGGAGAATTAAGCCTGCTCTAACCAGCATGCAAAGGATTATGCAAATTTAGCACAAGTGGCAGAGATGTGGCCATTTTTTTCAGGGTTCTATCTGACTTCATCTCCAAGCGCAGGCCTCTCTTTAGCAGCTCTAGGGGTGCCACGCTGGCCTCAGATGCCAACGAGTAGCTCAGGCAGGCCCCAGGAATGGCTCCCCAGTCACATCGTTGGCAGTTTCTGTCCTGCCTCCTCTTCTTACCAGTTCTCTGGAGTTTCCTACCCTCTCCTGTTCTCTTCCTGAAGCAACTCTGCACTCAACTTCTAGAAGCTTCAATGGTTAACTCCATTTTATGGTGATCCTGGATTGTGGAACAAGATCTATCTGAGGACATGGGAGAGTACCCCACCATAGGCCACTGGAACCCTACAAAGTATGCCAGACCCCAAAACAAAATAGCCAAGCCAGCATGAAGAGCATGAAGAGTTCCATCTCCAGAAGCCATATAAATGCCAGGTGAATGTGGTGGCCTTCAGCAATGCCAGCCTCAGGAGGTGGCAATTAGATTACCAGAGTAAACTAGATACCCAGACTAGCTGCATCGGCAAGCCCTGGGTTTGACTGAGAGACTTGCCTGAATGAATAAGGTAGGAGAGCCATGAAGGATGGCATCTGACATCAATCTTTGGCCTTCACTTCACAGGCACACACATGCACAGCCATACACAAACACAGCCATACACAAGCACAGGCACACACATGCACAGGCACACACATGTGTAGGCACACATATGTATAGGCACACATATGCACAGCCATACACAAACACAGGCACACACATGCACAGCCATACACAAGGACAGGCACACACATGTGTAGCATACACATGCATAGCCATACACAAGCACAGGCACACACACGAACAGGCAAACACAAGCATAGGCACACACTGCATAGGCACACACATGCACAGGAACACACATGTACAGGCACACACAAACAAAGGCACACACATGCACAGGCACACACAAGCACAGCCATACACAAGCACAGGCACACACATGTACAACCATATACAAGCACAGCCATACACAAGCACAGCCATACACAAGCACAGTACACACATGCACAACCACACACACAAGCACAGGCACACACATGCACAGGCACACACTTGAACAGGCACACACACATACACACACACACACACACACACACACCACACACAAAGGTAGGGTGGGAAGCATGCTGGCACACAGGTAACACAATGATCTGGAAAGATCCATCTCAAATCTGAAGTGGTGACTTTCCTGAGTCAGGAAAAAGAACCTGCTTCATGGGCACTGGTCACAGAAAGTCTGCTAGGGTCCTTGAAGCTGGCTGAAAGGGAGACAGGAGGCTGGTGAGGGTGTGGCCAGGTAACCCTTCTGTTGTGGGGTGCCAAGTTCTGTTGAACACGGATGTGTCAGGAGAGAACATTTGGGGGTGCTGCCTGGAGTCCTCCAACTGCACCCTTATCTCAGACCCACCCTCTGTCCTTCTCCAGTCTGTGTCTGTGGAGACAGCCCTGTTCAGGTCATATCAACTTGCTCATCTTGCTTGCTGCCTGATTTCCGGTTGGGTCTAGGCTGTTAACAGGAGGCCCAGCAGGAAACCTCTGAGGTCAGGTGCTGCCTCTTCACTGTGGCCGACTGTGCTTTAGTGTCCTTGTGCTCAGTATTCAGTGGCAGCCGTGGTCCTCCAACTGGGAAGCCAGAGACAAGCAGGTGCCTGGGGCTCTCTGGCCAGCTCTGGTTAGCTGGTCTAGACTACTTGGCCTGTTCCAAACTAGTCTCAAAATGAGTGAGTGAATGAATGAATGAAAAAGAAAAAAAGACAGAAAGACATTCAAGGTTTTTGTTTTGTTGGCCTCTGTAGGTGCATGCATACACATGTATGTACACCTGCTCATTGACACACATGCCTACATATATGTGCACAAACACATGCACAGAAAGGCTGTGGCTTCTGTCTAGGATACCTTCTGGCTTGCTTTCTCTTGGCCCAGGTCAGCAGGCTATAGCTCTACAGAGATAGCCCCAAGCCTAAACACAGAAGCTTTTAATCCTGGAGCAGCAAGCAATGGCAGCTTGCCAATGATTCCTTGACTAACTGTAGAAAGACCTGCAGCCATGGGGAACTCTTGAGATGCTTGTATGACGGTCACTTCTGCAATCAGCCTGACGACATTGGGCGATACTCTGAGCCAAGGCCACGTGGCCAAGCCATTCTCAGATCCTCATCTCTTAGAAGCTGCAAGCAGTCATAAACCTTTATTGTTTTCAGCTGCCAAGCACTGGGCACTTCATTACACGACCATAGATGACTGACACAGCTGCATGGATACCTGTGCAGTCAAATTTTGTTTTGTGTACCACCCGAGGAGGATTCCGCTTGCTAATACAGCGTGAAGCTGCAGCCTTCATGGAAGGAACACTGTTGGGTCATTTAGCTTCTGTTTCTCTGATGGAAATAATTGGTATGGACAGCTCAAGGGAGGAAGGAGTTATCTGGGCTCACAATTCCAAGAAGATTCAGGCCACAGTTGTTTGGCTCTGTTTTATTTTGGTGGAACACTGTGGCTGCTGGAACCCGTGTTGGGACAGCTATTTACTGCAGGCAGGAGGGAGAGAGAGTGATGAGAACCAGGAGCTGGTGTCACCTCAAGGGCAGCCCTGGTGACCCACCTCTATCATCTAGGCCCCACCTACCCAAGTTTCTGGAATACCACTAGCCGGGATCCAAACACTCAACACTCAAGCCATGAGGGATGCTGAAGCCTCCAGCCATTACTGCTTTCTTAGTGCTTCAATGATGGCTGTGGTACTTACTGTGTCTCATCTGAGTCCCTTCTCACCCATCCCTGTGATACCTAGTCTGGAAAGAGCCACAGCCTCACACAGGCAGTAGTCCAGGACTGAGGAGGAAATGAGAAGTAGAGGAAGAGGAAATAAGAAGAGAAAAGTCCGGGGGTGGGGGCAGGGAAAGAGTGAGATTGATGACTAAGATTCAGGCCAGGCTGGGGAGGTGCTTAGTCTGCAAAGGGTTTGCTATGCGAGAATGAGGACCAGGCCCTGAGTTTGATGTCAAGAACTCATGTTAAAACAACAATAACAACAACTGGCAAGCAAGCTGGAGTGATGGCACAGACTTCTGATTTCAGTGCTTGGTGCGCAGAGACAGGTGGATCCCTAGGTGGCCGTGATCAGTCAGCTGAGTCTACTTGGAGGACTCCAGGCCAATGAGAGAGACAGTTTAAAAACTAAGGTAGATGGTGTCTGAGGAACAACACCTACAGTTGCTCTCTAGCCCTCACACACACATACACACATACACGCACACACACATATACATACACATATACATGCACATATACACACACACATATACATACACATATACATGCACATACACACACACATACACATACACACACACATACACACACACATATACATACACATATACATGCACATATACACACACATACATATACACACATATACACACATATGCACACATACACACACATATACACATACACACATACACACACATATACACACACATACACACAAACACATACATACACATATACATGCACATATATACACACATACACACACACATACACATGCACACATATACACACATATGCACACATACACACACATATACACATACACACACATACACACACATATATACACACATACACACACACACACATACACACAAACACATATACATACACATATACATGCACATATACACACACATACACACACATACACACACATACACACATATACACACAGAGACACACACATATACACATACACACATACACACACATACACACACATACACACACACACACACACACACACACACACACACACACACACACGTATGATTCAGGCCTGAGTTAGTCCATAAGAGGTCAGGGAGGAAGTTGTCTTTGCAGGGTCTGCTCTGCGACAAACTCACCTAACCTATCACATGGAATCTACACAGGAGGCTAAGAGAACATCATGAAGGTTAACATGTTGTCCCCAGACCAGCAACACTGTGTTCTGACTGACCGTTACATGCAAGAGGTTTCCTTCAGGCACTGTGGTGGTTGAAGTTGCTCGGTTACTAACTTGACAGGATTTAGACTCACTGAGAAGATGAGCCTCTGGGTGTGTCTGTGAGGGATTATCTCTTAAAATATTATCGATTAGTTGTATATGTATGTGTGCGTGTCTGTGTACCATGTGCATACCGGAGCCTGTGGAAGTCAGAAGAGGGCTTGGATCCCTCAGAGCGAGAGTTATAAATGGTTATGAACCATCATGTGGGTGCTGAGAACAGAGCCCAGGTCCTCGGCAAGAACAGTAACCTCCAGCCATCTCTCCAGCCCCTGTAATGGATTATCTTGATTAGGCTAACTGAGCTGCAGAGTCTTACTTTCATTGTGGTGGGCACCATCTCTCAGGCTGGGTTCCTGGATTTGAAAACAAAGGAGAGATCAAGCTAAGCACCAGCATTCACGGCTCTCTGCATCCTGACTATGGGTGTCATGTGACCCACTCCCTCTTACAGCTCTTGCTGCCTCGGATTCCCCTCCCCACGATGCTGGATTGGACCTTCCAACTGGAGCCAAAATAACCCTCACCCGCAAGAAGTCAGCTATTTTGAACTCATCGATAATAGAGGCACCAAGTCCTGACTGCCTGGCCTCCGTCCTGAGGTGCCGTTCTGGGTCTGCCAGCCAACATGCCAGCAGCCCTCCAGCTCCCCCAACTCCCCCCATGGAGCAGCCCTGCCTGGAGAAGATGGCAATGTCCCCTCTTGTAGGCGGGGACACATTCCTCTCTGCCTTTGGCTGAGGCCAGCAGCCAGGCATTACTACGCAGGGGGTCCCTTTGTGAGGCTGTGCGGCCTCCGGGTGCCCTCTGTGAGTCATTTCCTGTTATTTCCTCCAGAAAGTCCTGCCATTCTTTAGAGAAAAAAAATGACATTTTTGCAGGACTAACTTCTGGGGCCTTTTGGTCAAGAAGTTGGTGGGGGAGAAGAGATCCTTTCTTTTATATTTACAAAGCTATTAATTGGCTTCTTTTAAAAATTAGACTCCATTATGAGCTCACTTGGAGCAGGAGCATAGCTTTTATTAGCCCCAAGTATCAAATGGTTTTAAAGGTTTTTTTTTTTTTTTTTTTTTTTCTTTTAAACAAATGATTGTTCCATAGCAGAAAGACCAGCTAAATTGCTACCAGGGCTTCTAGTGTCAGAGCCTGGACCCTGGTGGCCCAACAAGCCAGCCTCAGTCACCATCCTCAACAGGCAGATTAAAGATACAAGTTAGAGAGAGAGGCAGAGTCATTCAATGTTCTACCATGGGAAAAAAATCAACAAATAAAGAGGTCTGGTGACCCCCAACTTTGAGTTCCTCATATGAAAGAGGTTTAGGTTTCAATAATAAGAAAGGGGTTGGAGAGACGGCGCCACAGTTAAGAGCACTGGCTGTTCCTCCAGAGGCTTCTGGTTCAATTCCCAGCGTCCACATGGTGTCTCACAAATGTCTGTGAGTTCTGGGGATCTGACACCCACTTCTATCCCCCATGGTACCTCATGCACACAGTGCACATATGTACATGCACACAGTACACATATGTACATGCAGGCAAAACATACGGATAAGTAAGTAAACAGAAGGCCAGAGGTGCACATCTCTAGGTAGTCCTGGTTGAGGTCCAGGCCCAGCCATCAAGCACATCACTGTCCTGGCTCCAGTTGTTCTTGGATGACTAGTTGTTAGCAATGTATGAAGTCTCTTCCTGGGACTTCCCTCTGTGGCTGGCGCCTGGCTTCAGCCCTTTCCTTCCCTCAGGCCTGGGGAGCTTCCAATTCCTTGGAGACCTTGTCTCAGTATTCTGATGGCCCAGGGGAGGGGTGTAGCTTTTCTGTAGATTATTTTCCTTCCTGCCAGGATGGTTAGGGAAGGCAGGCTCTGTTCAGAAGCTGATGGAAGAGCCCAGGGGAAGGGATGCACCTCAGGGTGCCTATCTGACTTGGGGAGAAGAAAAGATGGAGGACGGTGGTCCAGGGCCATTCCCAGAGCCCACCTGGCTCTCCTGTTTCTGTATCCATGTATCTAGCTAGCAACAGGGATGTGCCGAGTGTGGAACCCAAAGACCTGGCACAGACAGCTGTGGCACCAGCCCAGTGGCTTGCACTCCTTGCAGTTCCCCAGTCCATAAACCTGCCAATTATTGAAGAGCAAAGGGGGATCATTCTACCTCACTTGAGTTCTGAGGATCTGGAAAGCAATCTCTACAACACTGCATGGTCACCTGAGAATAGCTGATATGTTAATTTTACCTTTCTGCTACCTAACCCAGGGCTACCAGAACATGGGGTACAGGGCACAGGCACATCTTCAGTGAAGCCTCTCAGGGTGGGTCTTGGGCTCTGTCTCTCTCAAGGCAGTGCTGATACTGACGCTTCAGGCCACAAACACACTTGAGGAGCCCAGAGCATGGAGTATGCCCTTCAAACTGCAATGGGGAAACTGAGTCCAGAGGAAGATGCCTTCCCAGGACACTGCAGTGAGGCCTGGGGAGGCAGCTTAGGAGCTGTTATCAGCCTTGTACCACCAGTCCAACAGCCCTCAGGCAAGGGCTTCTCAGAATTCGTTGTAAGTTGCATGGGTGAGTCTCCCAGGAGCTTGTGAAAATGCAACTGCCTTGCAACAGCTCTCTGAGACTGCAGCTGCCCAACAGTGCAAGGACGACCCCATGGGGTGAGCAAGATCCCCAGAGGATGGTAGTGTTGTGGCTCAAGCCCAGAACCCTCCAAACACAGGTTGGCATTTAGAAACATTGCAGCAGTGTTACAGAGGTAAAACGTGGACAGTGGGACCATGGCGGTGCATAGCCTTAATCGCAGCATTTAGGGGGCCGGGGCAATCCAATCTCTGTGAGTTCAAGGCCAGCCTGGTCTACTGAGCAAGTTCCTAAACAACCAGGTCTGTTACACAGAGAGGCCCTGTCTTGAAAACAACAACACAACAACCACCAAAACAGAAAAAGAAGTGGAAGAGAGAGAGAAAGAGAGAGAGACAGAGGCATGATTGTGTCTTTGCATCCGTGTGTGTGTGTGTGTGTGTGTGTGCACGCGCGTGTGTGCGCGTGTGTGTATGTATCTGTGTACATGTGTGTGTATATCTGTGTATATCTCTGGTGTGTGTGTGTGTGTGTAGCCTTTAAGGAAATGTTGACATTTATGTTAAAAGGCAAGACTTTTTTTTTTTAAACGCATGTCTGCGTGTGCAGGTAAAGGTCAAGGGTTCAACTCAGATCTTGTTCCTCAGGAATTGTCTATCACTAACTTGGAATTAACCAAGTAGGCTCATCGCCTTGCTGGTGAGCTCCAGGGATCTATCTGTCTGTCTCTGTCTTCCTCTGATCAGGATCAAAGCTCATGGCTCACACCGTGTCTGACCACTTTAGTATGTGCTGGGGACTCAAACTCGTTCCAGGCTGGTGCCCCTAACTCACTGAGCTCTCTCCAGACCCAAGATGTGACACTTTTGAGGGATTACACTGTGATCCACCTTCATGGCTAGGATTAGTGATCTTATTATTAATATTTCTAATTGGGTGTGCCCAGTCCTCTTGTCTTTCTCTGCCCTGTGCCTTGTAAAAGTAAACAGGTGTCCAACCTTGGCCTTCCAGCCTGAGGAATGGTGAGTAAATAGATTTTTATTCTTTGACCTCGCCCTGCCTCAGGTATTGTGTGACAGCAACACCATCCAACTAATAAGATAAGCATAATTAATGCAGGCTCAGTGACCTGGGAACAGAAATCCTAGGGCACTGCCAAGCCAAAGGCCTTTATTCTCCTGTACCACCCTGGCTTTGCTGGAAAGCTCCTGTGGGAGAAAGGGCTTAAAGCAGAGACAGCAACCCTCTAGGTCTCCTATGGTGGAAGTGACTCCCAGCTTAGTCTCTGTGAAATGCTCCAAAGAACAAGCGCAGACACTCATGAACAAAGCTGTGGGGCATGTTGGTGACTCTGCAGTCTCTCCTCTCCTGATGTTTGGTTGGCTTTTGTCTACTTGGCTCTTGCTAGAGTTATCTGAGAAGACGGATAAAGCTGGAGGCAAGTCTGTGGAACGTTTTCTTTTCTTTTCTCCTATCTTTAAACAGTTGGTTCTCCCATAAGACACATCCCTACCGCAGCCTCTCCTCCCTCCTCTCCTCTCAGTTCCTCCCCTCCTCCAAACCCACTGCCCCTCCTCTATTCCCCTTCAGAAAAGACTAGTGATTAATGTTTGGGGGGGTCTAACACACTGTGGGCGGAGCCATCCCTGGGCTGGTGGTCCTGGGTCCTGTAAGGAATCAGACTGAGCAAACCAGTGAGCAGCGCCCCTCCATGATCTCTGCTTTAGTCCCTGCCTCCAGAATCCTGCCTTCACTTTCCTGGAGGATGGACTGTGATGTGGAACTGTAAAGCTGAAATAAAGCTTTCCTTCCCAAGTTGCTTTTTGTCACGGTGTTTTATCACAGTAGTGCAAACCTTAACGGAGACAATTTCCTTCCTATACTTCTTAAAAGGAATCTGGGCCTGGAGAAAGGGGTCAGTGGGACAAAGCACCCACCTCATGAGTAGGAGGACTTGACTTCAACCTCCAGAATCTACGTCAAAACGAGACAGGGTGGTGTGTGTCTGTAATCTCAGTGCTCCTGTGGTGAGACGGGAGGTGGGGACGGGGAAACTCAGCACAGTAGCTAACAATGAAGAAGAACCCATCTCAAACGAGGTGGAAGACAAAGTCTGACACTTGGGTTTTGCTCTCAGCCATACATGTGTGTCATGGAATTCCCATGTGCCTCTCCACACACACACATATAACACACACATTCACATCACCAAAATGCACATTCATATCACCACACACACACACACACACACACACACACACACACACACACACACACACATCTGATTTTATTGGAGGCAGTGAAGCAACCTAAGTTTAAAAACTGTGATTTTCTATTCTGCCTTGAGTTTAGACTTTTATGTGGCAAGCTCCAGCCATAAAGTATAAATAGACATCACAGATAAGGCTCCATGAAAAGTCTTTTAAAAGAACAAGCAATGGCCCAGCAAGATGGCACTTGCCACCAAGCCAGAGGACCTGGGTTCAATCCCAGGACCCACAAAGTGGAAGGAGAGAACCAACTTCCGCAAAGTGTTCTCTGAGCTCCACAACATATATGGCATGCATTCCCTGATAATTAAAGAAACACAGTTTAAAAATTAAAAAGAGATAAATTCATTAGTCTGTGCATTTTAAAATCTTGCTCTCTTCATCTCTCTTTCTTGCTACCTGGAATACAGATGTGAGAGTCGGCTTCAGTAGAATGGAAGGTAAGGGCGGCAAAATGAGGGAATGCACATGAGACCCCATAGCAGTGGGGATTTTCATGGTTATCACAGGGCCGCCTGTGTCTGTACGTCACATCACAGAGGAAAGGACACCTGAGTGTTAAGCCTCTCAGCTTCTCCCTCGAGTGGTTGTGTGTACTTAACCAACACACAGCGTGTCACAAATGCTGAAGGGGGATCCAAAATCTCTTTTTGTATAAATCTATTCCCAGAATGAAATAACAGGGTTGAAGCTGGATTTTAAAAGACCGGAAACAGACAGATTTGGCTGGGTTGAGCTAGAAACAGTAGTGCTGGTCTGTGAGGGCTCAGTGGCTCCAGGGCGTGGCTCTCTCTGGGCAGACATGGAGGCAGACAGTTAGTGGGTGGCCTTGGCCCCACTCCTCATTTCTCTAAGGCTCTAATATAAAAGCCAAGGCGATAATGATAGCGATCTGTGAGATAGCCAAGCATCATAAGCAAATAGCCGTTGGTACTGAACACTTCGAGGATGTATCAAATATTTAGTGCACTTTGTGCACTTTTGCTAAACTTTGCAGGGTTGGAAGGGGTACAAAGAAGACAAAGGACAGCTCTGCTCCCCCTAGGAGCTCCTGGACTGGGTCTTGGAAGGATGGTTCCATGTCTTAATTGTCAAGAAGTCAGAGATGCTGCAGAACAGCCTGGGGTGCAACTTCAGGGGGAACCACGAGTCAGGTACCTGAGAAGATTCCCAAAGAGTCAATGTGCTCAGGGCACAGGCATCCTCGGCATCTCACTGGCCTCCTATGGACAAAGTACATCACTGTCTCTGTTTAAGATGCAAGAGAAAGCCAGCGTGAGAGTGTGGGCCCGTGATCCTAATGCTTGGGAGACGGTGGCAGGGCTCTTAGGAATTCCAGGCCAGTCTCTGCTACATAGAGGGTTTGAGGCCAATCTCAAACTCCACTCAAGAGCCTGGAACAAACAGACACAAGCAAATAGATGCAAGACAGAGAACCGAGTGTATCTGGGACTGCCGTGGGAACTCAGAAAGCTCAGGTGAAGACGGGCGGGTGAGCTTTCCCTGTCACTTACCTTCATAAGAGCTGATTAGTATCACTGCTATCTGCCTCTCTGTAGCTCTCACTGAAGTTGCTTGGGCTCAGTCCAGGACGTAGCTCCCAGGGAAGAACTAGCTTTAGTGAGCTTATTGTCCTAATCTTCCTGAAAGTGACTCCAGCTGCCTGACACCCATGGCCGCTTCTCTTGCCGTCAGCCCAGGTCCCTTTAGGGCCTACAGTCAGACAATTCCTTCCGGTGGCTCCTTCAGGTCTCATTTTGGGAGCTATGGTCAACAAGGACAGGGTACACTTGTTTCACCGAGCAGAGTGGCTCCTGGTGGGCAGCAGGAGCTTTTTTCTAGGGAAGCTCCTGGCTGATTCCAGAGTTCATGCAGGGCATTCCTCCAGGGGATTCTGGAGACATTTTCACTTGTGTTATTTGGTTTTCTGCACTGTCTATTACAAGGCACTGTGCATCCAGGCTCCTCAGCGGGGCAAAAAAGGGGTTTCCTGGAGTGCATGCCTTTGCTTACTACCTTGGCTCTTTCTGCATGCTCTACCCGTTGCATGTAGCCTCAGGGGCAGAAGTTTCCAGTGCTCCTGCTCTTGGCTTCTTTTGATGCCTCTCTCCCAGACTTAAGCCCCAACCACAACTGACAGGAGTGGCTTGAGAGAGGAGGGGCTTATTCTGGTTTACAGTTGTTGTGTGAGCTTGTTGTAAAGGACTCGTGTCATGCATGACGTCATGAGGACAGTATGCTGTAGAGAAAAATCTCCTCTGCCTCCCGACAACCAGGAAGCAATAAGGGAGGCTGCTGTCTCAGTATTCCCTTCAAGGATGCACTCACAATGACCTAACTTCCTCGCATTGGGCTCTGCCTCTTAATCGTCCCAGCACCTACCCATAGCACCACAGGCTGCGGACAAAGCCTTCAATGTGTGAGACTTTCGGGACACATCAGGTTACAAGCCTAAAACACCCGCCCTCTCACTTGTTCCATATGGACCCATCAGGGACTCTGGTCAGCCCCTTTCACCCCTGCTCCAAGGGAAATCTTTACATGGATCTCCTGCTGAGTGCCAGGGAAGAACAGGAAGTTGATGGAGAGTGGTCCCTTGTGTCCCCATCATGTCTGACCAGTGGCTTATGTGTCTCTGAGGTCATTGCAGTTCTCATTAGGAAACTTTTCCCTCCAGCTGCCTTTGGTCCCCACTCCCTCCCCAGTGTGCATCCTTATGTCACATGGACAGTTAGTTCTGGACTCACAGGGAGAGGCCACCAGTGTGCCCTCCCTGGCATTTTTTTAAAAATAATAACGAAATTTTTAAATTGAAATTCTTAATAATACAGATCTTCTCAAAATCAGCATCTCATTTACTCCGCCATCAATCTCTCTGACTCTCTAATGTCAAAGTCCCCTGAGAACTCATAAGTGGCCCAGCCAGTAAAAGTGTTTGTCACCAGGCCTAAGATCCTGAGTTTGATTTGTGATACCCACATGGTAGAAGGAGAGGGCTGACTCCTGCAAGTTGTCCTCTGACCCCTACATGTATACTAGGATACTCTGGAACAACACACACACACACCAACACACACATACAGAGACACACAAAGACACACAGCACGAACGCATGCATGCACACACATATACCATAAAAGTGTAGAAAAAAAATGTAAAAAGTCCCATGAACTCTATATAACACAAATACCTTAACACGATCCTAGATCTATACTTCAGGTTAGCTCAGTTGTGACTTATTTCCTTCACGCCACAAAAGTCAAATCAATAGCTAGCAATGGAAGATCAATCACTCACAAGGTGCCACTCACAGCCCAAACTAGTGCCGTAGTTTATAATCTACTAAAAGAGAAGATATAAACAGAAACATAGGAAAAGGTAAGGTCCAAATATGGATTAAAAATAGAACCCCACACAATGTAACACATAGTTAATCAGTGCACAATAACTCCATACAATGTAGCCATGTTAAATTGATACACGATGTATAGGGGATGGTTGCTGGAGCTAAGGCTGAAGGGAAAGGAGAAAATTCTGCTGTTTCCTGGTCAAGGTGTGGCTGAAATGCAGCAGCTAATGGTAGGAGGGGTCAAATCCCAGCCCCAAACTGCCTGGGGTCAGACCTTGCCTCACGTAAACACTGCATTTGTTGTGCATAGCACAGTCTCAGAGAGAGTTATGTGCAATAAATATTAATATCACTCCCTCGTCTGCCACAGTTTCTTATTCAGAAGGAGCCCGGTCCCAGCTGGTGGCAGCCCAGTCTTGTGACTGGCATCCTCCTTCACTGTCCCTTCATGGTTTATTCTTGGCTCTGGGGAAATATCTCTGACCCAGGAGAGCAGGCGCCTCACCAGTTCCCTTCAGGGAATTTTTTTTCCAGAACTCTTCCTCCACACCCAGCTTTCAATCTATTCCAACCATCAAAGTCATGTGTCTCCACTGTGGGGAAACCTAGAAAGCACAGGAAATTAATTGTATAATTCAAGGCACACTCTGTGTGTGTGTGTGGGTACACATGTGCATGAGCATGTGTGTGTGTATGTGTGTGTGTGTGTGTGTGAACATGTGCATGTGTTCTAAGCATGTGCAAGTGCATGGTGGTCAGGGGACGATGTTGGTATTCCCCTCGACCCCTTTCCACCATATTCCCTTGAGGCAGGGTCTCTCACTGAACCCAGCTCACTGTTTTTCCACTCTGTTGGCCGTCACCCTCCCCGATGCTGGAGCCACAGACTCATCCAGCCATGCTTGCCTTGAAATAAATGACCTATCTCAGACCCTCATGCTTGCCCAGGCAAACGTTCTTACCCACTCAGCCACCTCCACCGTCCCCTCAAAGTATACATGTTAAACCCTTCTCTACTGATTTCAGTTTCCCTCATACACTTAATCAAATCATTAATTCAACAAATATTTGAGTTAACAATCTTCTCTGCAATGAACATCACGGAGGGAGAAGAAGGAAGATTGTCGAATATCTCTCATCCTGCATGGAACTGTAACATCATTTCTGGTTTAAGATGTGTGTGGTTCATTTCAATTAAATATATATTATATTGAAATGCTCCTTGTACTCAAATTTCATCTTAGATTGAAATCTCCATTAACATCCACTGTGTATTTCCTCTGTCCATTTAGATTCGGTTGCGTTCCGATCCCCAGCTCTCCTGGGCATGCCACAGCGCTTAGGGCACGCCCTTGCTTGCTGACTTCAGCCCACTCCGAGCTTTCTTCCTGCTCAGAACCGAGAGGGTAGACATCCTAAATGCCTTCTTTTATGAAAGCCGCTCCCTCCAGCTTGCACAGCATCCACACCAGGAGGGGCAGCTTCCTTTGAGCCAAGCTCCATACAGAAAATGCTATTGTTGGGAAGACAGCAGCTTCAGATTCCAGGCGGCTCTGGCTTAGGTGTTGTTCCTTTTACTATTTCCTCCCTCGTACTTTGAAATGATAAAAACGGGGATCAATTATGACTCTGAAACAATTGTCATTTAAAAGAATATGAATCTATTTTAAACGATCATAATGTGAGGAGCTTTCTTCCCCAACACCTCCCACCTCCCAGGCTATTGTACGGGGGAGCTTGGGCAACAAAACAAAACATATCTCTTTTAGTATTCTGATGAGCATAATACCAGGTTCCCAGCTGTTCCTTGCAAAGGGGCTTTCTTCCTGAGTTCTGCCAGCTCATACCTCTGTGAACTTGGTCGGTCCCTGTCTGAACCCCAGCAGGGGAAGTTGATCTATTCTGTCCCAGTGGCCCCTTGGCAGACTGCATCTCTTTAATCCCATTAGCTTTCTTGACCCAGGAGCTTGGATTGGGGGCTAAATCAATGAATCTTCTCTCTACAGAGATCATTGACTTCCCTAACAAATATTGCCTCTACCTTCCCACAGAACAATGACCATCCAAGGTCCTAGAGGTCTAATGTAAGTCCTCTGTGAGTCCTCCGGCACTTCTGTGTCTGACTCTCTAAGGCCTTTGCTAAACTCCAGGGTTTGGTACTGACTCTAGCATTTGTGAGCTTTGTAGCCTTGTGGCTGAAAGCCTTTCTGAGTTCTGGGTTTGTATCTGTAAACTTGGAACAAAGACAAACTAACAAATTAAAGCCATGCACCCAGGGCTGGGGAGATAATTCCTGTTTGTCTGCTAAAGATGCGGGCCTGGTATCAGAAAAAGTTGAACCTGGTTGTGTGGGTTTGTGATTCCAGGGCTGGGAAAGTGAGACAAGTTGACTCTTGGGGTTTGCTGACCAGTCAGCCTGGCCTAATCCAGGCCAGTGAAAGACCCCAACTTTTCAAAAAAATGAGGTACACTATGCCTAAGGTATAAAATCCAAGGTTGACCACACACACACACAGACACAAGCACAGACTCAGGCACAGACACACACACAGACACACACACAGAGACACACACAAATACACACACAGAAACACAGACACACACAGACACACAAACAAACACAGACACACACACACACACACACAGACACAGACACACACACAGGCACAGACACACACATACAGACACAGACACACAGACATACACACAGACACACACAGACACACACAGACACACAACACACAGACACACACACAGACACAGACACACACAGACACACACACAGACACAGACACACACACAGACACACACACAGACACAGACACACACACACAGACACACACACAGAGACACACACATAGACACAGACAACACACACAGACACACAGAGACACATAGACAGACACAGACAGACACAGACAGACACACAGAGACACATACACACACAGACACATACACACACATTCACACGCACACACGCACACAGGCACACACCATGTGCTCAGTGGTGGCTGCTCTCTATCATGATTCCCAGAGCAAAAAGGCCATCCATTTTGGCCCTTCCTGAGTGAGTGGAGAGTCTTAGCTATCATAGACTGGGAAAGCTGAGTGACCAGGGTAGGAGAGGCAGCCAGTGACCCACTCGGGGAGTGGGTCAGGAGCCCAGTGTCTTTGCAGTGTCATTGCAGGCTTTTCAGGGAAGGGGAATTCCCCTTAAATCTGGCCTCCTGAGTCAGGTCCTGAGTCAGGAGTGGGGCCCAGGGGTAATCCACTTCGGCAAGCTCCTCGGTTGTTTTAATAACTCCCTGCGGTTTCATCTCATGGGGTCCTCAGAGGACACCCTGAGACCCAGACAGGAGAGGACAGGTTCACTGTCATTCAGAGTTTACTCTCTAAGACTCCTGTGACATCCCTCCAAGCCAGCCACCTTCAGTATTCTTTCTCCTGACTTCAAATGCCCTGTGGGGATGGAAGAACCCTTGCTACAGCTTCTAGCACCCAACCAGTTCTGGGCAGCTTCTCCCTCCTTCTGGCTGGAGCTTGTGAAGCTTTGTCCTCTGTGGTCCCCCACCACTATCCAGACCCCCCATCAATCTATCTATACCAGGACTGTGTGGACAGACTGCTCTGCACACAGATTTGCTTTTCGACAGCTGTGTGATTTAGACAGCTTTCTCTTCTGTAGAATTGGGAAGGTGGCACCTGCTTTTACTCTGAAGCAAGAAGAAGTCCCCACTGTCTGGCAGGCCAAGAAGTGGCTCCAGGAGAAGAAGGAGAGAGTTCACCTCACAATGGTATTTACAAGGAAGGAGATGTAGACCCTAGAGGAAGATGATCCTAAGTAAATCGCACGGTTCTCACCGAGTTGATTCTGCTTTGAACCCAGATAGATGCCAAGACTCAAGCTTGTCTTTGGTTTTGTTCTTGAAACAAAGTCATGAAGCTCAGGCTAGCTTTGAACTCTCTAGAGTCAAGGATGCTAGCATCTATCCTCCTGTCTCTATGTCCAATGATAGCAGGCTTTATACAGTACTGTAGATTGACCTCAGGGCTCGATGCATGCTAAGCAAGTACTCTGCCACTCAAGCTGCATCCTCAGCCACTGAGACCATCTTTTCCAACACCCATCACTCCCAAGGCTCTTGGACAGGAGCCTAGACTTCCTGGACCCTGGACACACACCCTGGGCACTGGGGGAAGGGTACTTCATCCCTAGAAGGCGTTTTGAGTGACTCTTGCTCACTTTGTATATGTGTATTTGTATATACATATGTGTGAGTACACGCACACAGAGAATAACTTAGGGTTTCAGGCCTCAGTTACTCTCCTCCTTGTTTTTGAGACAAGATCAATCACTGGCCTGGAGGGCGCTGATTAGTCTAGGATGCTTGACCAGCAAGGCCCAGAGACCTGCCCGTCTTTATCTTCCCACCATGCTTTGCTTTCTGCGTGAGTACTAGGGTATTGAACTTTAGTTGCAAGGAAAGCAATGTAACAACCAGGCCATCTCCCTAGCTCCATTCATCCTCCTTGTCTTCCTACAAGTGAGGGGCCAGGACAGGAGCTAATCGATAGCACAGCTGAGGGTGCTTGGTGAAGATAAACATGCAGGGGCTGGACATGGAAGCCAGACCGTCTTCTGTCACCAGGCACCATGCACTCCAGCAGGGCACACACATCTCTGAGTCTGGCTTTCTCTCCTACAGAACAAGCTAACAGTTCCATGAGATGCTGCAAAAGGCTGGAATCTATGCCTTTGCCATGGGTGGCACCAACCTTGTAATATTTTGCTTTTATTACAGCCTCTTGACTTTAGAGCATACAAGCTGAGACCCAAGCTTGAGAGGACTTTCTGGAGTAGGGCTTCTTAAATTTTCTCCATTCACAATCTCTTTATACCCGATCTATTGTGATGCAGTCCTCGATACACAGGTGTGTACGATAGATTTACAAATCAAAGAATTGCCGATATCAAATCATACATTCATTTTAAACAATCCCTTGGTATACACATAATTTACCATTTATTAAAGACAAAAGAGAAATGCATGCTGACGATGGGGGTGAGCTTGTTTATTGTTACGAGAGAATTAAATCTTGGCTGAACGTTCCATCCTGAGGACACAAAGCCTCTACGATGCTTTTCAGAATTGATTGATATTTTCTATTTATAATCACCAATTCTGAGAATACTGTTTATGCATAAATTCATAGTATAAATGGTAGACATATGCTTAGGGCCAGCCCAAGTTCACTGAATATTTTTTTTTTTAAAATGAAACTCAAGTCAGCCATCAAACAGTAGTTTTTAAAAGCACCTACCACAGGACAGTGAAAAGTTGTACAGATCTGATGCTTAGATACTGGGGAACAATGGTAGGAGACTATGAAAAGTCTCTGTTTTCTGTAGTTATGTATCTGTAAGAGAAGAAGATCTCATATTTACAGGAAAAACATTGCAGTCCTTAAGAGAGAATAGTTTTGAACCTGAGCTGAGGTTTGGGGCAGCATCTGTGACTTCCGGTGTGAGCGTGCAGCGCAAAGTGCACATGTGTGTGATCAGAAGCAAGCCTGCAGTGAAGTCACGTGACACAACATGATGCCAGGAGAGCCTTGGAGTCATGGCCTTTGATTTTGAATTAATTTCATGGGGCTGAGCACTCAAGAACCCTTCACTGTTGCCACCCCTTTGGTGACACTCCCCATATTCAGCTATGTGACCCCATAAGAGGTCACAGTCTATAGTTTAAGAGTTGGCATCTAGACTACTTCATCCAAACCCACCCATTTCCCCTTCATGAAAGCTGAGTCCCACAGCAAGCAAAGAAATATAGGTAGTTTCAGAGTTCATGGTCCAAACCATGAGTGGATATGATCCAGCAAAAGATCCACAGGTCAGCCCTGGGAGTCCTGAAGGTACACTGGGCTGTCAGTTTTCCGGGAACCATCTGGGCTAGACTAGTCTAGGTCATGCCTGATAGACTTAGGCCATGTCTTTCCAGCATTGTCCAGCTGTACTTGGTGACTCATCCTGGGCATTGCACCCTAAACAGGCCAATGCTGGCAGAACTTTCAGCTTTAGAGCTATCTGTGGGTTTATCCAGACTCCCTGAGGCCTGCCTCCCTCAATCTTGTCACCAGGATTTGAACCAAAGACACTCCCTACTTAACTCCCCCAGCCTTCCTTTCACCTCTGAGCATTTCTCAAGAACCAATCTCCTGTAGCAGGGAGTGAAGCATGTGTCAGTCAGTGTCTCACTGGCTCCCACTCCTGTCATTTCCAGTAAGCACAGAGTCAGTGGCTTGGCCACAACTCATGGCGACAGAGATCTCTGACTCCATGGCTGGTCATTCTCCTCTGCATCCTTGTCTGGGTGTCTGTAGCTATGTTACTGTGCTTCTGGTCTTACCCCTATGCTTAAATGTAGCATCTCAGAGCAGGGGTACTTCCTTCCTCACAGAGTGACCCGCCCTTTGCTGTTTGCCCTGATGCTGTTTTGAGAGTGAGTCTCACACTCACAATCCTCCTGCCTCAGGTTTCTGAGAGCTGAGACTCTGTTTGGGTCACCACACTCCACTCTCTTGTCTTGTGGGATGTAGTCCGGCCTCTTCAGAGTTCTATGTCCACTCCCAGGCAGGCTCCACCCCAAACTTTGTGATCCTTACAGCATGCTCTTCCATTTTACAGTTCTGCAGGATCTCCCTCATCTGCAGTGTCCCCTTCATCTCTGAAATCTTCCCAGAGTGAGGGAGTCCTCACGTCTCCATCACCGAGCTGCTCTGTTGCTGGACAATACTGCACTATAATTATTAATAATGTCACAGCTCTTTCTCAGTGGTTCTTAAGGGCAGCGTGACAGCTAAGATGATCAACTTGACCGGATCTGAAATTACCCAGGAGGTAAACCTCCAGGCATGCTTCTGAAGGAGTTTCTAGATTGAGTTGATTGAGGTAGGGAACCCCACTCAAAAAGTGTATGGTGCCATTCCATAGGTTAGGGTCTCGAAAGAATAAGAATGAGCAAGCGACCTGAGCACCAGCATTCGTCTCTCTCGGCTTCCTGATTGGGGCACAGTGTGACCAGCCCCGTCACAATCCCTGGTTATGGCATCCCCACCATGATTAGCTATGTCCTCAAACCTACTCAAACCTTAAGTTACTCTTGCCCGGAAAGAGACCTGTGATAAGGATGGAGCTGGTACCTAGTCATCCTGCTGTCATGAGGGCCTAGCACAGATGGAGTGTGATGAAATCAGAGATCCAGATAGCTCCAAGTGCTGAAACCCGCCTTTGATTGGGGTGTGATACGAAGCACTCCAGACTCAGACTTTCTTCTCTGAGGCTGAGAAGAGCTTGTGGGATTGCTGGGCAGCTTGAATTCAGGCATCTGATCACAGGTAGCACGTGTCCACAGCTGTCCCCATGGGAACCATATCTCCCAGATCTCCAACTCTGAGTGAGCAGCATGCTCTGCATCCAAACTCCCTCCTTCCTGCCATGGCCCTAGAACCCAGTGGGGGCTGATGTGGGCACAGGACCAGCTCAGGGCACCTACAGCCCCCACCACAAGGCCTATGAGGGGCTGCAGCTGCAGGGACAGGGTGGGCAGATTGTCATGGAAACCAAACTGCTGGCCTTTCTCTGGTGTTTAGAGTTCTGACAGAGGCCAGGCTTTACCAGCACACACTCCCCCGGGGTCCTCCCCACCTTCTCAGCCTGTGTCCAGAGTACACAGCAGGCACAGAGACGGGTCAAAGGCTCCAAGGAGTGGGACAAGCAGAGAGAAAGAGAAGTTGGCCATGAGTCTCCTTCTGACCCTGACCACTGCCACAGTTTCTTAGACCAAGTACTGCTGGGAAGGAGGCGAGTGTCGCAGGTAGGAAATGTTTGGTGTCTAGAGCCTTGGGACAAGAATGCAAAACCTCTTGTCCTTGCTAGTACTTCACAGTTGGTCATCACTGGTGAAGCTTCTCAACCTCCCTGTGCCCACTCCCCCGACACAGGAAATGAAGACCATTCAATCCTCCAAGTCTACATCAAATACCCCACTCATGGATAAGCCATGAGCCCTCATGGGTCACTATAGCAGTTTAGGGAATATAACCTGCGTTCAAAATAATTAGATTAGTTGAGCTGAGGCAGCTCAGTTGGTAAAGTGCTTGTATTTGTAAGCATGAGGACCCGAGTTTGACCCTAAAACTCACCTAAAAGTTCAGACGAGATGGCACACACTGTAATCCTAGTGCTAGGGCGGGGGAGATGGCTATTCCTTGGGGTTTATGTATTTGTTGAATTCCAGGACATGGGAACACCTCAAAAAGAAAGTGAACTGGCTGTGGGGAGGCATGCATTTAACTCCAGCCCCTGAGAGGCAGAAGCAGGCAGACCTCTGAGAGTTTGAGGCTAGCTTGGTCTATATAGAGAGTTCCAGGCCAGCCAGGATTATATGGAGAGACTCTGTTTCAAAAAAAAAGAGAATATGGTAGAAGGAGGAAGAGGAGGAGGAGAAGAAAGAGACAAAAGAAAAAGAGAAGGAAGAAGAGGAAGAGGAGGGAGAGGAAGAGGAAGAAGAGGAAGAGGAGGAGGAGGAGGAGGAGGAAGAGAGGTATATGGCTACTGAGGAATGATGGCTGAGATTATATTTGGCTTCTATGCATGGACATACATGTGAATGCACATTCATATACATGTACACTTACATGAACATACTCACTTATATACATACATACATACACACACACACAATAATTAGATGATCTGTGCACAGTAGCACATTCCTGTAATCCAAGCACTGGGGAGGCTGGGACAAGACAACCCTGAATTCAAAGCCAGTCTGGTCTGCCTAGCAAGTTCTCGTCTCAGACACCAAGAAGTGTCCCTTTTTATTCAATCTGGGCTTCCAGGGTGTGGGATGCTGGGGTTCAGGATGTGTCTTCCCCATCTCAATTCACACATTCTAGAAACTCCCTCCCAGACATGCCCAGAGGCTTGTCTTTTCCGTGACTCCAGATTCCATCAAGTTGACAACATTAAACAAGACAGAAACAGTAACTTCTCACTGACAGCTAACAGTTTCCACAGGGAAACTAGCAAAGATACCTGGCCTGAAGAGTTACTTTATATCCAGCATGAGTTAAGCAGCCATTTCTACTCTTCTTCTCAAAACTCCCCTTTTATTTGGTAAAACAATAAAATCCTTCCCGGAAGCCTGAGAACAGCCACAGAAGTTCAGCTGTGGAGGATGTGGTTTGCCACGAGACCCAGGCAGCCAGGTTGGAGGAGCTGCTCTCTAGTTAAATCACTTACTATGTCAAAGGAGATGCCAGTGACACTGTCATGGTTAAGGCTTGTGCCTCCCCATTACGGGATCTTTGTACACACATGAAGCAAATGGATGCATGAAATTGCACAAGGATATAGAATCTGTCCAGGATAGTTTTTGTTTGTTTTTTTTTTTTATCAACTTGACACAAGCTAGAGTCATCTGGGAAGAGGAACCTCTATTGAGAAAATGCCTCCATTTGACCTGTGGTCAAGCCTATGCACATTCTCTTGATTAACAATTAATGGAGGGCTTAGCCCACTTGGGATGGTGTACCCCTGGGCAGATGTACTACATCATATAAGAGAGCAGGCCAAGCAGCCCTGGGGGAGCGAGCCAGTAAGTAGTGTCCCTTCATGGAGTCTGCTTCAGTTCCTGTCTCTGGGTTCCTGCCTTGAGTTCCTGCCCTGCCTTTCCTCCATGATGGATTGTAAACTATAAGCAAAGTAAACTCTTTCCTCCCCAAGCTGCTTTGGCCACCGTGTTTATCACAGCAATAGGAAGCAAACAGATCCAACATCCATTGACACAGGGAAGGTATTCTCAAGGGAGTGATGTCAAGTCTGGAGAAGGATGGGTCAAAATGAGCAGGTAAGGTGGGAGGGAGGCAGGTGAGAGGGGAGAGGAAAGGGAAGAACAATGTCTGAGAAGGCTTCTAGTTGCAAGAGCGTGTGGTACCTGAGTACCTGGAAGCTCTGCAGCCCTCAGGACATGGAAGTGAGAGTTCTGTAGAAGAACTATGGAGACAGAGCCCTAAGCTACCTGGGGCCTCCGGAATGTCACTGCAGCAGCAATGGGCAGACAAGGGTGCTTAGGGAGGCACGCCATGATCAGACATCTGCTTTCGTAGAGAATATTCTAGTTGTCAAGTGGAAGGAGCACTGTGGGGTCGTGGAGGGGCAGTGGGGAGGCCTGTTAGCGGGTCCTTGAAGTTATGTGGTGACCTCGCCATGATGGCAGCCTCAGAGATGGGGAGATGATGTAATCAGGAGGACTCTAGGAGTTCAAATTAGAGGCCCCAGAGAGAGGGCTGTGGGGGAGGGACAGACGGCGCTCGTGGATAACCTCTAGATTCTGGGTTTGAGTGTCCTGGTAAGCAGAGTGTTCTTGGAGGGGCTTCTCTGGGTGAGGATCGTTCTGAGCGGGGCACAGGGGCAGAAATCATTAGTTCATCTGTAACCATGTCTGAGATGTTCGTGGAGTGTGCATGAAGGAAAAAAAAATCACCCGTCTACCACATTAGTATATGTTTAAACCTGGCATTTCAAGGGAGAGATTTATGATGGAGCTGACAGACTCGGGTGCCATGTCAGGTAGGTGACTGAAGCCCTGGGAAGAAGAGGCTTAAGATGGAATCTTAAAACGATTCTCCAACTACTGCCAGGTGGAAGAGGAGGAGGCAGCCCAGGCCAGAGAAGCTCCTCTGAAAACAGAAGCCAAGAGTGTGGAGTGTGATGCAAGGAACCACACAGCCAATCTTGCAGAGCCCCTAGGATGAGAGCATGGAGAGGAGTCACATGACCGGGGAGAATAGTAGAAACCTCTTAAGATTCCGGGTGTCTCAGGGCTACACACTTCTTCTTTACTTGGGAAGTTACTTTTCTGTTGCTGTGATAAAACACCTTAACCAAAGCAACTCAAAGAAGAAAAGGTTTCTCTGGGCTCACGGGTCCAGAGGTAGAAGAATACATGGAGATCGGGGTGGGGAACCAGTGTAGCTGGCAAGCACGGTGACTGGGGCTGAAGCTGGGAGCTTACATCTTTATCTGTACACAGAAAGCAGAGAAAGCCAACTGGGAGTGGCATATGGCTTTTGGTACCTGAAACCTACCTTCAGTGACGCACTCTGTCCAGCGAGGCACTGTCTCCTCAAACTCCACAAACAGCACCACAAACTAGGAGCCGAGCACTCAGATACCCTAGACTGTGGGAGATATCTTCAGGGTCACTACACTTGGGCACACCCACTCTCCTGTCTCATCCAGTTTGTTCCTCTGGTGAGAAGGATGACAGTGGCATGTTGGAGAGACTTTGGAATAATCACCATCACACACAGCCAATGCCATCAGTCAGTGACTGGCACACTATCCCAATAGCTTGAGTCTGAACTCTCCAGAAATGGCCTCCATCCCACCTCTATCAGGCTCACCAACACCCACAGGTACCTCCATCCCAAGACCTGACGTCATCAGAGCACAGAAGAGATGCCTCCTTTGCCCCGCTCTCCCCTGATATGATTGTTACGGGGCAGCTGAACAAGATGTCCTGATCAAGATTTGACCCCAACCAGCAGGCTTCTTTGCAGAAGGTCTGTTTGCATGACACAGTATTTCCCAAGCAACAGAACCTTGGAACCTAGGGCAGAACTCGGGATATCAACACGACACACACATGTACATGCACCCTTACACACCTGAACATGTGTATACACATGTACACTGCACACACACTAAAAATAACAACAATACTGAGAGCGACTGTCACGGAGGTGACAGTCATTCACAAGCCTCGCCTCTCTTCACGTGACACGCTTTGAGCTTACCATCTGCTTCCACTCTGCCCTGGCATTTTAAAAACATGACATTTTTAGTAAATTCTTTGAATTTTTTTTTTTTTGAGACAGCGTCTTACATTACAGCCCAAGCCAATCTTAGATTTGCAGCAATCCTCTTGCCTGCCCCCCTGTCCCCCTCAAATTGGGATATGAGCTGCCACGCCCAGTTTGGCTCTTTCCCAGATGATTGGTGTTTATTTCATATGTATGAGTGTTTTGCCTATATGAATGTCTGTATATGCACCCTGTGGAGGCCAAAAGAAGTTGTTGAATGCTCTGGAGCTGGAGTTGTGGGCAGTTGTGAGCTGCCATGTGGGTGCTGAGAATAGAACACAGGTCCTCTGCAAGAGCAGCAAATGCTCTTAACCACTGAGCCATCTATCCAGACCTAATATTGAAAAATAAAATAAAATAAGCTTGACTCTTTTCTCTGACACAATTTAAAATTCACAAAAGGTTACAAAAACGTAACAGCTTCCGTATGGTCCCAACTCCATCTCCCCAGTTATAATATCTTCTTCAACCATAGTTCGTTGTCAAATGAGGAAACTAATATATATATATATATATATAATATATATATATATACTTTTTATACTATGGTCCAGGCTAGCCTGAAACTATTTATCATTATTTATCCCAGGGTGACTTGAACTTAGGGCAATTCTCTTGCCTCAGCTGCCCCCATCTGCCCCCCAACCCCAGTCCTGGGATTATAAGAGCAAGCTACCACAGCCATCAAATTCTGTAACTTTAACACACAAGGACGTTGGTCAAACTCAGAGGGACATAAAGTTAGCATAAGACTAAGACCAGAGAAATGAGAAAGTGAGGACAGGGGAGAAAAGATAGGAAAGGGAGGGTGTGGAGGGAGGGAATTGAGAGAAGGCAAGAATGGGAGTCACAGAATGTCCGTAGGGAACCATCAAAGGCATTTAATTTAATAAAGCAGCTAGGATTGTCTATAATTGTACTGTATACATGCAAACACTCAAATTTGGGGAGCAAGAATCTTAGCTTTCCTTCCCTTGTGCCCTTACGATTCAGTCTCTGCTAGAAGAGTGGAGCCTCACAGGGTGTGGTGGTGCACGCCTTTAATTCCAGTGCTTGGGAAGCAAAGGCAGGTGGATTTCTGTGAGTTCTGGGTCAACCAAATCTCCATAGTAAGACCCTGCAGAGTGAGCTGGGCTGTTACAGAGGGCTCAGCTCAGACAGGAGGCTCCCTGTGCAACCTCCCCTCTTACGGTCCCTCAGCCCTACAGACAGGCACTTTACCTACCCAGCTCCCTTTTCCGCTATCACTGGGGTCTGAGAACATTTTTGTTTCAGCATTTCATTGAAGCCATGGTTTCACCTCACCAAGTCTGCAAAAAAACAGTTCCAAAACGTCTCAGTAAAGAACTCCTAAGGCCAAAGCAGGAGACAGGGTAGATTGTTTTTAATTTGTTTCTTTTGGACAAAGTGTGGGGGGAGGACAAATCACGCTTTGATGAGTGCGAGTGTTTATTCTGGGACACAAACCCAGAGTCTGGAAGGGAGCCTTCAGTGGGTACCACTCTGCTACGCAGGGGCAGCCGCGGGGCTCAGCTCATCATGCTGAGGACACAGCCTGGCCCAGGCTTGGGAGTCTGTCATGGCTGCCAGAGGAATCATTATCTAATTGCAGCCTTTTCTCTTCCTTAGGTTTCAGTGGGTCCCAGGAGAGCATTTAAAATCACATTTACTACTTTACCATCTAATCACACATAAGCCTCTCCCCATACCCTCCACCCTCATTCCATTCAGAGTGTACTTTCTGGAGCTCCATCCAGCAAGCAGGGTGGAACTCGTGACGGGAAATGGGAACGGCACCCACGAAGGCGTGATTCCTCGTAGCTCCTTGAGTGACGGGTGAGGTTCCCATCAGACAAGCCCAGCTACCTTCGCGGAGGAGCCTGGACAAGTGTAAGTTTTGCAGAGCTGGGGTCTCTAGCTTGCTTCTGCTAATGCCACCCCGGTCTTTAGACGGAGAACAGATAGCAAATGGAGTTTCTTCTTGCCATGCGCGAATGCTGAGCTGACCTCATGATCCCCGAGCCCATGGTTTTCAGTAGAGGCAACCTGGGCTAAGAAGAGATCTCCGACTTAGGAAGCAGCAAAGGTTTGGCTGTGGGACTTGGGGGTTCCGTCTGTGACTTACGATTGAGAGACACCCGCTTCGGGGCATTATGAGGAGGATTTCAGATTTACTCAAGGACAAAGTGTAAGCTCTTTCAAAGTGTGGCCTTCACAAAACACTCACTGATCTGTGGAGAGGGCTAGTGTTCTCTTTCTTTGAAAGATAAGAGAAGGTTGTGGCTAATTCAAGCTCCGGTCTTCCCTGCATGCTCTACCAAGTCTGTACTTTTGAATGAGTTGCTCTGACATAAGAATACTTTATTAGATGGTGTGATTTTAGAAAAGTTTTTACCAAAATAATGGTAACGGACAACACCAATCCTAGAGGCATTGGTGAGGGTTCTACAACTAACTAACTAAATAAATAAATAAATAAAATGGAGAAACATTGAGCCTCTCTGGGCTTTGGGAGTTGAGTTTTGCCTCAGTCTCAAGGCAGCAAACAGTCTTGGTGGGGAGATCCAGGTGAGAGGAAACCAATGGCTTCCATTCTTGCTCACACTCCAGAATCAACAGATGTTTCGGGGGCTGCTGGATGGTATGCTGGTCTGGCTGGCTCTGAGCATCTCAGACGTAACAGACAAGAATCTGTAGTTTTCAGAGTTCTGAGAGGCAGCGGTAGAGCCTTTGGGATCTGGTGATGAGAAACCACAGTGGAGATGGTGAGGAGGGGATTTTCCAACCTGCTGTGGAGTGTTTCTGTGTGTTCAGTCAGAGATAGCTGCATGGATGCTGCACGGACAGATGCTCTGACACCAGGAAAAATGACTCACTCAGATCTCTCTGTAGGTCTAGCTGTTTTGGGGGCAGCAGTCTCCTCCTCTTCCTCCTCTTCCTCTTCTCCTTCTTCTTCATCTTCTTTTTCTTCTTCCTCTTCCTCATCATCTTCCTTTCCACCCTTCTCTCTCCCTTTTCCTCTTCCTCTTCCTCCTTCTTTCCCTTTTCTTCCTCCTCCCTCTTTCCCCTCTCTTTTCCCCCTTCTCTTCCTCTTTCTTGTTTTACTCTTTTCCTCTTTCTCGTCCTCCTCCTTTCCCCTCTCCTCTTCATCATCTTCATCTCCCTTCCTCTTTCTTCATCTTGCTCTAGTATACTTAGTGTAAGGCTTCTTTCTTAATTATGGCTTTGTTCTTTGAGATTACCTGATTTGATTGGTGCCAGAAAGAAAGAGGCACACCAGCTGTCTATCTGCTGTGGTTTTAAAACACAGTTTGAATCAGTTTTACTGCAAAAGAAAGAGATGCAGGCAGAAGGAGTCACAGATGCATATTTTGAGTAACAGAAGCCAAAGGTTGGGCTTTCTAACCACATAGTGTGGGAGGAAGGTTGAAATGACATAGAGAAATGAATTGCTTTTAGACTGATGGGCAAATTTGTTTTGAAATGGCATAAAGTTAGTCTGAAACGTTAGAAGGTTTTGGAGTGGTCTTAAAAAGTAATTTCCTAGTTCCCTGTCCACTTGCTCAGCAAACGGATGATGATGATGATGATGATGATGATGATGATGATGATGATGATGATATGCAATCATGGGGATGGGAACACCAGCATATTTCCCCAGCATATGAAAGAGCATTTATCTACAAAGCTGGCCCTAATCACCGCCAGAAGGAAATGGAAGAGAAATCTGAGAATGCTCTGTAATGGTAAAATGTGACAAAGAGGTTGTTTTTATATCTCCTCAAATAAATATTACCAAGGAAATGCTGTTCCAAGAGGACAAAGCCAGTCTTCCCTGACTCTGATCAAGAGGAGTCAGGTGTTCCTGAGGTTCAAAGCCTGATCAAGTCATGAGGCTCCAGTGCCAGCTCTAGGTTCTATGAAGGCCTCCTGTTCTCAGAGCAGAGATATAGAGTGACAGACACTGTGACTCTGTGGCCCTCCTGTCCTCTGTTGCTGGCCCTTGCCCCTTCTCGTTCATTCTCCATTCACTGGCAGGCCCTTTCTGCATCGCCATGCCTACCCTCGTCTGACCTGCCTTTTCAACATTCTCACACAGGTGCAGTGGCCTTCCCTTTCTTCGCTTCCACTCTGTTCTTCACCTGGGCATCTGCTCACTTCTATAGAGATGCTGCTTGTGTTTGCTCAGCTCCTGCTGAACTGTGAGTGTAGCTGGGGCAGGGTCTCAGCCTCCTCTATTTTACAGCTTCATCAAGGCCTCGTACATGTTAACAGCTCTGCGAGGACCAGCTGAATAAAAACCATGGCTGGGTGTCCTGAAGCATGTGAGAAGACTCAGATGTACAAACACCCTCACCGCCTCCACTCAAACAAACACCCCTCCCTTCCCTGTCAGCGTCCTCTCTGAGAGGCGTTTCACGGTGTCCTCAGATGGCCTGCTGGTCCCTTCTGCTCCTATGTCTTCCACTTGTTCATCTTACCTTGCTATTCCTTTGTGTTTCTCTCTGCGTCTCCAAAGATGATGAAAGCCATGTTTTATGGACGAGTGCATAAGAATAAGATGAGGTCGAGGTGACCATGGCCAGCATTGGGTACAGTGACTAAGAACGCAGGCCCATGGCCTGAGGCAGACCTTACCATCCAGGCTTTGCCGTTATTAGTGCTGTAGGTGACCCTCCCCTTCTCCTTGTTGCTACAACTCTGAGATGGCCATAGTAAATCCAAGTCGCCAAGACAGTGTAAGGATTAAGCAGGGAGATGCTCAGAGAGGGATTAGCCCTTCCTCACAGCTCTAGTACCCAGTGTTATTTAGTTGAAATTGAGACTTGGGCTTTCTGTTCTGGAGACTTATTCAAGGTCATATAACTGATTTTCTGGCACAGAGAACAGGAACTCCTGTCCACTGTCCCCAGCGTGAGACATCCCCTCTACATGGTCTGGCACTGCCTGTCTCTAAGGCTTTGTTCAAATCCCCACAGAAATGTTTCATGGGCGGTGTAGCTTGACCTTGTACTAGACCTGGTCCAAGGACAGGAAAACAAAAGAGTGATCTGTGTGTGTGTTATTATTATTGTTATCGTGTGGTTCTCAATGCTGGTCATAAGTATAGATCAGAGGACTTTTCCAAGGAAGGAGGTGGGGGAGGGGCTTGAGTGGTGGGTGGGCTTTACACAGAAAGCTCAAGGCCCAGTGGCAGGCAGAGCATCAGAAGCATCTAGACAGGGCTGACTGTGGTGATAAAGATCAGAGCTGGACTCACCTCTAGGTGGGAGAGGCATGGCCTCAGAGATTTCTGTTGGGAGATTCTCCAAGTGCCAGTCTTGGTGGTGATCACAGGGGAACCTGCTTGTGTTAGGAAGGAAACATCCAACTATCCATTTGAGATAAGCAAACTGTGGCACTTAATTCCACACCCAAGAGCAGTCAGCATGAGTGTAGTTTACGTATCGTCCGGCAGGAGAGATAAGAATCTTGACTGAGATCTCCAGTGGGCTAGGCTTTGGCTGAGACAGCCTCCAGGCAGACTGTGCCTTATCTTAGGAAAGAGTTAAATGGGCCAGCCTGGCATGCCAGTGTGAGGATTAAGACACGTGGTGTGCTTGCTGTGCTTGTCACTGTGCTCAGAATGCAAACATGGAACGGACAGTGTGGTGAGCAAAGCCGTTAGATGTGTCTGTCTTTTTAAGCAGAAGAAGCTGTGGTGCCCTTTCCTAGATAGTGTCAACTGGAGCCTTGGATGGTCCTAGGTCGGACATGGGTCAGCACACTCAGACTGGGCTGCTTCTTGGCTCTAGAAGCCGAGGGACAGGAAGAATGGCTCAGGACATCCTAGTTGGGCCACTGACTCAGAGGCTGATTGGGGGTGAAGGTGACTATCTTGACACTGTAGAACCAATTCCTTCCAACAGTGGGATACCAGCATAGGGGAAGAAGGAGGAATGTAGAGATTGTGTTGATTTGGGATGTAACTAGTGCTGGAAAACAAGCCCTGTCGTGCTAAAGCTGCTTCTCGCTAGATGGGTCCATGACTCCCCTGACTCTCAGGATCTCTGCCTGGCTGGGAAAGTAGCGTTCCTCAAGTCCATACAGTTTAATGTGAATCCGATATGTTGGCTGTCGTTAAATCAACAATTTAACAACCACCGGCAATAAAATCAGCACGACGCTTCTAAACTACACTTTTATATCCCTTTAACTCACTTGACCACTTCGTGTTACTGTTACTGCGAGTACTTAGAGGAAACTGAGGTTCAGAGAGGTGACCTGACCTTGCATAGACCACAGCTAGTGACTTGTAAATTAGGCATTTGTTTTTTCCTTTGTTTTTAACTAGTGTTTTATTTGTTCCCTGAAAACTCCATACAAGTATACAACAATTTTTGATGGTGTTCACCCCCAACTTCCCTCCAGCTCCAACCAGGCCCGACCCGGGTCCACACACGTTTTTCCCTCACCCCCAATTTCACATTCATATTTTCTGTGCTGCCTATACGCCACAGGCATGGGCATCCTACCAGCAACCGTGTCCCCCAAAACAAGTGATTCTGCATTCTTCAGTAGTCATCAACGAATAGTAGCTCCTCAGCGAGGGGTGGAGCTTGGCAAGCCCCTCCCCCATCGATGCCGGAAGGTTGACTGGCTTGCCCTTACTCTGGTCTGGTGCAGGTAACCGAGGGTGGAGCTTGGCAAGCCCCTCCCCCATCGATGCCGGAAGGTTGACTGGCTTGCCTTTACTCTGTTCTGGTGCAGGTAACCAGAGTTGCTGTGAGCTCGTGCATGCAGCAGCTGCGCCTTGTCTAGAAGACAGTGTCCCATGACTCTCCTCCCACCCTCCAGTTCTTACATTCTTTCCTCTCCCTCTTCCTTGATATTCCTTAAAGTGAGGATTTGAAGCCAAAGATTCTGACTCCCGGATATAACAAATTCACGACAGCACTCGCTGCCTCTCTAAGGGTCGATTTCTTAATCAGTGATAATCGTTTTGTTGTGCTGGAGAAGATATGTGACAGGTATAAAAAAAATGGGTAAGGAATTTTCCTCAGGCGGGGCAAAGTTCAGATTCCATATATTGCTTGTGGTGAAGTCTAAAACTAGACGGACACTACTAAGTTTTCAAAATGTGACTCTTTCCCTTAGATCATAATTTTAGTCCAGTGACAAGACTTGATGCAAGCAGTCAGAAAACACACTTGGACCACGTGTGTGTGCTTTTCTTTGTGCTGGGCACTGAGGACACAAGAGCTAAGGACGGAATAAATGCCACCTCTGCCAGCATAGAACTCATAGACAGCAGGGTACACACATAGGTACTGAGCAAACACACAAATAAGTACCACTGTTGAGTGTGATGAGGAAGATCAGAGCAGGGTCCTTAGGGAGGCATCCTGGCACAGCTGATTCAGACAGGCAAGACCCAAAAAGGCTCTCTGGGGAAGCCACATGGAAGCTGCAGTGAAATGGGAGACACACGATTCTGTCAGAACTCCTCATTTAGACAGGAGATTTAAGAACTAAACCAAAATTGTGACTTGTGAACAAAAGGCGAGTTCCTTCAATGCCAGGAGCTGCAAGGCAGCTTGGGATTTTCCCAGTGCCCTTTGCCTCCCCAGAATAAACCAAAGGACTGCTTTATATTACTTGGCATTTACATAATGTTCACAGTGCTCCTGCCTTAGAACTTTGTGTCCAAAACCCATTTCTGCCTGTCAATTTTTATTAGACTTTGCATATTTTTCTTTAGAAATTTAACAGAGAAAAGGGGAATTACTCTTTGCAAGAAATGTATTTGGTTCTAAAATAATTAATGCTTAAGAAGATTAACTACCACAGAATTGTTTCGTGGACTGAGGTCCTACATAGGTGTCCCTGCTTTTGGGATGCAGCCAACAAAATCCAGATTTAGAGGGGAAAGGTCCCAGTGGGGACCTCCAGACAGGGTGCAAGTCTGCATAACCTCCAGGGGCCCAGAGCTCAGATGCACCATGCCTCTGCCCACGCTTACTGCAGCATATCTGTCATTTAAACACTACCTAGGTTAGAGAAATGGCTCAGCAGGTAAGTGCTTGCCATGCAGATGGGAGTGCCTGATTTCAGGTCTTTATAACCCATGTAAAGCTGGGCTCCAGTAGCTGCGTCTCTAACTCCTATGCTTCTGTAGCAAGATGACAGGCAGAAGACAAAGGATCTCAGAAGCTTGCAGGTCAGCTAGCTTGGCACATTCAATAATGATCAACAAAGAGAACCTGCCTCAAACAAGGGCAAAGGTGAAGGTCACACCAGAAGTTGTCCTCTGATATCACACATGCCTTGACACATACATGCCTGCACACACACACATACACACCCACACGTACACACCCACACACACATAGAATCTCTCTCTTACACATACACACTCTCATGCACACACACTCACACATTCTCTCAATCACACATACACACACATACACTCACACACATGCATACTCTCTCATATACACTTACACAGTCTCTCTCACACATTCTCTCTCACACTCTGTCTGTCACACACACTCACACACCCACAGACACCCACACACTCTCTCACACACATGCACACTCACAAAGTTTTTGGGTTTTTTTTTTTTTTTTTTTTTTAACTTAAAGCCCTCTACCAATAGCTTACCCAGGACACTCACAGACATCTTGGTTATTTCTTTCATTCACCTTCAAACTACTTTATTTCTTAAAAACTCCATGACCACAGACACATGATGGGATCCTTTTTCTTATTCTGTCCTGACTATTAGGGATTTGTTTGACTACAAAGTAAGTCTGTGAAATTCAGAACACAGCTTCTTGCTGAGATGGAAGATCTTAATGTATGATCTAGACCAGTCCTTTCATTGCACACATGAGAAAACAAAGATCCAGACCCAGGTGTCCAAATGGTGAGCAGAGCTTGTTAGAACCTGGGCCTGGACCTGCAGCCTCCCACCTTCTCGCTCAATGCTCCTTCCTTTCAATGTTGCTTCCTTGGTGTCTAATAACATCCAGCGCATAGTTGGCTCCCAGCAATTAATGGCAATGAAATAGCAGATTGAGGAGACGTAGGGTTCAGAGTTATCCCACATCTTATAGCAACTGGGCTCACTCCTCTAGACCATGGCGGTTTCATGAGAGAAGCCCCTGAGCTGTCAAAAACAAAGGCCATGCTATATCTGGGTATAGCCATGGACACAGAGGTCTGTGTTTACTTGAATGTACACAGTGGTCTGTACTCCTCTAGGAGCTGCATCCAGAAGGTGACACATTACAGATGTGAGACATACTCCTGCCAGATGCATGACATGGCCCCTGCCCTCATATGGGTTTGCAGAAGCCCCTGTATTTGTGGAACTCAATCTCCCATAATCAGACAAAGCCAGTGATTCCCCATGAGACCTCCAGGTCACAGGGAGATCTCTGCTGTTTTCCGTGTGGCAGTTTCTCAGAGGTGAAAGTGATGCTCCACCCCAGAATTCCAGGCAGCAGTCGGTCCTGGGCTCTAATCTCCAGGTCTCCTTACTCTCAAACCAGAGAGTTTTCCCACTGCACCCCTGACTCTTACTAAATACCACTGAATTTATTTCCATCCCTCCCATTTCTGTTTTCTTAGCTCAGATTTCAGCCATGACTTCTCTTCCATCAGAAAAGAGTCCCAGTCATGCCTAGCCTCTTAAAGAAGTGGGAACAATAACCTTCACCCTCGCTCGAACAAGATGCTGATGGCAGAAACTAGACAGAACAAGTGTGGTTCGCATCTATGATGCTCCACTCCAAGAGTCTCCGGGAGAGCTCCCTACATCTGCCCATTGATCCCTTTACCCGTAAATCATTAACACCTACCTATGTCCCATTGTCTGGAATGTTAGGGATACAGCTGGTGAGTGAAGGGTGTGTTTGTGGTGTCAGGACATTTGCCTTTAGGATGAGAGAGCATCTCAACAGATCACCATTGAAATGGGGTGTTAGCTGTGGAGGCTGCAATGAAAAAGAAAAGGTAGATGGCTTGCCTGGTCTAGAGTGTCAGAGAGGATTGTTCTGAAGAAGAGACATTCAAGTGAAACTGGTAGAACAGTAGAAGTCAACATGAAGAATAGAAAATGCAGTCTTAAGGGGTAGGGTGGGGTATTAGACAAGTGTGAAGGGACCAGAGCAGAAAGGACCAAGAACTCTATCAACGGAAAGACTGTGAGAACTTCCAGGAAGCAAACAAGGAAAACGGTAGTGAAAATGGGGACAGACCAGATAACACCAGGCTGTGCCGTGTGTGTGAATGTAGGTCAGGGCTGAAGCTGGTGAGAAGCCTTCAAAAGGAATAATCATAGGAATAAGATCATTCCTCTTCCATTTCCAAGCATCATGTTGGGGGCTGGTGAGAAGCCTCAGAGGGCGAAGGCTTAGCCTCCAAGCTAATCTGAGTTTGACCCCTTTGACCCCTGGGACCCACGTGGTGGAGGGATAGAACAGATTCTTGGAAGCTGTCCACTGACTTCAACAGTGTGTATGCTCATGTATACCAGGATACTCTTGGACACACACACACACACACACACACACACACACACACACACGTGGTGATTGGAGCAGAGGAGTGAGTGTGTCTATATGTTTATGATGGAGCCACTGGGTACGTGATGGTATGCATCTTTTACTGTATGTAGTAAAAGATACAGAAGAAAAAGCCAATTTAGAAGAGATAGATTCTAAAGGACCAAGTGGATTAAACGTCAGGAGAGAGGTTGGAGTGGTTGTTGAAGCCTGAAGAGAAAATTCTAGGTCACTCTGAGAAAGGACGCATAAGGGCTGGACAGACTCTCAGGAAGCTCCAATAGTTAATGGCTTAGGAAAAAGGAAACCTCTAATGAAGTTTCATAAAGAACACACAGGGCGGATTTTAAGGAAAATGGAATGGTCAATTATGTCACATCCTGCCAACACAAGCAGACACAGAGGCCTGAGAGCGTGCCTGGAACTGGCACCCTGGTGACGGGTGAAGCTTTAGTAAAAGCTGTGTTGAAAGGAGCCAGGACACACAGTGTGGTGGACTGTGGAGACACAGCAAGAGTGGATGTGCTTCACGCATGTCCTGGACAATAACAGGTCCCCTAATTGAACCAGCGAGGCCAGCACCCCTAGAACAGCTTAATTAAAGCTGGGTGGGGGGCATAGCTTGGGCAATAAGGTGCTCACTGTGCAAACAGGAAGGTTTATGTTTGAACCTCATAACTCGTGTAAAAGTGCCAGGTATGGTGGTGCACACTTACAATCCCGGAACTAGGAAGACAGACAGGTGGATCCCTGGAACCCTCTGGCCACAAAAACAAGGTGAGCTGGGAGAGGTGTTGTACACCTTAATTCTAGTACTCGGGAGGCAGAAGCAGGAAGATCTGTGTGATCTGTGTAAGCTAGCCTAGTCTACATAGTGAGTTCCAGGCCATCCAGGGCTACACAGTGAGACCCCCATCTCAAAATAAAACAAAACAACAAATAAGAGAGTAACACTCAGAGTTGTTCTCTGGCTTCCAGACATGTATGTGTGCATGCACACACATGTGTGTGCATTATTTGCACACACACACACGCGCGCACACACACACACACCTTAATCACTTTGGACATTTCAAGATTACATTTGAGTTAAGCCTATGCTTCAACCTTATAGAATCTTTGGGGTCCTTAATATAGCTCATGGTGGAAAGCCATGATCTTAAAAATGATAAAAATTTGCTTTTTGCCAGCCACCCTCCTCCCAGAACTCTGCAAGTGATGTGCTCAGATTGATCCCATGGAGTAATATAGGAGTTGGTGGGGGGAGAAGATTGGATGGGGACAGAAAAAAAAAAAAAAAGAAAATACATTCTGTGTGTTTTAAACAAAAACTCACACACAACCAAATCTCCTTCAGTTTCTTGGGGGGTTTTTGTCATTTAAATTGCCTGATTGAACAAGTGCTTTTATTTTGGTCAGCTGAATCAGACTGAAAAGTATTCACACAGTAAAGATGGTGTGTAGAGAAATAAAGTAGAACACTGTAAGGTTTTTTTGTATTGACTTTAATTGCAAATGAGCCCACACGTTTATTTAATTTATGTGCCCGAGAGCCAACAGTGTGTTATGGAAATAGGCTAAGTGGCTATCGGCTATTAAATCACATGTGTAATGGGAGTGTTAACATTGCCATTCCGTGTTTGCACAGCACTTAGCTTACGAATGCTTTCACATACATTATCTGTCCCTCTGAACAACGGCGTCAGACGAGAAAAGCAGAGGTAATCAACTCTAGCCTGGAAACACAGAAGTGTGGCTCACAGAATTTCAAAGGCTTAGTCAGGGCCAATTCATACTTTATGTCTCCAAGCCTAGCGGCTATTTCAACAAAACCATGAGACCTCTGTGTTCTGTGTGTGTGCATGTGTGTTCAGTGCACAAGTGATTGTGTACCTGTGTGTGTGTTTAGAGACTGGAGGACAACTTCAGGGTTTGCCCCACAGGCACAACCCACTTCGTTGTGTTTTGGGGGTCTCTTCCTGTCTGTAACTCACCAAGTAGGCTAGGCTGGCTGCTGGCCTGTGACCCCAGGGATCCTCCGGTCTTCACCTCCTCAGCGCTGGGATTGCAAGCACACTCCACCACTCCCGGCTTTGCTTGTTTTAAGCCTGATCTCTGCGAATTGAACTTGGGGCCTTTCATGAAACATGAGCACTTTACCAACAGACTCATTTTTTGGCTTTCTATGTGGTTACAGTTCAAAGTGTGTGCATCTGACTTGCCCCAGCATTCTCAGCTTCTGGGGCCACTACATTCCCAGATCTTATGATAGGGGATGTTTTGTCTTTTCTTCTTTCCTTTTCTTTTCCTATTGTCTTTATTTCTTTCTGTCTGTCTTTTTAAAAAACAAACACACTTTTTAATTTTCAATAATTTAGGGAAACAAAGACTCTTCTGATTCAATAGTCCTCTTCTTCAATTTCATTTGACTCTCTACTCTGGAGGGTAAAGCTGTCTTGATTTCATAACTGAAACACTCGGCTTTGTATTATTCTTTCAGACAACTTCTACATATTTTTAAAGCTCCCACAGAGATACAGCTAACATCATCCCTCCAGCCAGACACACTCCTTAGTGCTGCAAATTATTCATTCACCAAGGCTCACAGGAACCCCCTAGACTCAGTGCATACCCATCCTTGCTCTTGAGGTTCAGCACCACGGACAGAGCAGGGCCCAGCTGCAGGGCTCCTTCTCACAGGAGTGGATCCAGCTCTGCATCAGACACCCAGCCAGAATACTGCCGCGCCCTCCCTTCCTCTGCATTCTTTCTGGTGTAAGGATATCTGAGGCTCCATCTCTGATGACTGCAGAGGATCACGGCTTGTGCTGTCAATGTGCAGTTCCAGGATCATACTCAGCTCCCTTTTGTCATGGCATATCAGCTTCCATTTTCTCTCTCTTCCCTAGGCAGCACACATGTCCAGAAAGCCTGTTATTCTAGTGACATGTTAAAAATAAAACCTTTCATGACAGTGGGCAGCCTACTTAGAAGCATGCCAGTGTTACTGATGTATATGATATATATGTATATGCTGTATATGAGTATGTACATGTATATATATGTACTATATATATACATACACAAACACACATATCTTAGGAACAGTTTATAAGTCTTGATCAGTCTGTGCACAATGCCCACATCATGCAGACCAGGGACATTGAATCCCACATTCCCACTGCGATGGGAAGTCCAGTGTGAGCCAGCGCTCGGGCTAGCTTTGTTATTGGCTCCATGGACCAGAGAACCTAACACACTCCCGACATAAAGCACGTTACTTGTGCAGGCACACCTCCTCTCAGTTACTGTTTCCAGGCACCAGCTCAGTCACTCTCACAGAGATAGGAAGGCCCAAGCAGCCTCAGTCCCAACGTCATCCTCACAGCAGACTCTCGTGGACCAGCAGAACTTGAGACTGGTGTGATTCCACTTTGGGGATGCCTCCTATAGCGAGCTTGGTCATATTTATACTTGTGTAATACACCAGTCCTGCTCTCTCTGCAGCTCAGCAGAGATCCATCTGTGGCCTCTTATTTCTTGGTGCTAACCGGGATCATCATTCCGGGAGCCAGCTCACTCATGGCCCTCATCACTGAAATCACTGTCCAGAATAAGCCCGATCCATTCTTGAAATGTGTCTGCCTGGTGTTCCCACGCACCTGCGTTCCTGTTGTTCAGTATCTCTCCACATCCAGCCTCCACTCATTCTTCCTTCTGTTTAGACAATGGTATCTACGACAGCACAGTAGATTTTAATACATTTTAAAATCAACTACAAGGCACATTTGTTTGTTTGCTTGTTTGTTTTTACAGCAGCAACATGAGGCAGCCTACACCCTAGACTGACATTTTCAAAACATTTGATCTTTCCCCCTAACTTCCCAGAGTTTAACCCTGGGCCAGATGACAAATTCTAGTCCATAAATATTTTATGCATGCCCCTTTGGGTCCCTTGATTATTCATCCATTTTATCCAGCAAATATTTGTTGATCTCCTACAATGTGCCATGTATTCTTTTCAGTGTTAAGGGCTCCTCAGTTAATCAAACAGATAAAACTTGTACTCTGGAGAAAGCACTCCTGCTGAAGGAGATAAATAAGGAGAAAATAGAAAATTAGCATTAGGTGTAACAATGTACTAAGCATCATGGGAGGTAAAGGGAGGGACCGTTGTTCAGGAGAGAATCCTGGGGAGCCTCGGCTAGAATGGCCATAGTGAAAGGTGTGTGCACAGTACTTGGGCAGAGGAGGTTAGGAAAGCTGAGGCAAAATGTGCTTCATAAAGCAGCTGTGGTGGTCATACAATGGTAATCTCAGCCCTCAAGATGATGAGACAGAAGGACTATGAACTCAAGGCCAGTCTGGGCATCTCAGTGAGTCTCAGACCAGGCTACATAGTGAGATCCTGACTCAGTAGGTTGTGCTCTGTGTGTTTAAGAAATAGCAAGGCTGGGTGCTAGAAAGATGGCTGACATGGGTAAAATGTTTGCTTTGCAAAGAGAAGGACCTGTGTTTGACTCCCAGAAAACTGTATAGACAAACAAATGAACACCTGCCAGCATGGTGGTGCAAGGTTCTAGACTCAGTTCTGGGAAGGTGGAGACAGATAGGTTCCTTGGGTTTGAAGGCCCGCGTAGCCTACTTGGTGTGTTACTGGACAGTGAGAGATCCTTGAAGGCACTTGAAGAATGGCAATTGAGGTCATCTTCTGGTCTCTACACATATGAGCAAGTGCATCTGTACTATACATGTGCACACATGATCATGCGAGAACACACATAAATGGAATGGGGGAGAGGGGGAGATGGAGAGAGACGGAGAGAGGATCAGCAAGGCAGTCTGTGGGTAGGACTTCGGTCCTTGGAGGCAAGAGAGACAATGGGTATCAGATCACAGCATCCAGACTGTATTGATGAGAAACACACCACAATGTGTATGCTGAAGGATCACTCTGATCATGGTGAATACAGACTTCAGAGGGGCCAGAGACTGGTACAGTGAAACAAGCTAAGATAATGTACTCACACTCAGGCAAAGGGTTATGGGATCCTGGGCTACAGACCAGTGGTAGAGGTGGGTGGTAGTGGAGTGAAATAGCTTTGGCCATGCCTGTGAGGGAATGTATACAGCCATACTTGGGGACCAGGGATATCTGAGGGGCTGCATGCCTTCAGATTGAGGGTTTCTAATCAGTATGAAGGTTTTCTTTTTTGTTGTTTGTTTTTCTGTTTTTTGTTTTGTTTTATTTTTTGCTTTTGTTTTTATTTATTCTTCTCTCCTGCAATACATCCTGGCCATAGCTTCTTCTTCCTCCACTCATCCAAGTTTTCCCCCACCTCCTTTCTCTCACTGGTCCGTCTGATCCCCCAGAAAAGAGCAGACCTTCCAGGGACATCAACCAAACACAGCACAAGATACAATAAGTCCAGGCACAAACCCTTACATTAAGGTCAGGCGAGGCAACCAAGTAAGAAGAAAAGGGTCCTAAGAGCAGGCAAAGGACTCACAGACACCTCCACTCCCACTGTCAGGATTCTCCCCAAAAACATCAAGTCCCCCCAACACCAACAGCAACTATAACATAGATATAGCGAACCTAGCCCAGACCAATGAGGGCTCTGTGATTGCTGTGTCAGTCTCTGTGAGCCCCCAAGAGCCCTGCTTAGTTGATTCTGTTGGCTGTGCTCTCCTGGTGTCCTTCACCCTTTTGACTCCTACAATTCCTCTCCCCCTCTGCCGCAGGGTTCCCAAAGCTCCAATGGAAAGGAGCTGTCTCTGGTGATGACTGAATCATTGTTTGTTTATTGGCCAGTCGTGCTTGGTTCTAACCTAGATCTCTGGGCCATCCAGCCTCTAGTTCCTGGCCATTCAGGTCATGTCCGGCATGGGTTCCCTCTCATGGCATGGGCCTCAGATTAGATCAGTCATTGGTTGGCCGCTTCCACAAGTTCTGAACCACCATTGCCCCAGCACATCTTGCAGGCAGGACAGATCGTAGGTCAAAGGTTCTGTAGCTGGGTTGGTGTCCCAGTGCCATCACTGGAAGTCCTGTCAGGTTACAGAAGATGAACAGTTTGGGCTCTGTATCCTTCATCCACAACTACCCATGTTCACCTGCAAAATCTCCTCTGTTTCTCCTTTCCAGGGAGATCATCCATCCCTGCTAGAGCCCTCCTTGTTACTTAGCCTCTCTGGGCCTGTGGACTGTAGCATGGTTATCAATAACTTACCAGCTAATATTCACTTATGAATGAGTTCATACCATGTTTGTCTTTCTGGGCCTGGGTTACCTCATTTAGGATGATTTTTCTTCTAATTTCATCCATTTGCCTGCAAATTTCATAATGTCATTTTTTAAAATTGCTGAATAATAATCCATTGTGTAAATGTACCACATTTCCTTTTTCCTTTTTATGCATTCATCTTTCATACAATAATCTGACTGCAGCCTCCTCTCTCTCCACTTCAAGTCCTCCCTCACTTCCCGTCTCCCCAGATCCACCGCTCCTCCATTTCCCTTCAGAAAAGAGCAGGCCTCCCAGGAATATCAAATAAACATAGCATAGCAAGATGCAATAAGGCTAGGCACAAACCCTCATATCAAGGCTGGACAAGGCAACCCAGCAGGAAGAAAAGGATCCTGAGAGCAGAGACACCTCCACTCCCACTGTTAGCGTACACACACACACACACACACACACACACACACACACACGGAGCTAGTGCAGAGCCATGCAGACTCCGTGGTTGTCTCTTCAGTCTCTGTGAACCCCATGAGCCATGTCTAGTTGATTCTGTGGGCCGCATTCTCCTAGTATACTTGGCCTCTCTGGTCCCTACAATCCTTCTGCCCCATCTTCTATGGGGTTCCTTGTGATCCACCTAATGTTTGGATGTGGGTCTCTGCATCTGCTCCCATCAGATGCTGGAGGAAGCTTCTCTGATGACAGCTGGCCTAGGCACGAATCTGAGTATAGCAGAACATCATTAGAAATCATTCCATTGACTTTTTTTTTTTTATCAGCTGTGTTTGGTTCTACCCTAAGTCTCTGAGCCATCTGGCTTCCAGTTCTTGGCCATCCAGGCAGTGTTGGGCATGGGCTCCCTCTCGTGGCTTGGGCCTCAGGTTAGACCAGTCATTGGTAGGGTAGCACCTACAAGTTCTGGGCTACCATTGCCCCAGCATATCTTGCAGGCAAAACAGGTGTGTGTCAAAGTTTTGTGGCTGGGTCGATGTTCCAGTCCCACCACTGGAAACCTTGGCTAGTTACAGACGATGGCCACTTCAGGCTCTGTATTGTGTATTACTAGACTCCTTGGTAGGTTACCCTCATAGGTTCCAGGAAGTTTCCACAACTCTAGGTTTCCATATTATCCTATAAATGCCCCCTATGCCAACTGTCTCTCCCTGTACTCTCCCCCTACCCCATCCCTTCTTCACCCACATGGTCCCTCCTGTTCCCATGCCTACCAGGCCAGAGTCTACCCACAAAATCTACTCTATTTCCCCTTTCCATGGAAGTCCATGTGTTCCCCTCTAGAGCCCTCCTTGTTAATTAGCCTCTCTGGGTCTCTGGGTCTGCAGATTGTAGTGTATCTTTCACTTAACAGCCAATATGCACTTATAAGTGAGTATGTTTCATGTTTGTCCTTCTGGGTCTGGGTTGCCAAGCTCTGGATGATTTTTCCTAGTTTCATACACTTGCTGGCAAATTCTATGATGTTCTCATTTTTAACAGCTGAGAAATACTCCGTTGTGTAAATGTATTGCATTTTCTTTGTCCATTGTTCAGTTGAGGGACATCTAGTTTGTTTCCAGTTTATGACTATTATGAATAAAGTTGCTATGAACATAGTTGAGCAAGTGTCCTTGTGATAGGATAATGTGTCCTTTGGGTATATGCCCAGGAGTGATATAGCTGTGTCTTGAGCTAGATCAATTTTCTGAGAAACTGCCATATTGATTTCCATAGTGGCTGTACAAGTTTGCACTCCCGCCCGCAACAGAGGAGTGTCCCCCTTGCTCCACATCATTGCCAGCATGAGGTGTCACTTGTGTTATTGGTCTTAGCCATTCTAATGGGTGTAAGATGGAATCTCAGAGTTGTTTTGATTTGCATTTCCCTGGTGGCTAAGGATGTTGAACATTTCTTTAAGTGTTTCTCAGTCATTTGAGATTCCTCTATGGAGAATTCTGTTTAGATATGTACCCCATTTTAAAATTAGATTGCTTGGTTTGTTGATGTCTACTTTCTTGAGTTCTTTATGTATTTTGGATAGCAACCTTTTATCAGATCTGGAGTTGGTAAACATCTTTTCCTGATCTGTAGGCTGCAATTGTCCAATGGACAGTGTTGTTTGCCTTACAGAAGCTTTTCAATTTAATGAGGTATCATTTATTAAATGTTGATCTTAGTGCCTATGATATTGCTATTCTGTTCAAGAAGTTGTTTCCTGTGCCAATGTATTCAAGGGTAGTCCTCGCTTTCTCTTCTATCAGGTTAAAAATTTTGTGTACTCCACAAAATCGGATAATCTAAAAGAAATGACTGATTTTCTTAGTTGAACTAAGCTCAGATAAACAATTTAAATCGACCTATAACCCTTAAGAAAATTGAAGCAGTCATTAAAAGTCTTTTAACCAAGAAAATCCCAGGGCTAGAGAGTTTTAGCACAGAATTCTACCAGACTTTTAAAGAAGAGTTAATGCTAATACTACTCAAATTATTCCACAAAATAGAAGGAACATTGCTAATTATATTTTATGAGACCACAGTCACCCTGATACACAAACCACACAAAGATTCAACAAAGAAAGAATTACAGACCAATTTCCCTTATGAAGATAGATACAAAAATACTCAATAAAATGCCCTCAGATGAAATCCAAGAACACAACAAGAAGATTATCTGTCATGATCAAGTAGGCTTCATGGTAGAGATACAGGGATGGTTCAACATGAAAATCAGTCAATATATCTATCATATAAACAAACCAAAAGACAAAACCCCACATGATCATCCCTCTAGATACTGAAAGAGCCTTTGCCAAAACCCAACACCCCTTCATGATAAAAGTCTTGGAAGCTGGGCTGTGGTGGCGCACGCCTTTAATCCCAGCACTTGGGAGGCAGAGGCAGGCAGATTTCTGAGTTCGAGGCCAGCCTGGTCTACAGAGTGAGATCCAGGACAGCCCGTGCTACACAGAGAAACCCTGTCTCGAAAAACAAAAAAAAAAAAAAAAAAAAAAAAAAAAAATCTTGGAGAGATTATAGACACACGGGTTATACCTAAACACAGTAATGGAAATTTGCCTCAAGCTTACAGCCAACAACAAATAAAGTGGAGAGAAACACAAAACAATTCTCCTAAAATCAGGAACATGACAAGGCTGTCTACTCTCTCTGTATCTATTCAATATCGTACTTACAGTTCTAGCTAGAACAATAAGACAACTGAGAGAGAGCAAGGGGCTACAAGCTGGAAAGGAAGAAGTCAGAATATAATTACTTGCAGATGATATGATAGTATATATAAGGAACACAAAAAATTCCACCAGGGAATTCCTATAGCTGATAAATACCTTCATCAAAGTGGCTGGATACAAAATTAACTGAAAAAAATCAGTAGCCCTCCTATATACAAATAACATATGGACTGAGAAAGAAATCAGGGAAACAACACCCTTCATAATAACCTCAAATAATATAAAATATTTTGAGATAACTGTAACCAAGCAAGTGAAAGACTTGTATAACAAAACCTTCAAATCTTTGAAGAAAAAAATTGAAGAAGATTGTAGCAGAATTTTTCCTGTCCAATCAATTTAAATATTAATGCAACAAGAAATCTGTGATTGGAAAGGGAAAAGGGAGACAGAACTAAGGTTTTGAGGGACAGAAACAGAGAAGGAAGGAAGATGAAGCAAGAGGAAGACAATCTGGATTTCACGTGGATTTAAATAGCCACAGGTAGCTATAAATATCATAAAGGATAGAATTATTGGGATAACTTGTCTAATCTAGGTGGGCAGCTTGTATTATTATCAATCGGCTTAGAAATTATTGTGTGGGCATCTTGTGAATTGAACTTTATTGATATATAAATTTGACTGATTATTTATAAGCTTCTAGAGTTTTGATTTTACCAGGTTACTGGGATTTGGGACCACTGACCACGGGGTTGCGTGGCTGGGAATGTGAGTGGAATCCGCAGCAAGAGAACCGTGACGGTCGCTGCATGGGGCTAGCCTAGAGGCAGTGAGCCCGTGGGCAGAGAGTAGTGCACGATGGTGCCAATTTTTTTGTTATTTCCCACAACAGAAGATATCAGAAGATGAGACGATCTCTCATCTTCATGGATTGGTAGGATTAACATAGTAAAAATGGCCATTCTACCAAATTCTACAGATTCAATGGAATCCCCATCAAAATTTCAACAGAATTCTTTATAGACCTTAAAAGAACAATACTCAACTTTATATGGAAAAACAAAAAAACACAGAATAACTAAAACAACCCTGAACAATAATAAAACTTCCAGATGTATCACCATCCCTAACCTCAAGCTGTTGAAATAAAAACTGCACTGTATTGGCATAAAAACAGACATGTTGATCAATGGAATAGAATCTAAGACTCAGACATAAATCTACACCTCTGGACACCAGATTTTTGATAAGGAAGTCAGAAACACACAGTGAGGGAAAAACATCTTCAACAAATGGTGCTGGTCTAACTGGATGTTGGCATGTAGAAGAATTCAAGTAGATCCATATCTATTGCCAGGTACAAACCTCACATTCAAGTGGATCAAAGACCTAAACAAAAAACAGATTCACATAACCTAATAGAACAGTACAAAAGTTCCAAAGCTTGGAACCTAAGCCTTTGGAAAATATGAAATTTTCATGAATTGAAATGATGAAAGACTATGGAAAGAGCATGTGTGGGCCTGGACCTCCACATCCATCAGACATCTACACATGTAGAGGGGGTTGAGTGCATGGTTGACTACACCAAGTGTAGGATGCAGGGGAAAGGCCTGTGACACTAGACTGTGCTTTGGACAGGTTCTAGTCACAGTGTCACTATAATTCAGCCTTTTTTTTGTCCTCCCTGGGGTAAAAGTCTGTGACACTGGTCAAATAAGGTCCCCAAAGTCATAAAGCTATAGCTCATTAGTTGCTGTACTAATGACATTAGTTGCAGAAGAAAGAGGCATAAAAGGGCATCTGACTTTTTATCTTAGAAAGATACTGGGTTTTGTGGAGGGAAGATGGTAACATCAGGAGACCCAAAGATTCCAAGGTGCCTACCAAGCACTCAAGCTGGTATGTTCAGAGACATTTGGGTGGCAAGTCTAGATATCAGACAAAAGGTCTTGATGTGGGAATGCCTGTGTGAAAATGGCTGCTGTGGGTTTATAGGAACATACGAAAGCAGCATGAGAAGCAGAAAAGTCTCATCCCGTATGCCATGGAAGCAGGCACATTTACCTGTCAATCAAGACAAACCAAGTACAAGGGCAGAAAGAGAAAGAAGGTGGCAGAAAATGTCCCCAAAGTGACAGAAGGCATTAAGGAAGACAGGGAGCTGCAATGATAAAACACCTTAACTAAGTCAACTCTGGGCAGGAAAGGGTTTATTTGGCTTACGATCCCAGGTCATTGTTCATCATTAGGGAAAATCAAGGCAGCACCTTAAAGGTGCTAGCTATTCACACACTATTATCTCTGACCAAGAAACTCACTTTACAGCCAAAGAAGTCTAGCAGGATGCTATACAGTGGATGCTGCTTGCTAGCTGGCCCGCAGGCTGGCTTAGACTCAGCTAGCCTTCTTAAAGAATTCAGGATCACCTAAGGGATGGTGCCACCCACAGTGGGCTAGACATTTCTACATCAATAGACAATCAAGACAATCACTCAGAGAAATATGCACAGATCAATCTGATCTAGACAATGGGGGCTTTCCTCTAAGATGACTCTAGGACTGTGTCAAGCTAACAGTTAAAGCTCACCAAGATGGGTGTACAGAAAAGTCTCTCCCCAGAACAGCAGCACACCAGAGGACAAGCAACAACAAACAGGCTCTCCCTCCAGTTAGTACTGAGTATGGGTTCTGGCTCCAGACAGGCTCAACAAGCATGGTCTCCATCACAGGGCCACTGAACTAAGAGCTGTCTCTGGGTATGGTAGAAGCGACCAGGGCCTCACTAGAGGAAGTTGATGCCCCCCTCCCCTCTCTGCCACCACCTGCTTGACTTTGGGGCACACTAACTACCATACTAAAAGTCACTAAATTTGTCCATTCATTTTGTTCTGTAGACTCTGATGGTTGGCTCTACTTTTCTAAGCAAAATGTGTTCATTTTCATCATTTCTGCTCTTAGTTCGACATATTTCTATTGGTGATGGATTCAAGCCTTCTAGAGGGCTCAGCTGCTGGGCAGAATAGCTGCATATCCTGGCCTCTCTATTCTTTAGTCGTGGATCTGGAAACTCAAGAACAATTCTAAACCATAGGTTTACAGAGAAACATAGGAGGTTATAGAAGCTTGTAATGGGAATTGAGTGTAGACTTTGTATGGGTACAAGGAGTGTGCTTCACAGTGAAGAGTTCAGGGCTGACAGAGGACTATCCAGGGGCAGACTACTGCAGGCACAAGAAACAGACTTGAAAAGCAACAAGTGAACCTCAAGATGAAGCTACCTAGGCTATGGCCAGTACCTACAGTGTTAGGGAGAAGGCACAGAAAGGGGGCATATGCAGTTGTAGTTGTGAATGAGACAGAAAGGGCCCGGTTGTGGTCATACGTGGGAATAGGCAATTTGGGGCCATTCATAGAATCAGGAAGTCATAGAAGATGGTCAAAGATTAGAGGAGTGGCAGATGATCATGGGTTCAGTTTGAGGCAGGCTAAGTTTAAGGTGCCCATCAGAACCTCTTGGGAGATGCCAGATGAGGTCCTGGGCCTACAGAAGTGAGACCTAGGGCAAAGACTCAGTGATCCACTATAGAGAAATGAGACTTGACCTGGAGGAAGGGATGAGCTACTCCCTGGAGACCAGATCCGAGTGCTCCCTGGATCCGAGTCCTGCCACTTATTAGCAATTTCATATTGGAAAGTCGGACATGGCCTCTCTGTTTTTACATTTATACATTGAAGCTAATACTCAAGAGGGATCACTGATGGCTTTATGATAATGTGTTCAAATTGCTTAACCCACACTCTGGAACATAATGGGGTCTCCATAAATGTCAGCCATTACCAGTGATGCAGAATACCACAGCATAAAGGAGAACCCCAAGACTAATAGCAATTTTCAGGAAAAGCTGAAGAAGTATGGATGGAGAAGGGGCAGACATCCAGGGAGAGAATCCAAGAGGTATCCCAGCAACCAGGACAAGAGAGCATTTCAAGTGGCAAGTGGTTAAGACAGCCAATAAGACCACCAAGAAGGCAGTAAGAACAGTCCCTGACTTAGCCACCAAAAGGTCTTTGGTGTCCTTGGTAGCATTCATTTCAATTAGGTGAGGGCAAAGGTCATGCTGCACGGATGTCAGAACGTTTGGAGAAATCAGGGGGAGCAAGTCCTCTGTGAAACTCAGCAGAGAATGAGCTTGGAGGGGAGGCAGGGTCAGCACGGACTGCACATCAAGCAATCATTAACATAGTGTTTACTTAATATTTGTGTGTATGTGTCTGCATGCACGCACATGCACATGTACATACACATGTGTAGAGGTCAGAGGACAACTAGGTGGACTCTGTTCTCTTCTTCCACCTCTATGTGGATTTCAGGAATGAAATTCTGGCCTCCATACTTGCACGAGTGCCTTCTTCAGACACTGAGTTATTTCCCCAGCCCCAAGCAAGTGTTTCAAAATTAGTAATTTAATTTGCATGTGTCGGCACATGTTTTCACAATGTATGTATGTGAGAATGCATGCCATGGCGTACGTATGTCTGAGGACGAGAGGATGGATTTCGGGGGTCGTTTCTCTCCTTTAGCTCTTACATGGGTTTCAGGGATAGAACTTAGGTCACTGGGCTTGTACAGTGGGCACCTTTATCCACTGAACTGTCTCACCAAACAAATATTGTTAAAGGTTAAAAACAAGCAAACAGAAAGAGTTAAACATTTTCTAACTGCTGATAGGTAGGAGCCAGGAAAATAATCGGGGACAGGATAGAGTGTGTATAAGAGCTAAAGGAGAGATCTAAGAACTGACCCTGGCAGGGAGGAGGGGTGACATAGACTGAACACAGGTGAGTCAGAGTTTTGATCTGTTTTTCTTCATCAACTAGAAAACATGGCCTTTGACTGTCTCCATGAAGAGACAGGGACTAGTTAGCAAAGAGTTAATCATTGAAATCTCAGACTAGAAGAAACTGCTAATTAGGGAATCGCAGCCTGCACAGATCATCTCCTGTTGGCAGCTCTAACCTAGAGCAGCCTAGGTTCAGAGAAAACGGAATCCAAGTGCTCTAGACAGAACTGGGCTCCAGATTTAAGTGGGGAAATCCAGTCTAATGTGGTTGTGAAGAAAACTCTCCTGCTGTGGACAGTGGGACCCACTGGCAGTTCAAAGAGAGGGAAAAATACAGAAAAAAAATAGCAGTAGATAAAAGACTAGAAGGTAGGGTGAAACTTAAGACAGATCAGGAGCCAAAGTCATCGGTGAGGCCAGGGGAGGCTGTAGCCGGGTGACCCTAGACTTGAGGTTAGCTGGCCTTTGGCTGCTTTGTGGGTTCTTTTTCCTCTCATCCTTCTCCACCGCTTTCCACCCTTTCAACCCCTAACAATAGATAGGATAGAAAATATGATAGAGGGGAAAGGGGATGATGTTATCGTTAGATTACTTCCTGCTGGTTAGGAGTGTGCAGTTCCTTGGGACAAATTTGATCTTCGCTGTCAGGATATCTAATTTTCTTCTTGTTGTTCTTCTGGCTCTGGTTCTGGTTCTTCCTCTTCCTCTTCTTCTTCTTCTCACCCTCCTTCCTCTTCTTCCTTCTTTTCTTCTTTCTTCTTTACGCATGACTACTTAGCAAACCACAACCAACAGTCAACAACCTACTCATAGGGCTTGAGAATTTATAGCCTCTGAAAAGTCCTCAGAATTCCAAAGGTCACACACTTACAGAAACTATCTGCAGCTGATAAAATCATGCCCCTGCTAGAGTAAGAGGTAAATCATATTAGCTGCTGTGGACAGTCTGAAGCAGCTCCATGTCCCCACACCTGGGATTAAACAAGACAGACTCTTATAATATTTCTCACTACAATGAGGGAAAGATGTCCAAATTTATAAAGCTGGTTTGTGGGGAATGGGATGGGGCTTCTTACAAAGTGAGGAGAAAGCAATGGCTTTGGGGATATGGATCAAAGACACACACCTGTGGTACCTGGATTTGCAGAGGGCCTGCAGAGGATGGAATGTAGGAGGGAGAATGTGTATTGAGCTGGAGACAAAGATAGGGTGCTGTTCTGTCAATAAAGTAGGGTGATAGACAGGTGGGTTCCAGTGGAGAAGCTGTCACCTCTTTCTGGTTATTTTCCTCCCAGAAGAGTGTAAATTCTTCCCCAAGAAGAATGAGAAGATGGAGTTCCCCTTTCGGTCCGTGGGAACTACCAACTTCAGACGGTTCACTCCAGAGTCACTGGCAGAGATTGAGAAGCAGATCGCTGCCCACTGCGCCGCCAAGAAGGCCAGAGCTAAGCACAGAAGACAGAAGGACAAGGGTGAGAAGCCCAGGCCTCAGCTGGACTTGAAAGCCTGTAACCAGCTGCCCAGGTTCTATGGTGAGCTCCCAGCAGAACTGGTTGGGGAGCCTCTGGAGGACCTGGATCCTTACTACAGTACACACAGGGTAAGACCTGCCACCAGGAACATCTGCACTCAGCTCTTGGAAATCGAACCTCAGTCGCACCCAACCCAGGAAGTCCTCACCCCCACCCCATGTACTAGCTGTTCACTAAAGAATAGGGTGACTTAAAGCAAGGTGAATGCACCTCGCTCTGAATCTTCAGTAACTCTGTGATAGGGCAAACGAAACCCAAATCCCCAAAGCACACAGCTGCTGCAGAACGTGCTTGGAAAGTTGGTTGTTCCCATGAATGAGACCCAGCCTAGAGCCACTAGAGATGTTATCTCTCTTTGCAGATCAACAGCACAGATTTTGAAGTTGAGAGGGATGCCTTAAGCCAAGGTTCTCTAAAGTATAGTCTCAGAGCTCCTGGAGTTTTCTAAACTCTCCCATGGGTTACTGAAGTCAAACTGTCTTGAAATAATAGTTTACTATCACCTGTCTCTTACATCATCTTGTAAGCATATAATGGTAACCAAGGGAGCAACAGCATTCACAGCAGCCACAGGGAGATGTGCCTATGTGCTCCTGGGTTTTAAAGCTCTATCTATATAATATTTCTAATATAGCATGTGCCCTACTTTCCTTCCATGTTGCTGTGATAACATATTTGGACATAAGCAACTTAAGGGATAAAGGATTTATTAGCTCATAGTTCCAGGCTACACACCATCAAGGTAGCAAAGACATGGGAACGGGAGCGTGAGGGAGCAGGCTACACCATGTCTGTAGTCTGAGGACGCTGCATGCAGCATCCATGGCTCAGATTTCTTTCTCTCCTCTTACGCAGACAGGATCTTCTGCCCTGGGATAGTGCCATGCACAGTGATTGGGTCTTCTCACCTTAATTACCATGATCAAGACAATTCCCCCATCTTAGGGTTCCATTGCTATGAAGAGACACCATGACCATGGCAACTCTTATAAAGGACGACATTTATTTAGAGCTGGCTTACAGTTCTGAGGTTCAGTCCATCATGGCAGTGTCCAGGCAGGCATGATGTTGAAGGAGCTGAGAGTTCTATGTGTTCTTTCAAGGGCAAACAGGACAAGACTAGCTTACAGACAGCTAGAAGGACGGTCTCAAAGCACACCCCACAGTGACAAACTTCCTCTGACAAGGCCACACCCACTCCAACAAGGCCAAACCTCCTAATAGTGCTATTTCCTGGCCAAGCATATTCAAACTACTGCAGATAGATAGATAGATAGATAGATAGATAGTAGATAGATAGATAGATAGATGAGTTGCATAGATATACATATATAAATTTCTATCATATATATACACATACAAACACACATGAACAAAGCAAGAAAAGTATAAATATAATAAACTAGAGTATCTAATGATTTTTAAATCAAAAGATTGAAAGCTAATAGTCTAATGAGGTACCCATGACAGCTTCCTCTCCTGTGCTGTACCTTAGATTTTCTATGCAGTCAAAACATGGTAAGAACATGCCTGAAAATGACAAAGAACTGGAACAAGCCGTTGCAAATATAGTTTGTAGAAGAGATGAGACACATAGGATGTCTTTTCCCTCCTCTCTCTTCTCAAGAACCCATCCCTCCTAAATGCACAGAGAAGGGAACAGAGATGGTTTAGAGCCAAAATCCAGGTAGTAGAAAGCAGGAACATCACAGGACTAGGGTCCTCTAGTCAGAAGGGAATTAAATTCTGGGGCCTGGGTGATGGTTCAGTCAGTAAAGGACTTGCTGAACAAGCATGGATGTCTGAGTTTGATCCCTAGAAAAAATGGAGAAAAAAGTGGAACACACTTGTAATGTCACTCCTGAGGAGGAAGAGGAGGGAGAGGGGAGGGGAGGAGAGGGGGTTAAAAGAGGAGGAGGAGGAGGAGGAAGAGGAGGAGGAGGAGGAGGAGGAGGAGGAGGAGGAGGAGGAGGAGGAGGAGGGGGCAGAGGCAAGTGGACTCACTGTCTGGCCAGCCTAGCCTTCTCAGTTGGCTTCAGGCCAGTGAGTGTTTGTAAAAAAACTCCTGAGGAATGACCCTTGAATTTCCCCATCAACGCGCACACATACACACATGCGCACACGTTGGATGGAATGCAACTGAGCTCAACCATCTGTTGTCAGAATCCTGCCCTGGGTGTGCTGCACGTATCCAGAAGCACTCTCAGTGGGCTTGCCTTGGTTCACAGAGTCCAGATTCCTGTGGAGAGGGTGAGGATGTGGCCTCTGCTCTCTCTGCCCATCCCCTAACTCTGCCCCTCTTCTAGACGGTCAACGAGCCATGGTTCTTCCAACAGTCTTGCTCATAATCCTACGAGGAAGACACTCCGGATTCTTGTTTTTCAAGGAACCCCCTCCTTGTGCTTTGCTTTGTTCTAGACATTCATGGTGTTGGATAAAAGCAGGACCATTTCCAGATTCAGTGCCACTTGGGCCCTGTGGCTCTTCAGTCCCTTCAACCTGATCAGAAGAACAGCCATCAAAGTGTCTGTCCACTCGTATCCTTTGCAGTTTGCTCTCCATGCTTCAGACTCACACTCTGCCTGTGGTGTGTGGCGCCTTTCTTAGAGGTTAGCAGCAGAGCCTTCCTCCAGTTGAATCTTGAGACAGCGACATCATCACATTGAAAACGTAGTTTATGGTACCACACAGGGGGCACTCAAATGTCCTCTTTATGGTGTGAGTCTTACTGATGCCCTAGGCATAGCCATACCACCAAACATGGCCTGTTTTCCCCATGAGGTAATGGCTGGTAAGAAGACACCAAGGCTCTTTGGTCAAATACACAGGCCTGAGTTGTCACACTATCCTAGACTATGCTGGGGATGATTGCTCATTACACAACAGAGAAATGCCTCCTAGACAGCAAAGAGAACATTCTATTACAGTCAGAGCCCCCATCATCTTCCATGAGAACCTCACTAATCGTGGGTACTGGCAATATCACGAGCTACCCTCAAACTATCAGCAGGCTAAATATACAGTTTGCCTGAGGTTCCTGCCCCAAGGAAGTGTAATTAGACAGACATAGCAGTCCCTGGTCTGTGTTACCTTGGCTCCTTTAGGGACCATGAGAAGTCACCTTCGGTGCTGTTTTTGTTTTGTGTTTTATTCGACCCAAGCCAAAGTAGCTAAAAGGAGGACTTGGGCTGGGCTCCCAGACACCTTTCAAACTGAAAATTCTCAGCATCAAGTGTAGCCCCGGCTTCTGGGAAGTTCATGTTCAGAGCAGCCTTGCTCCATTGCAGGTCCATTGCAGATGGTAGCCAGTCTCTGTACCCGAGTTTGCGTCAGTAAAAAGGGATTTACTCTTTCCTTAGACAACCCCAGCCACTGTGGAACAGTCTAGTAAGTTGCCCAGTGGTACCTGAGCTAAGAGGCCTGGCCCAGAACCTTCCACACACTCACTGCGTAACTACCCTGCTTATGACGGACAGCCCGTTTTCACTTGCTGTGGTTATCTCTGTGGCTACTCAATAGGAATTCTATTTTCTGAATTGAATCTTGGGTTTTTAGATTCTTCAGAATACTTCATGATAATCTCAGGCCCCCCTGGTGGCTAAGTGCTTTCCAAGTGTCAACACTGTCACAGGTACAAGAGCCTTGGAAAGGATTAGCAGCACCTCATTCTACCGATAATGAGACCAACACTCAGAGGCATTTCAGAAACGCCAAGGTCACACAGCTAGTTAAGAGGTCCAGCCTCCAGCATGGCGCGGGCAGTGTCTTCAGCCAGAATGTAGACAGCAAGTGAACAGACACAGATTAAGGTAATAATTCTCTCAGCAGGCCATCTCTACTCAGGCAAAATGTTGCTTTTTTGAAAATACATTTGAATTCAACTTCTGGACATTGAAGCAGCCAGAGCCAGTTTTGCATCAGAAAGACGCCAGCATGTCCCTTCTTTGAGACACAAGTGGGAAAGCTGGGTTTTCTTTTAAATTCCTTTTCTTTGGTGCACCGGGATCCGATGTGACCCGTCAGTGGGAACATCTGTTGCTTTGAGCAATTTTTAGAAAGTCGTTCACAGGCAAAGGGTCAAGTAGCCTGAATTCTTTCCAGATTTTCTTCTATTTAAAACAACGCCAAGTCAGTCTATTACCGTCTATTCGCTATATAAATTATATTGTTCTACATAAAACAAAACATGAGTTTTTGTTTCAAAAATATGTTTAAAAAAATAATGTCACTGAGATTCAAGATGTGACACATTTTCTCCATCCAATTCCTTAAGAATTCTCCTCCTACTGGCCTGCTTCGTCCAGCCTTGATACGATCGTATGCCCCTGTAGCTTGTTAGGCCGTGTTTGATCAATGTCTCTAGGGGGCCTGCTATTTTCTAAGGGGAGCTGCTGATGAATCTGGGGAAGAGAAAGGAGGGGAAGATACTTGGGGGCAGAGTGAGGGAGAGAAAACTGCTGTTGGGATTCAATATATGAAAGAAGAATAAAAATTTTTTTAAAAAGGCACTGCTTATCAAAACTGCTTTTTATGCTTTAAAAGAAGATGTATACAATGACCCAATCAACACTGTCTTCTGTGGATCTCAGCTGAATTATATAGAGATCAGTAAACAACAGCTAATTAGCGGTACAATTTCTATCAGCAACCAAGTGAGCAAGGACTAGTCCTTCTGCCTTGAGATCCGGTGAGTAGTTAATTACCTGGGCAGAAAGTCCATAGACGGGTCTCCTCCTCATCACGCATGTTCAGATAGACTTATCAGTTTGGTCGCTTGGCCCCAAACAAGATTTTTCAAGGTATAGAATCTGCACTCCAATAATCATATTTCCTTCCAAGTTATAACTCCAGTTGCATTCTTGTGAACGCCTTCATAGACACAGGATATCATACAACTTGTTTGCAGAACTAAAGATACAGTTTTAATTTTCAACCTTGGGTTAAGTTTCCCCACTATGTGAGCATATCTCTTAACTGTAAACTAATGGGGAAATTGGTTTCATTGGAAAAATTTTCCTGTTCAGATAGATGTTTTCCTGAGTAACTGTAAAACAAAAACCAGAAAATTAAAATTAGAAAAACAGAAAATTAAAATGGTTTTAAATGTTTCTGTTTGATTGGAAGTGATGAGGGGTAAGTTTCGTCCTTCCCCTGTAGGTGAAGCTTCTGTCTAGGTTAGGGGTTTTCCCTTTACCAGGGACTGTAGGAGCTCATGCCTGTATAAAGTCTGCTTAGACTCATCCTGCCTCTATTTGTTCACTCCTGTGCTCCTTCCTTCCCTTCAAAGCCTCCCTCCCCCTTCCAAGTATTCCTTAGCCAACCCTTCACTCCTAAGAGTCTCTCTCTGGCTAGTAACACCCCATTCTCCTTGGAATATCCTTCTAGAGCCAGGATTTCACTTCCTGAGCCTGCTTTGGCCATCCCTACCCAGAATCCATTGCTTCAGTGTGGTTGTTCTCAGCTTAGGAAAACAATCTAACTAAACTGATTTTCATAAAAAAATAATACCCTCCACCTGGTTACTATGGTTACCAGGCTGCACGATGCAACACGATTCGGGAAGGCTATTTAAGACTCATCACGCTGTTAGCCAAGATCTTAAATGTAAATGATAAAAGCTACCCGTGGGTTAATGGCATTTGACATAATTGGAGAAGGTTTGGGGATTTGGCACAGTGGTAAAGTCTTTGCCTAGTGCGAGGCCTGGGGTTTCATATCCAGCACTCTCATTGTTGCTGTCATAACTGCATCTACTAATTATAAAGACAGAGTTCCCAGCATGGGCTAGGTGCTCGACAAGTGTGAGCAGCCACCTCATGACAAGACCACAAAGCTGGGATTAGCTGAGTTGCCAACATCTCGTTCAGCAGCAAGGTGATCTGAGACTGGGGGATGATGATAACTCTCTCTCACTTCCTTAACATGGCCCTACAGCTGGTTCTCCATATTTATCACCGTCACTATTTTGGTCAACTGTGTGTGCATGACCCAAACTGATCTTCCAGAGAAAGTCGAGTGAGTAGCATCACCACCGTTCCTGTGCCTTCTCTCTTCTCTCTCTTAGAAGCCTTTTCCTTTTCTTTCTTTATATCATGCCAGCTTTCATTTGGACAAGTCTGAGAGTTCTGTTGCCTCTTTGACTTTGCAATGGTTAGGTTTCTTCTGTGTACCTTTCCCCCAAGTACATGCATGATTTTAAACTTCAAGACAGTGTAGATTAGTGGTTATCAACCTTGACTCCACTTTGGAACTTTAAGAAGATCTTTTAAAACTCTGATGCCTAGAGGGTCTGATTTCATTAGACACTAATGCCCTGGGTAGGTGAGTCCTCCTAGGTACACACACACACACACACACACACACCGAAGGATCAGGTTCTGGGAATACCTGCTCTTGAAGAGACAGGAGCAAACAAAGAAGAAACTGTGACCAGTGGCTTTCGAAGGACTGTAACATTTCTAAGGTTCTTGTGTCTCTGGTTGGCAGACTAAACCTTTTTTGCTTGAAATCAGAAGAATTTTCCTAAAAGCAGATGTGACGTCACAGCTGGGACAGATGTCCCTGCCCTTGCTTGAACCTTCAGGTATAAAACAACAGGGTCTCTGAAAAGCTTTCTCTCTTCCCACTGTTCACACTAATTCTAAAAGCAACACACGCCACAATGGGAAAGATGCGTCGTCTCTGTTAATAGAGCAAAGGAGGGAAAATTGTGTAGCCATTTTAGCTGATACTGGAAACTCCATTTGATAAAGTTCAATTTCTGTTTATGATTTCAAAATACTTAGAAGAGCTGGGACAGAAAGAAATGGTCACACGCTGATAAAAAGTATTAATTCTTCAAAAAGTAGTGCCTCCCCTCAAGGAGTGGAACTCTCTTGCTTTGAGACCAAAGGAAGAAAACAAATATCACAGATGTCCATTCTTGTCAGTCCAGCCAGACCAGAGGAAGTTCTGGTCAGGGTCATAAGGCAAACATAAAAATAAAAGTACATGAGGAAGAAAATTACCAGACATGTTGTACCTTACAGAAAATTATGTAGCGCACATAAAATATCCAACATAACCTAGAGAGCAACTGTTAGCATCAGAGCTGGCTCAGCAGAGCCTCCCTCACAGGACTGGAGTTCACTCCGGACACTCACACTGGGCAGCTGGCAACTGTGTGTGTGTGCACTCACATGCACGTGAATGCGGCTGCCCACGGAGGACAACTCCTGTGGATCCAACACCCTCTTCTGGCCTTCATGGGCACCCACACTCACGTGCATGTGAACGCACACACCAGACACACACACACACACAATTACAAAAATAGATCTTTAAAATCTACTGGAATTAATAAGACTGTACATCTAGATAGCTATGTGAATTAATATACATTAATCAGCTATCTATGTTTGTAGCAGCCACAAGCTGGAAATAAAATAATTTTTGAAGTATCATCTACACTGGCATTTCAAAATATCAAGCTCCTAGGGGAAAAAAAAGGATATCAAAACATTGAGTAAATTACAGAAACAACCCCCAAAATAGGGAGCTAATGTCATGTTGTTAGACTCCAAGTCTCAATATTGATGACTAATCTATTTAGTGAGATTTCCAATGCAGTCTTAATAAGCATTTATGGTATTATTTGGCACACAGATTCTAAAATGTATGTGGAAATACAAAGAGTAAATTATAGCCAAGACACTTTTGAGGAGGAAATACAAGGAAGGAGAAATCTCCCACTGGGGCCAAATTGACTATGGAGCCATTGCTGGGAGGTTAGCCAGACTCTAAACGGAGCAGCAGCTGTGTGTGCAGGCATTTAACCTGTGGTAAAGGTCACTCCACAGAACAGGGAGGATCAGTCCATGGTGAAGGACGGTGAAAAATCAGGAGACCTAGAGGAACAATCAAACCAAGTAAGGACCTCAGCACCATACACCATAGTCTGCTCTCCATGTCTTTGTGAAATACAAAGATGTAAGGAGACTAAAACCAGAGGAATGTCTTTATGCCCTCAGAGTAGAAAAAGTCTTATTACATATGATATAAGAAACACTAACCAGGAGAAAAGAATAGCTATACTTCGGTATACTAAAACTAAGAATTTTTGTTTCACCAGATGATAATAATAACTGCTTAAGATTTATGTGGATCTGAACATCTGCACACCCTAGTGCAGTACCCACAGAGGGCATAGGATCTCACGAAGTTGAATTGACAGATGGTTATGAGTTGCCTAAAATGGGTGCTGGGAACCCAGGTTCACTGTAGGAGGAGCAAGCGCTCATGATTGCTGAACCATCTTGCTACCTCCCAGAGCACTGGTTCTCAATCTTCCTAATGCTGTGACCATTTAATACAGCTCCTCATGTGGTGGTGACCTCACGATCTTAAAGTTATTTTTGTTGCTACTTCATAATTGTAATTTTTCTACTGTTATGAATCATAATGCAAATATTTGTGTTTCCAGACCGTCTTAGGTGACCCTGGGAAAGGGTCACATGACCCTAGAGGGGTTGCAGGCCACAGGTTGAGAGAACCTTAGGAAATAATTCTCAGGAGAAAGAAGATACCTATGCCAGCTCACACCCAGAGTCATGACCCATCTCTCAAAGTCAAACTTGAAAAACATAGCAGCCCAATCCATTTTGGCATTAGAAAACAAATTTTTTTTTAAAACAAGCAGTATTCCAAATGTTCTATTAACTCTTGAATGCTTCTATTTTTTTTAATCGAGGGAGGTAAAATTAAATTACAGTGAAAGATTACTAGGCACTCATGTAACAGAAAGGCTTGAAGTGCAAGTATGTAAAAAGTTAGATGTGGCAGCCCAAGCCCTGGATCAAGCAGACACTGGAGCTCACTGGCTAGCCAGACTAGAGAGTTCCAGGCCTGTGAGAAACCCTGCCTCAAAAAACAAATTGAATGACGCCCCGAAGAATGCTCTTTAGGGTTGACTTCTGGTCACCTTGTGGGTTGCACCTGCACATGTGGGCATACACCCACATTCCCCACACAAATGATACAGAGAGGTTTAAAGAACGGGGGAAAGCCAGGCTTGGTGACACACACCCACAACCCAGCACTCAGGAAGCTGAGGCAGGAAGAGCAGGAGTCCAAGGCCAGCCTGAGCAACATATCGAGTTCTAGACCAGCCTGGGCTACATAAGACCCTGTCTCAAAACAAAAGAATGAACAAACACCAAAGGAAGGGCAGACAGAAAGCTAGCAGGAGCCATGACCAGAGAAATGGAACTTACAGCAAAGGGCAGGAGGCCAGAGAAACATGATGCTCTGAACACTAAACATAGGGCAAGTTAGAGCTTTGCAGTGAATGAACGATATTTACAAAGCAATGAAAGGGAAAGCAAATAAAGAAAGCCATTAGAGGGCCTGAAGAGTCGCAGTTCTCTTTGCCCATAACAGATACCATGTAAAAAGTCCATAAAGATAAAGAGGGGACAGAATAGGCTGCATCTGGTTAGTGAATTGCAGATCATCTAAATCACCAGACCATACAATAACCCACAATAATCCATCCCAAAACAAAACAAACAGCAGCCACAAAACCCAACCCAGTAAGTTCCACAAAGCAGCAGTAACAAATAACAAATTCTCTTGTCATTCTACAATAAAATTAGAAAATGGCAGGAAACTGGAGGGGGGGGAAGGAGAGGAAATCTTTACACTTGGTTGCTTTAGAGCACTCTTAAAGACCTCTTGTAAGAAAGACAATTACAAACTAAAGCTGCAGAAACGCCAGGGACAAAAAGATTAAAAACAAATTTAATCGGAGCCTATAGGGACTCAGGAGGAGATTGACGGTTCAGAAGTGTGGCATCTTAGTATCAGCTGAGGCCGAAGAGTGTCTGGCATAGAATTAGAAAAATGTTAAAGTCAATGAAAGGCAAACAGAAATTAGTAACCCAAGAAAAAGAGGTAAGTAGCAAAACGGGGCGTATCGATTCAAATGGTGCCGTAAAATATATGCCCAGGACCTTTGTACTAAAATAATGAAAAATCATTATTGAGAGAAATTTCAACTACTTATATGAATTTAAATGTATCTTGTGATAATGGATGAGGAGATTACTATTATTAAATTGTTAGTGCTGCCCAAATTTATCTATAGAGTCAGTGAAATCTCACTAAAAGAATCCCAGCAGCAATTGGTTCTGTAGAAGTTGGATGGATGGGTCTTTTTCCGCCCAGGAGAGGCTGAGTTGAACTGTTCTCTGTGATAAGCTCTAATCATCCTAAGAGTCCTTATATTTTTGTGATATGGTTAATTCTTTGATGAATAGTCCTGAGCACATATCTTTGTGCAGCTAATGCAACAAAATTTGAGAGATGAGTTTTTAGAAGTAGACGTTCCTGGACCAAGGAGCATATAATCTAATTAATTTCTTTCTTTTGAGACTGGGTCTCATGTGTTGCAGAATGGCCTTGACCCCTCTATGTAGTTGTGAAGTCTGATTGGCTTGCCTCCAACTCCAGAGTGCTAGGGATTCCACGTATGTTCTTCCCCACCCGGTTTACACAGGATTGACCTCAGGCATGTGCATGCTAGGCAGCCCCTCTACCAGCTGAACTTCATCCTCAGCCACTATAACTTTCATTTTTACAATATTGTCAAATCACATTCCAAAACTGTGTCAATTTTCATTCCTAGTGATTATTAAGAAAGTTCTTTATTAGGCTCCATATTAACTGAACTGTTTACATAACTTCTTTTATAAACACACTTTGAAAAGGAACAGAACTATTCCTCTCTGGTTCCAGCTGAGTGTCAAGGCTGAGTGTCCTTGGCCTGTGGAAACACCAGAGTAGCTCTGACTTTCAGAGTGTGAGCCGGACAGCACTAGCTGTTTGCTGCTGGGACCAGAGAAGAGAATACATATCCTTGGAATAGATCATATTGTGTATTTTTTTTAGGAAGAAAATAAATTGTAGCCAGTTAAGATACCGAAGCCAATGGAATAGCCTTGTCCTTGATACAATTTATCTGATAGATACAGTCTTTTTCTTTTTTTAGCTTCCCATTGTGCGTCTCTGAAACATTAGTTCTGTGCTATTACATACTGGCTAATAGGAGCGCTCTCTCTCTCTCTCTCTCTCTCTCTCTCTCTCTCTCTCTCTCTGCCAGCCTCTCTGCTTGGACAAGACAGATATAGGGAGTCCATTTCTAATCTTTTCTTATGTTCACAAGAAACTATGGAGGGAGAATGTGCTAGAAAGAGAATCAGGAAGAGGTGAGAGCCATACTAAGGAAAAAGTATTAGTGGAATGTTCTCATCCTCCTCAGGCCCTGGGACTTACAGAGAGTCACTGAAGGTGTCTGATAGCCTGGTTAAACTAATGTTCTGGAAAACAGTTGATTGCAGGAAAGACTTACCCTGAAAGAAATATGTTCTCATCTTCAAGAAGGCATGATTTGCCAGGCATACCTAGAGCTCTTGGTGCAAGTCCCTGCCATCTCAGCAATCAGGAAGATGAAATTTTGTTATGAATGAATGATCTTTGTTTAATCAGTATTTTCCTATTTGTCAGTACTGTCATGTTTATCAATAGAATAGGATACATGAATGGGTTTATTCATCTGTTTTTAATGGTTCCAGTTGATCCTGGCCTAGATTCAATTTGCCAGTGTGTATTCTATTTAATCTGTAAAGATACTTATTCATGAGCACGCCTTCTTCTCCCTCTCCCTCCCCCAACTCTGTGAGTTGACAAGGATCCAGCTCGGTGCCTCGGCCCTGGTGACAGTTCCATTCCCTGCTGATTCATGTCATCAGCCCATTTGATCTATTCTTACAGTTGAGGCTGGCTGGTAGTCATGCCCCTTTGGATCAGTCCACACTCTGCCTACTGTCCTCTGGGAGCTCCAAATCCTCATTTGCATTTGCAGACCCCTTAAGCTCATCCCAGCCCCTGGATGTTTCTCTTCAGTCATTTGAAGTCTTTCACTGTTCTCTCAGTCAATCAGCAGACTCGAAAGAAAACAGGGTGATTGAATTATAATGCACTGTTTTCCAATATAAAATATAAGGTGAACTCTAACATCATATAATATTTGTGTCCTTAGAAGCTACTTATGTACTCCAAGGACTGATTCAGCTCCTGCTGGCTAGCAAGGAGCTGAGGATGGGTTATCGAATAATGGGTTCTCCTGTCCTGACAGTGGTTCATGTTTGTTCAGTTTCATCCGTCACCATTACTGTTGCCTTTCATAATATTCCAGTTTACAAAAATGAATCATCATTTTGAAGATGGCTGGCTGAAGTAGAATAATAACAAAAATTGACATCTAAATCCCGCAACCAGAACACTGGGTCTTGAATACAGACGGTGAACAGACTCTGCCGTGAAGACAGAGCAGGGATTGCTCCATCATGAGATGGGTGGGGGACACTTGGATAACCCCACGGAAGTGGATAAATACTTAAGAAAAGAACAATCGTGACAGAGAATAAGACTCATCCTGGTGCCCAGTTTTAAAAGCTTAGGCCTTTGTGTCAAATAATTATATAAAACAACAAAAACTTATAGAGACTGGGTACATGGGTGACGTGCTTGCCATGCAAACACCTGAACTCGTATCCCCAGAACTCCTGTCATAGCTGGATCTCATAGCATACCTATCTGTAAGATCAGTATTGCTACTGGAAGATGGGAGGTGGGGACAGGGGGATTCTCACAGCCTGGTGCACACAGTGATGGATGAGACAGCTTTGTCAAAACAAAGTGGAAGGCAAGGACTGCACACGAGGTGGGGAAGAGAGAGAGAGAGAGAGAGGAAAGAGAGAGACTATTTCTCATTATCTAATATTTCTTTCTTTATCTAAGAAAACTGACTTCAGACATACATTTAAAGTCACATCCAGCTGCTGTAACAGGATGCCATACTCACCAAGGGGCGGAGCCTCTGCTCCTGCTGTTGCTCAGTGAGCCTGTGAGCTGCCAGCACTCCACAGTGAAGACCCAGGTCCTCATCCTTCGCTGAAACTCTGAACATAGTCTTTAGAGAGAACTTTCTCTATAATTTCTGGGCCTGTTTGATCTGAAGAGCTGGAAATATCCATCAAGGCTTCCCAACAACCTATAATTCAGAGCAAAAGTATTCTAATTTAGAAAACACAAAAGGATGGGGGGACAAATCCAGTAAGAATGTCACTGACCGCTCAAGTAGCCATTTGACCAGAGCAGGTGTCTTCAGGACATCTCTGGCACTGTTACTCTCTCCACATGAAAAATATTAGTCTTTTAGATTTGGCCTTCATTTTAAAATTAAATTTTGATTGTAATTATTTGGCCACACAAATTTTAGACATTTCAACACACACTCATAACATATTCTTTTATATTTGCATCAATATTCTCAAAAATTCTATTACTATGTGTTGCTATACAAAACGACTTAGCCATCTTTCCAGTCCGACCGATTGCTTCTCCTACAGTTTCTACTCTCCTGGCTTGTATAAGGATTTCCTCCTTTGCTCAGTTTTCTATGCATCCCTCGTTTGTCCCAAGAGTCCCCTCCAGGGACTCCATTCACTGTTTTGTTCATTTGAATACATCCGCTCACCCATCAGTTTCCATTCCTCTCAGAGAAATTGCTTCTGTCTCAGCTCAGCTTGACCTACAGATCCCCAGCAAAGATCTTCCCTGGAGTCAGGGAGTCAATGACTGCAGGTTTGTATATCCCTATAGGTTTATCTTTATCTCCGACAGTTAGGCTGACAGACAGATTCTGTGTGAGAAATGAAAGGTTTGAAGGCTTTGATCTTCCAGGCCAAGGTGTGTCCTGCAATATCTGATGGTGTTTTTATTCTCCACTATGGTGATTTGAATAAGAATGGCTCCCATCGGCGCACACACCTGAACGTTTTTTGAACGTTTGGTTTCCAGTTGGTGGAGTGTTTAGGGGAAGTTAACAAGCGTGGCTTTATTGGAGGAGATGTGTTACCATGCCTAGCTTCACTCTCTTGGTGCTTCCTGCCTGTGTGTCAGGATGTAAGTGCTCAGCTACTGTGCCAGCTCCGTGCCTGCCTTCCTGCTCCCAGCCATGGTCTCACCCTCTAAAACTGAAAGCAAGACCATAATTAAGTATTTTCTTCTCTAAGTTGGTCCTTTGGTCATGGCGTCTCTTCACAGCAATGAAGCAGTAACTAAGACATCAATCCTTTCTAGGTAGCCTGTTGCGTTGTTTTTCTCTTTGTCCCTCAAACAAAATGTCAAACTTTTCCTCGTGCAGAGTGATCTGAAACTTCATAGAGTTCTGCTCTGGTGAGGGCCATTTAAATGTCTCATCCATTCTCCTGGATGATTGCCCGTGTTTTAAAAACTTAGATCTTTCAATCTGGGGAAGTTTTTGCCTTAAACAGATCCTGTGATACTTTCCTCCGATCTCTTTCTTTCCAGACCCGATAGCAATCAAATTCCCCAATTTTCAATCTCTGTTCTGTCCATTCTTACTTCGGGGTTTTATTTTCCGAGGTTTCTAAAACTTTATTTGCAATCTCACTTTCAGAAGTTCCGTTTGGTTCTTTAATGCTTTTTTTTTCCCCTATAGACTTCCATTCTTGTTTTAAGAAATGTTTATCTCACCTCTTAAGTCTCTAAAAATATCTATCACAGTTTTTTTTTTTCTTTCATTAGATTTTATTCCATGCCTTCTTTTTTACTTTTAACCCCTTCTTTGGTTGCCTCTGGTTTTTGTTTTATTTTGATGATGGTGATATCATTGAGCCAGGGTATTGCTATCTAGCACTGGTTGGCTTGCTACGCATGTGTGAAGTCCATTCTGGCTCGTACATCACTGCAAGCCTCCTGCTTTATCCTCTCAAGGGCTGGGATTATAGGAATGTACTACCGTGCCTGGCTCCTGTTTTGGTTTTGATTTCAAACATCCCTCAAATTCGCAATACTCCTTGGCTTATTAAATGTGCAGCATCTGATGTGGCTGTGATGTTGGACACCTGTGATGCCAACACTCGGAAAGCTGAGATAGGAGGTTCACAAGTTCAAGACCAGCCTGAGCTACATAACTAGAGCATGACAGACAGAGAACTGAGTAGATCTTCATGAGCTGTGAATCTGACTGCCTTCTAGGAACTTAGCAAAGGCAGAGCAGAGGTGCCCGCCTTTCCACGAAAACTCTCCTTACAGCCTCAGGCTGCATCACTCCTCTCCTGATTGGTTCATGATGCTAGGCGTCGTCTCCAGCTCCACAGGAGATGATTCCTCGCTGAGGTGAAGTCTGATCTAGAAGACCAGCTGTTTCCTGCAGAGACCAGAACAGGCCTTCCGGCCTACCCATTCCTTCTTCCAGAGCCCACCCTCTGGAGTGGATGCTCAGGAGCATCTCTAAGTTCTGAATTGTTCAGAGTTCTTCAGAGCAGCTCGTAGTTATCATTCTGGGTTTATGTCTTTGAAAATAATCCTCTGTCATTCTGAAGGGCCTTTCAAGACAGATGAGCTAAATGCATGTTTAGTCAAGAGCCCTCCTAGTTTTCACAAAAGCACATGTTTATAATTTAAAGTTTTAATTATTTGTGTGTAATGTTTGTGCATGCACATACTCATGTGTTTGTGTGTGCACATATGGGTTGGTGTGTGTGCACATGCAGATAGAGGCTGGTGTCCAGTTTCTTCTCAGTTGTTCTCCACCTTATTTTTGAGTCAGGGTCTCTAGTTGAGCCTAGAGCTCATGGATTGAGCTAAGTTGGCTGGCCAATGAGTCCCAGGGATCCTCCTGTCTCCACTTACCTAGTGCTGGGTTTAGAAGCACAAGCATTTTACAGATATGTTGAAGATTCACACTCAACCCAAGCCATCTTCCCAGCACCAAATCAAGTGCAATTTCTGTGTGCACATGAGTCTCAGAGCCAGTGGTTCCCTAGCCAGCACATTAGCATCAGCTGGGAACATGTTAGAAATTCTAATCCTTGATTCCCACCATAAATCTCCTGAACCACACACTGAGGACAGGCAAGTAACCTGTTTGAGCAAGGCCTTCAGATAGAGGTGATGATGGTAGCCAGAGTGTGACAGCCATGGCCACTGGTGATCAAAGGATTCTGAACATTCCAGAAACATCACCTTGCTTCCAACCTCAGCTTTTCAAATTGAAACCCAACAAGGTGCCCAGCAGAACGAAGGGGCTGTTTTGAGGTAGCCAGTTCTGTTAGGCTCCGTCCTGCTAAGAGAACATCTGTGAGTTCAGATGCTCTTTCTTCTTCCACAGAACAGATGCCGGGAACACAGCTAACCTAGGCATGGTGAGAAAAGAAAAGACAGTAGCGAGGTACCAGGAAGAGGACAGTAACAGAGACCCATGCCTCTTCCATATTTTTCAACACCCACAGGTTGAGAAAGGAGCCTCCAGCATCCAAAGTTTGGAGCCTCTCAATGGGACAGGAGGAGACTTGTTTCTTCACTTGACATTGTCCTCTGCCCATTTCACAAGCCCCTCCCCGTCTTGGGCTTGCCCTCAGGCTCTCTCTCTGCCTTCCCTATCCACTTGCACGACTCTTCATCCTTCTCCTTCACCGCCTTGGCGATGGTCTTTGTATGTGTTCCCTAGGAACAGCCGCAGGGATTCAGTTCTCACTGTTGGCAGAGGAAAGTCTTGAAGTCCCTCTGCACTGGAGTTAATGTCCCTCTCTCCACCTCCTCTCAGGTATGCCTTCACTGTCATTACACCTTCGAGGCTCTGATAAAGATACTGGCAAGAGGCTTTTGTCTAAATGAGTTCACTTATCTTCGAGATCCCTGGAACTGGCTGGACTTCAGTGTCATTACCCTGGCGTGAGTGATTTCCTTCAGCTAGACTGTGTGTTCCTGTAGGCTTGAGGGTGTACAATTTGGGGGGCAGCGTTCATGCTCATAATCTGAACTACCTCCTCATCTCAATCCAGCTTTCTCGGTGGAGTCTTATGGCCTGGGTGTTAGAACACATGATTGGACTTGTCCTATGCCCATGGGGACCAGCCAAATACTCAGTTCTGTGCTCATAACTGGCCAACGCAGGTCAGAAGAGACTCAGCATCACTCCTACCCCAAGAAACTGGGTACCAGGGAGGCAGGTTCACCAAGCCTGTGTGTTTGAAATCCAACTTTTGCCTCTTGAAATGGTTCTTTCTGAGGAAGATTGTAGATGGTTTAGTGGGCATCCATGCCAGTCTATAGGTGGTAATGCCACTGGAAATGCCATGTCTGTCTTGAGTCTCCCAAGGCTCCTCCCCCTACAACTCCTGTTGAGTGTGCTGCATGCACCCTGGAGCCTCTTCCCTGAGGAAAAGCCTTTCGATTCTACAGGTACGTGGTACAGCGATAGACCTCCGAGGAATCTCAGGCCTGCGAACCTTCCGAGTTCTCAGAGCCCTGAAAACTGTTTCTGTGATCCCAGGTGAGCGACTTTAACCAGCCCATTTGCTCCAACAGAGCCATTGTTCTTTTCTACAGCTTTTCTTTGATACGCATGCGAACACACACAAGCACATGGGTTCCAGGACAGGGACTATTGACTATTAGCCTATTTAACAAAGAAACTGAGGCTTTAAGTATAGAAGAAACATAGGTAAGGGGTGATTCCTAGTAAGAGGCAAAGGAAGGTTGGTTCCTCAATGCTGCAGAGTTTATCTTCAGTGGTCACACAATCTGCCACACATGAAATCATATGCATCACTCAGCTCCTGGTACAGGGTCTCACATGTGTGCTGCCAACACAATTATTTTTTCCACCAAAATGACACAGTTGGATCCTAGACTGTTACCCAGATCAGAACACTTTCTGTTGTCTGTGACACTGTGACCCATAGCATGTGATTTCCATTGACAAAGTTTATTCCTCCTCAAAGGAAGGAGCTTTGCAGCTAGCTGTCCTTGGCTCTGATCTCTTCCTCAGATGTTCCAATGAAAAGAGTAACCTCACAGCTGAACAGAGCTGGGAATACAGCTGGGACTCAATATACATTTCCCAGTGCAGAGGATAGAACTCGGGGTCTTGCGCATGCTAGGCGAATACTTGATCACGGTGCTTACGAGCATCCCCAGACACCCAACAGGGGTTTTAGTTGAATCGTGTCAGTCATTGCTTAGCCTTGAGATGATAAACAGATGTGTTGTCCAGGCCTCAGCTGATTGGTTTTATAATGAGGATGACAGGCCCCGCCCACTTGCCTCTGTGGGTGATTGCAGGATGCAGATGAGAGGCTGGGCTTTGAACTGCCTGGATGTGCAAGGGTGTCGGTGTAGTCAGTGAAGAGGATGGCCAAGGTGTACACCTGTGCTCTGGGTGGCACATCACCATGTGGGAGCATACCTGTCCCCTTCCTACAGGACTTAAGGTCATCGTGGGAGCCCTGATCCACTCAGTGAGGAAGTTGGCCGACGTGACCATCCTCACAGTCTTCTGCCTGAGTGTCTTTGCCTTGGTGGGCCTCCAGCTCTTCAAGGGGAACCTTAGGAATAAATGCATCAAGAATGGCACAGATCTCCACAAGACTGAGATTCTCACACCTGAAATAGAAAGTGAGTGGACATTCTGCCGCAGTGACCAACACCGATACCCTGGGACCATGTGGCCGTGGAGACACGGTACAAAGCCCTGCACATCCCTGTAGCTATCCTGGCAGGGAAAAGTTTAACAAGCTCTGAACAAGCCAGGTTTTCTGGGTCTGTACAGCTTCCAAGTGGCTTCGGAAGGGTGTGTGGTCCCCGAGTGTCCTCTGAAGGCTTGTAGGCGAAGGAGCTGACCTCACTTACACAGACAGCAGGGAGTGTCTTGTTGGCCACCCAAGGCCTGGACTGGGGGCTTCAGAACGCACTGTGAGGCCTTATTTCTTCCTTTCCTTAGAAAACATCTTCAACAAGCCTGGTACTACGGATCCCTTGTTATGTGGCAATGGATCTGATGCTGGGTGAGTACGCATCCCACAACTTCACAGATGTCTAACGTCCTTTCTCCATAGCATCCTTTGAGCAGAGACTGTAGAATCCCAAAGAAAACGTATTAATGAATACTATAGACGTTGCCGTCTTAAAACTCACGGAGAGGGAGCCATGAGCATGGACCAGCTGACAAAACACTTGCTGTGCAAGGCGAGGACCTTGTGTGAATTCCGAGCACCCACATAGGAAGTTGGGCACATGAGTGCAGACCTGTGGCACAGCACTGCAGGGCCTTGGGTCAGAGAGCTGGAGACAGGTGGGGCAGAGAGCTGGAGACAGGCAGAGCCCCAGAGCTTGTTGGACAACCATTTAACTCAACCGAATGAGTGTCAAGTTCAGTAAGAGATGTTGTCTCAAAAAATAAAGTGGAGAATAACTGAGAAAGATACTTGGTGTTGAGCCCTGCCCTTCACATAGGACACATGACCACACACAACAACTACACCACACACACACTCACACACAACACACACACACACACACACACACACACACAATACACAGACACTCATAATCTCACAGACAGTGAGTGTATTAGTCAGATTCTGATATGTATTAAACGACTCCAGGATTTTATGACTTAACACAACAACTGTCTAGCTTGTGGTCTAACGCTTCAGCACTCGAGCACGGACCAGCTGGAGTTTGGCTTCCCCTGTGAGCAGCAGTTGGATGTGCTGCAAGGTGTCTGGGCTCCATTATCTTGTAACCCCAGCAGTCTGGCTTGAGCTGTCCTTGTGCAGACTTGGGATTCCATGGGAAACCGTGAAAGTGTGGAAATCTTGATTTCACAAAATGACATTCTCTCTGTGTTCCCTCGACCAAAGGAAGTTACAAGTCAGTATAGCTCCAAGGCTGGTGAAACAGACGTCACCCCTCAGTAAAAAGAATGGCAGGGGTCATATCCCAAAGGACTGTGGGTACCAAGAGGGAGGACAAGTAGCATCTTCCAGAAGAAACAAATGTGTTTGCATTAAAGATCACATTTGAGCATCATAGTTCATTCCATTCTTGGTTTCTGTTTTCTTTCTTTCTTTCTTTCTTTCTTTCTTTCTTTCTTTCTTTTTTTTTTTTTTGTTTTTTGTTTTGTAACGGAAGAAATACACGCATAACATTTTTGAAATTTCAAATTCTCACAGAGGTCAGGCACATAACAATAGATGAGTAGTGAGGTCCAAGAGGGAACCATGGCAACTGAGAGTTCATGCCCCATCGGAGGGGCAGACAGCGCTCGGCCCAGCTGTTGGTTGTCATGTGAAAGTGGGCACCCTCTGCTTCTAGCTCTGCTTGCTTAACACAGGGAGATGGGAAATTTCGATTTTTATGTGTTAGCCCCTAGTCAGAAATTTGGTTACAAGTTCCCCCAAAATACCTACCTATCTTGTTGGCTAGGCAGAATATCCCCGCAGGCTGAATCCAGAATATAACTCAGCTGTGTTTTGGTCTCTTTTGTATGTGCATAAAGATGTTGTGCTGTAGAAATATATTTCGTGTCGGGTGTCCCATCGACGGGATAAACACGATGGAAAATGTCGTAAGGCCAGATAGAAAGTCAGAGAGGACTTCCTGGAGGCAGTAGTTGAGGCTGATGTTGAAGGATGGGTGAACAGTGGTGCTTGGATGGAGGTGACTCCATGTGGAGGGCAGAAAGTAACAAACTGAGGTAAGGGGGGAGGATCCTCCTCTCTGCCTCCTGCTTTGGTTGCTGAGGTAAAGAGAGAGCAAGAGAGGTCTGAGCAATAGATCAGAAAGGCTCACCCTTCCTTCCTACTTACATGGTTGATTGCCTGAAATATAATCGATAAGCACGTGCTCCCTGCGTGCCCATGTGGAGACAAAGGGATTCACACGAGCATAGTAACTGCTTTTACATTACTGTAGCCAAACACCTGAGAAGAAACACTCGTGGGGATGGCTTATTTGGGCTCACAGTTTAAGGGTACGGCTCATCGTGAGGAAGGCGAAGAGGCAGGAGCATGAGGCTGCCGGTCACTTGTCACTTACCCTGGGCAGAGACAGATAAATGCTGGTACTCAGCTTGCTTTCTGCTTTTTATCCAGCTGGAAGCCCCAGCCCGTGGAATAGTGCCACCTACACTTAGGGTGAGTCTCCTCACCTCAGCTAACCAAACCTGGAAACTTCTTCAGACAAACTCAGAGGTTTGTCTCTTAAGTAATTCTAGTTTCTGTTGAGGTGGCATTCAGTATTAAGTATCCTGGTGAGACAGCTGTAACCATCTCTAAGAACTAACTAGAAGAGTAAGCTTGGACATAGCTGAGGAGTAGTGACAGACAAGAGAACCTGGTCAATGCCAGCTCTCCTAACCTCTTCATTCCCAAAGGTACTTGAGTCTTTGGCTCCAGAAAAGTGTCGCTTGGACATCGGTTGTCACTTTCCTTCTATTTAAATCAACACCTTGTATTCTTCCCACTTAGACAATGGCACTTCTAAAGACTGCGGCTCCAGAGCAACCCACAGCTCTCCATGATAAATCTCTGGGTTCACCTGTACCCCCATCTCAAGTACCAAAGAGACAGACCCCATCAGGCAATTGCAGCCTAACAGTGGAGGAATGGACCCAGCTTGAGTAGGAAGAGGCCGGTTCGGAGCAGTAATGGAGTGAGATCTGTGGGCGTCTGCACAAAGGTTGTGGCCAGGGTAGCTCAAGGCAAAACTGGAGCCCTGAGGTCTAGGGTCTTGAGATGCAGAGGAGTACCAAAAACACCTGGTGACCTTTACTTTTTTTTTTTCATACAGACTCTTCCAGCTCTTCCTTTTGGTAGATTCTAAGGTGAATAGCATCAGGAAGTGTGTGTGTGTGTGTGTGTGTGTGTGTGTGTGTGTGTGTCTGTGTGTGTGTCTGTGTGTGGGGGGTGGAGGGAGAGATTTGGCTAGCTGGCTGTTTGGTCAGCAAGGCATCCTCCTGTCTCAGCTGGTTTTCACAACACTGCATCTTCAGGAATGTACAAACATAGTCAGCTTTCTATGTCGGTGCCAGGGGTCTTCAGGCAGGTCCTCAGGTCCTTTGCCACCTTATGGCTAACCCTCACAACAGGAAGTTATACTTGCTCTTTATGTGCAGTGTTTTGTGCACTGAAGAAGGTGTGAGAGGCTGTGGTAGACGGATAACTGTCACCATGGGAGCTGGTGGGAGGAGTGGCTGGCAGTCGATATGTGAAGTGGCAAGAGTGGACTCCGTGGAAGACAGAAACAAATGCATCCTCAGAGCTAATGAGGATCTTACCAGAAAGAAAACCAACCCTTACCAGATTCCTTCAAACATGGGAGTCTGGGGATTTGTAAGTCCTGGTGTAAGCCGACAGGGAGCTCTACACCACATAGAATCGAGTTGAGCCAAGGCTGTCATCTCGCCTCCTCTAGGTTACTCCTCTAGACAGGCAAAGTGAGCAGAAGCATCATCATCCTCACCTTATAGATGAGGGAAACTGAGTCTCACGCTAAATGTTCAACTAGTAAGCCGAAGGCTGAGCTCTGAACTCAGATCTCTGACTTCAAACCTGCCATGTTCTTACTGTCCCAAATTCTTCCCTTGCTCCCAGTCAGCAAGGCCATGTCAATGGTGGCCTTGCTCCCAGTCAGGAAGGCCATGTCAATGGGGGTGCCATCAAGATGCAGGCTTGCTCCCAGTCAGCAAGGCTGCTCCATGATGGCCTTCTCTTCTCTTGCTACAGTCAGTGCCCTACTGGTTATGTCTGCCGGAAAATTTTGGGCAACCCGGATTTTAACTACACCAGCTTTGATTCCTTCGCATGGGCGTTCCTCTCACTGTTCCGTCTCATGACGCAGGACTCCGGGGAGCGCCTGTACCAGCAGGTATCTCTGTTTTGTTGTTTGAGACAGGATTTCACCGTGTAGCTTTTGCTCACATGGAACTTGTGGTGATCCTCCTGCCTCTGATCCCAAGTGCAGGGATTACAGGCATGGACCACCACGCTTGACTGTGCCAGCCGGTTGCAATCTGCATGTCCTCATACAGTTGTGGCTGGAGACTGATGGGCATGGCTCTTCTTACCCTGGAAGGCTAACTGACCTTCACAGGTCCACGGGTCCCACACACAGCCCTCTTTTCTTTCCCTTGAATCTCCAGACACTCCGGGCTTCAGGGAAAATGTACATGGTCTTTTTTGTGCTGGTCATCTTCCTCGGATCATTCTACCTGGTCAATTTGATCTTGGCTGTGGTCACCATGGCGTATGAGGAGCAGAACCAGGCAACAATTGCAGAAATCGAAGCCAAGGAAAAACAGTTCCAGGAAGCCCTTGAGGTGCTGCAGAAGGAACAGGAGGTGGGTGAAGCCAGCTGCAGAGGACCTTTTGGGACGGGAGTCTCCCTTTACAAACGTCTATAAGAGCATGAATCATATTTCAGGGGCTGGCTCAGGTTCCTAGCCCTGGGCTGGGAATTTGGCTGTCAGCAAAGTGCTTGTCATGCAAGGATGAAGACCTGAGTTCAATTCCCAGAACCCATCTTTTGAAAAGTGGTCAGGTGCATGCTTGTGATCCCGGTGCTAGAGAGACAGAGTGGGGGTGGATCACTGGAGGTCAGTCTTGTTGGTAAGTTTTGGGCCAATGAGAGACCTTGTCACAAAAATAAACTAGACAGGTCTTGGGGAGTGACTCCTGAGGTTGACCTCTTCTATAAACATGCACACACACGTGCCCTACAAGAACATGCACACACACACCCTACACACAAAAGAATCTGAATGAGGGAGCTTTCTCCAAGTGATTTATTCAGGAGAATAAATCTTTAGGACACAAGGAGAGTAAGCTAACCATGATCAGGCAATGTGCAGAGCTAACCCACAAAGTGTTCTCAACTAGATGTTAGCTGTTGCCTGATCCTGCTGGGGTTCTCTAGCAATGACCTATCCCAAAAGTTAGCCCTACTTAGAAGCAAGAGGACCAGTGCTCCCATATCTGCCTCTGGAGCAGAAAGATGAAGGCATCTTCTCCACAACACTGCATTGAGCCTCAGCTGTTAGACTTGCACAGTGACTGGGGGCAAGCATCCTGGCTATTAGAAAGGGCCTAGGCAAGGTACCAGCACCTACCACAAGGACTGAAGGAGGGAGGTGACCCCCACTTTTGCCATGCCCAATCCCACCAATACTTGTGTCCTAACCCTCAACCTTGGTCTGAGATCCCTCATCTCCATGGCCATAGTGTAGAGATACACAAATACCAAGATCAGTCAGATTGTTTGGGCTGCAACTACCACCCTTTCCTCAGGTACTGGCAGCCCTGGGGATTGACACAACCTCGCTCCCTTCCCACAATGGATCACCCTTAGCCCCCAAAAATGCCAACGAGAGAAGACCCAGGGTGAAATCAAGGGTGTCGGAGGGCTCAACAGATGACAACAGATCACCCCAGTCCGACCCTTACAACCAGCGCAGGATGGTAAGACACGCTTAGCTGGCTCGCAGGTTCACTCAGCTTTGCAGCTGCTTTGGCCACAGGTAAAACAGAAAGAGCTTGGGATCAGGGAGAGAGGAGGGGATTTGGTAACTCAGACAGACACCCCTTTTCATTGGTGGCCTAAGCTAGGACAGCAGCATTCTCGGGAAGGGGATTAATTTGTGGAGATCAAGATTAAGACTGGGAGATAAGGAAAGGGAAGCAGATGAAGGGTGACTCCTAGGCTCCAGGTTAGGACACTTACGTGAACTGTGAGTTTTGAGACAAGGCACTGGAGAAAGCCTGGGTGTGTAGGGAAGGGAAGCCCCTTTGGGACATGCTGACCGTGAGAGATCTACAGCTAAGGATCTGTCTGCTTCCCCTCTTTCTTACCTCTTGTTTCTGACTCCACAGCTCAAGGCTGTCACCTGTTGTTGACACAAAGACCTCAGGGCCTATCTCTGACACAGCCTAGCCTGGGAATGACTTGCTTGCTTCACATTACAGCCTGTAGCAGTCTGCCCCACAATGGTTACCATTAACTTCCGAATCCAACTTTTCTCACCAACTTTCTTCCTCTTACCTTTCCACCCCCTGGAAAACCCCAAGTACCAAATAGCTCATTCCTGTAGGCCTCTACTTCCTTCTCTGCTGCTGAGAGAAACACCACGGCCACAAGCAAGACAGGGAAGGCGGGGTTCACTCTATCTTACAACTCCCAGCTCATAACCCATTCTTGAGGGAAGTATGGCTAGGAAACCAAAGCACACCACCTGGAGACAGGAACTGAAGCAGAAGCCATAAAAGAACGCTGCTTATAGGCTTGCTCCCTGACTTAATGTTCAGCCCCACAGTGGGCTGGATCATCCTACATCAATTAGCTATCAAGAAAATGTCCCCATAGACGTGCCTACAGGTCAATCTGATAGAGCCAGTTCTTTAGCCTAGGTTTTCTCTTCCCAGGTGGGTCAAGTTGACCACCTAGACTAGTTATCACACTAATCATATGGAGAGGGGATCAGACAGCTTTTTGAGGGTTACTTCCTGTCCCTGACAGACTCTCTTAACCGTTTTTCTCATCTCACTGGAAGAATGCTGTCCTGTATTGACAATCCCCTGATTTACATAGGCATGTACACTCACAGACACAGTTGCATGCACTCTGGCATCGGACACCACACCCACGCTGCAGCACCTGTGTACATCTGTGGCTTTGTATCCTCTCTGCCCCTTTGGAGCAGAGCCTGGAGTGCACGGGGCACAGTTTGATGCTAGGACTCTGACAGTCACAGACGACAAGGATGAGCCACAGCTTCCATGGAAATGCTAATGACACGGAATTGGGCTTTAGTTTCCCATTCAGTCAAGCACACTGGTCAGCACCTGAGTGTCCAAGACTTGTCTCTCTTCTCCTCTCTCTCTCTCTCTCTCTCTCTCTCTCTCTCTCTCTCTCTCTCTCTCTCTCTCTTCTTTCTCTCCCCATGGATGCTCTTCTGGTAAATAGATATCTGGGAGTTTTTTTATAAAGACTTTTTCAGACCAAAAGTGATAATGTAGAGGTTAGAGCTGAGACACGGGGAGAGAGATCATTGTCCATCACTTGACAAATGACAAACAGATTGGTTTTGAAATAAATGGTGGCAAGGGGGTGCTGATGTCAGATACTGGACCTAGATGTTCTGCTTGGTTCCTCCTGAGTTTGCTTGGTAAACAACTCTGTCTTCTTAGCTTTAAGGTAGACTTCCCAGTTCCCTTTATCCCCGACAACATGGTAACAACTCATGCTTTTGTGTGAGCACTACAGGACTGGGGCAGATACTCTAGTATAACACAAGGCTGGCGATGGTGATGGCTGAACAGGATTAGCCTCCAAGCCACCATGAAAAGAAACCTTAAGGGGCTTGAGAGATGGTTGGGTTGGTGATGTGTTTGCCTCAAAATTATGAGTTCTACTCCTAGAACCCACTTTTGTGGGTAGGGGGAAGCCAGGCATGATGGTGCTACACTCTTATAATCCCAGTACTGAGGAAGCAGAAACAGGAGGGTTCTTGGGGCTTGTTGGACAGCCAGACTGTTTGGTGTTCGGTGAGTTACAGGGCAGTGATAGACCTTGTCTCAAAAGAAAAAAGATGGTGCTTAAGAAACAACACCTGAAGTGGTCCTCTGACCTGTGCACACATGCGCATGTACACACAAGAGACACATAAGTGAGAGAGAAGAGGAGGGAGGGAGAGACAGTGAACTCAGTTTTATGACATAAAGGAGAATTCTAATGATAACATGCCCTACTTCAGTTGTTCAGTAAATAAAAGGAATTAAGAAAAATTAAGGGCACTGTGACAAGAGTTTGTTAGGGAGCCATCATGTAGATTTTAGAGCCACCAGTTCTGATCTGAGCATAGGACTAATGATTTGCTATGGCCAGGTTCCCACGGTCCTGGGAATTAGCTAAGCCTATCCAGGAGCTCTGTGGGGGTGTGGCGCCTGAGAATTCAAAAACCGGAGCTTTTCCTCTGGATCTGAAAGACCCGCAGTTCTCACTTGGTGGAAGCTTTTGATGGGAAATGTTTATCGATTTGGAAGAATGGCATTATTCTTCCAAGAAATTGGGCTGCAACTCTTCCTTCAATCTTCCTATTGTTGACTGTTCAAAGCTGGCCTCAGGGGATCCTGCCAGCTCATTACACTGTAAAGCTCTTGTCTCCCCATTCCAACACAAACCCTCGCGTTCACACAGATAGAACCCCGTGAATTGTATATCTTAATTTTCAGACAGCAAACATACTCATCCATTCAAAGACAGTGCCCCGAGCTCCAGTCTAGGCTTTTCCTTCCGTCTGGATACTCCGTGTGTGGAGGGAATGTAGAACAGCCATATCTGAGCCTGTCATCAAAGTCTGGCAAACACCCGGCCCAGCCAGTGATACTTGGTAACAGTAACCTATTTGCTGATCTTGGCATCCTATAATTGCCCCTCTCCTGTTCTTTCGCCAAGTCTGTCTAGGATCTTGTTTCCCTGGTTCTCTGTCCTTGGCTACCCAGGATATCTTCAGGTCTTCAGGTAGCTTCGGAGGGGTCATGAGACATGGACGCGGGTGGAGGGAAGTATCTGGTGGATGTGGGGAGGACCGCTCCTATCGTGTCTTATCTCCTACTCATCTGGAGGCAATGTCCAGTCTTTCCTAGGCCTTTCTTCCGGAAGACGCAGGGCTAGCCATGGCAGTGTGTTCCACTTCCGTGCACCCAGCCAAGACGTCTCATTTCCTGACGGGATCACGGATGATGGGGTCTTTCATGGAGACCAAGAAAGCCATCGCGGTTCCATATTGCTGGGCAGGGTTGCTGGACAGGCAGGTCCTCTCCCCAGGAGCCCACTGCCTCAGTCCCCCAACCCTGGCCCTAGACATGGAGAGGAGGGACAGCACGGGGTGCCCACTGGTGAGCTTACCTCTGGAGCTCCAGACGGCCCGGTGAGTTCACGCATGCGCCATACTCTGACTGACTCTTGCCCACAAGTACTGAATGTCACTAAGGAAGAGGAGGGTGTTGTCCGTCTGCTCTGCATGCAGCGGTGCAGTTGATTTTCCGTTTGATTTGTGTTTATTTCTTGGTGTTTCCGTCCCTGCTGGTCATCACCGCTTTGAGGATGGTCCCAGATGCTCCTCTGACGAGGACAAGGAAAACAGGGGGACTTCTATAGAAACCCATGACTCTGGGCAAACTGTCTCTGAGGTTTGACACAATTCTAAGAGGTTCTCAGGACCTATCTTGGTAGAAGCACGGTGGCGAAGCATGGTGGCCTTGGTTCAATACACAGAATGAATAACTCATCAAAATGGCACAGACTAGGGACAGGAACTGCCCGGCTCCTGCTCCTTAAGGCAAGCGATATTCACAGTGGGCATCCCTGGGGCACCTTGCTGAGATGGGAGATGCAATTTAGCTTGCAACCTCCTCGTGCATCACTAGTGGTTTCTGCATCCTCTGCACGTGTCCACTGGCCACCAGAGATGCATATGGAAAGAGGCTTGAAAGATGCACTGTGTGGCTGTTCCATTGACTCAGGATTCCAGGAAGAAGTGATAGCCTGCTTCAGGGAGAAGTGGAGGGGGTGGTAAAACATTCACCGAGGTGTGGGCTGGGCTCAGGGAAACAGGAACAGTGAGGGACCCCGAGAGCAGCAACAGTGAGGAGGTGCTGTGCTCCCAAGATGAAAATGTCAGCGAAAGGCCCCAATCAGAACTTGTCAGGATCTGTGGCTGAGGGACCTGTGGTCTCAGGCAAAATCATGCTGCTGCCAGCCAAAGGGGACAGGGTACAAATAGCTATCCCCCCAATCACTATCTCTCTCTCCTCTCTTTCTCTCTCTCTCTCTCTCTCTCTCTCTCTCTCTCTCTCTCTGTGTGTGTGTGTGTGTGTGTGTGTGTATGCATGTCTATGTCTCTTTGTCTCTCTCTGTCTCTCTCTTTCTGTGTGTCTCTCTCTGTCTCCCTCTGTCTCTCTGTCTCTCTCTTTCTGTGTGTCTCTGTCTCTCTCTATGTGTTTGTGTGTATGTCTGTGTCTCTTTGTCTCTCTGTCTCTTTCTGTGTGTCTCTCTCTCCATCTCTCTGTCTCCCTTTGTCTCTCTCTGTCTCTTTCTGTCTCTCTCTGTGTTCTCTCTCTGTGTGCCTCTGTCTCTCTTATCTCTCTCTGTCTCTCTCTCTGTCTCTTTCTCTCTCTCTCTCTCTCTCTCTCTCTCTCTCTCTCTCTCTCTCTCTGCTTTCTTTTCCTTTCCTCTCCCTCCCCTCTCCTCCCTCTCCTTTCCTCTCCTTTCCTTTCCTGTCATCCTGCTTCCTGTTAGCCAAGCCTGACTAGAGCCATGGAGTGACTATTTTGCTCAAGTTGCCTTCTCTGGACACAGAGCCGGGAAGACAGGTGAAGAGTCTGTCTCTAGGGCAAATGCAATCTCCAACCCAGAGTCCTAAAGTCACAGCCTGGCTGCAGGGCTCTGTAGGAGATGTCGTAGTGCTGTGCACGGGAAGATCTTGCCTCCAGAGTTCTCTCTGAGCCCGATCACAGCAGCCATCTTAGCTCTTGTGATCCGGCAGAAGACATCGCACAGAGCACATCTAGAAGCAGTCAAGTCTGTTTGTAGCAGGTGAACAGTGAGGCAGAGAGTACACCGTGCAGATTAAGAGCTGTCTGAGCCACACAGTGATAGCCAGCATCAGGCCTTAGCAAGTCCTGAGGTGTGTCTCTTCCCCATGTCTACTCCTGGGCAGTTTGGGGTGGTTTCCTTTCTGTAATAGGTGGGGACTCTCTTAGATGTTGTCTACGTCATGATTCACTGTGTTACAATTAGATGCATTAGATATAAGAATGTGTTTTTAAAATGTGAATAGCCATTAAGTTGGAAGTTTATTAGGGGAAGGGGCATACTTCGGCGTGCTTCTCAGGTTGGGGATCAAGGGGAACCAACCAGAGCCTGCTGAGGCCTACTTCACTGTTTTCCTCAGAGCCCTGTCCTTCCTAGTATCTAGTTAGCTTGGCTGCCTCAAACCCAGCTAAGACACTGCATAATGTAAGGGTAAAAACTCTCTATTCTCATCCCCAGTTCTCCCAACGTTACCATTTGAACTCTAATGTTTCTTTGTTTGAACCCCAGAAAATGCCTCATGCAGCATTTTGACACTGGGACACACCCCCTCAGTTTCTTGTATCTGTTCCTGAGACGGTCACGTTCTTGAGTGTTCAACCTTGATTCTTTCAAGTGAAACTCCCCAACTAATGCAAGGTGACTCTTTCAGGCCTTCTGCATCACAAGAACCTATGCCTAGTTGGCTTTAGCAAGTTCCCTAATTTTCCAAGCCTCTTTGCCTCCTATGGGGCTCCACAAGCTCTTTCTCCAAATAAACGTCTCAAATTTATTGGCTGGGCTCATACCTTCCAACTTGGTTCTACCCTGTCTCTGTGCACTGGTCCTCAAAGCTGAGCTCTTAACCCAAGGTTCAAATATCATTCTTGTTTCACCAAGCTTTACCTCAGACTCGTGACTTCACAGTGCTGCTCACAACTGTATGAGAACAGCTAACGAGAAGCTAAACAACCTGGCTTTGCTGCTGAAACCCTCACGTTGACCCCGCTTCTGTCCTGGCAGGCACTCGATACTACAGGGCAGAAGACCTTCCTGTCTGCGGACTACTTGAATGAACCTTTCCGAGCACAGAGGGCAATGAGTGTTGTCAGTATTATGACTTCTGTCATTGAGGGTGAGTGTTGCTCATGAAGATGTCTGTCCTCTATGCTGTGATGAGTCTAAGCTGGGCCAAGGGCCTCTTTCTGTGGCCTGAGATCCTCCATTCTTATGCCTTAGCCCCCCCCCCCGTCTCATTTACTAATGTGGTTTTTATGTGCATAAAGTTCCCCAAACAAGAGAGACTACAATGAAGAGGTGCCCTGGTTTACTTCTTATTCAAATTAGCATCTGCTTCATGCGTGCTCATGAACTAGATTCTCAGAAACATGAGACAACATCAGCCATGTCCCAGGTGTGTGAGGAACGCAAGTCTTTAATTTTCTGGCATGGCAAAGTTATTCTTCATGTTCGCCATGGCTATAACTTTTATTACTGAGACTTCATTTCTGGCTCGAGCTCTTATTGTGCCAAACAACTTAAGTAAATGAGCCAATCCATTCGACCAGATCCTTCTCAATTCTGCCAGCCAAGCGGGAACAGACTCAGTCTCCTGAGGGAGTTCATCTGTGATCCAGCTGAGAGTAGGAGAAACGGGTGGGACTGGGTCATAGCCCTCTGAACACACAAGTCCCAAGACAGCATGGTTGTGTCTTCTTCTCTGAGTACAGAGGCTGTTATAGCCCAGTTTTTACTTCACTACGGGATGGGAAGAATCTTGTCTTTGACAAATTCACCTACCTGCATACCCACTAAAGAAGGCCCCAGCAGCTCCGAGGCTACGCTGCACAATTCAAATAGCTTGCATTTTCATTTATTCCTCAAACTTAAAAAAAAAAGATTTATCTATTCAAACATCTGTTGGGCATCTGTTAGACATCTGGCATTGCTCCAGGAGCCTGAGATTCATGGTGGGCATGATATACACCTGCTGTCATGGACTGTGCACCCTGGAGACAGAGCTGATCAACACAAGTAGATACGGAGACAGAGATGAGGGAAAACAAAGGAAGGTAATGGGAATGGAGAGCAGGGACTCTGACAGGGCAGTGTGAGACAGGGGATTCTAACAGGGCAGTGTAGGACCAGTGGTAGAGCAAAAGGCAGCCTCTCTGGGATGGCCAGAAATCTGGATGGAGAGGAATCAGCATGTGAAAACCATGAGAGACAGTTCCTCAGACATAAACACCAAATACAATTTCCTGAGATAAGACAGAAGCTGGGCATGGTGGTGTGCCCCCCAAACTCCAGAACTAGGAAGACTGAAACAGGAGAAGTGGGTTCTAGATTGACCGGGCTAGACCACATGACCTTGACTCAGCAAGAAAGATGGGAGCAAGAGAAATGTGAAGACAAGCACATCACACTCTAAGAGAAAATCTCAGAGTGGAGAAGACTTCAGGGCTGAGAACACAGATCTGGAGCCCATGTGCCTGGGTTTGCATCTGAGCTCTGCCATTTGTAGCAAGGTTATGACTTTGGGTTTCTCCTGGCTTTCTGGGCCTCCATTTTCTCACTGCAGAAATACTGCAGCTGAGAAATGCCTCCCAGCGTTTGTGAGGTTGGATGACTTAGGTCTAGTCAGTAGCATCCACGTCGTTATCACCTTCTGCTGTTCCGGCTTAAAACCCACGAGGGCGGGAGATCTGCCTCCTCAGCTCACACCTGGATCTCGGTACCTAGATAAGCAGCGTGGCACTTAGCAGGCACTAGCAAACAGTTGCTGAGTTCATGGTGAGTGAGCATGGGACCCAAAGGAGACTTTTGGAGGGTGGAGCTGATTTGTAATGAACTGAACAGCTGAAAAGATAAAATGAGAACTAATCCAACATCTTGGGGTTGGAAGAAGAGCGGGCTTCAGGAGTGATAGGAAAGTCAGGAGACACCACCAGCTTAGGCCAGAGTTTCTGAGCATAAAGTACACCCTACTCTCTAGCTGGGTGCTACATCCATTACAGGGTTCATGGAGGCTGCCTCATACTGTCAAGAGTCATGACAGGATCTACAGGACCACTTCCTTCAGGGCGATTGCACCAGAGAAGGCTTGGCTTAAGCCAATAGGAACTGACAGTTCACTTAACTCAAGGCCTGCGAGCCATCCAGGCTTGGCACACAAGCTGAGACTTGACAGTCATCCAAACCAGAAGGCCAGACTCACGCTCGCTGCTGTGAGCACAGCTGTTATCACACTTAGCAGAGAGGACGACATGAGACAAATTGCTAGTGGGGTGCTGAGTGTCTTGGAGAAATGCAGGATGCTAAGAGAAGTAGAGGGAGTTTTGCCCCGGGGTCATGGAAGTATCTTAGGCAGACAGATTCTAATACAGACATTTAAAAGCCTGAGCTATCTGGAACACAGACATCAAGACAATGGGGGTCTCAAAATAAGGCTAGGAGAGCAATCTGGGGCCAGATCCACAAACCCCCATTAGACTCTAACGGACATTGGGTTTCATCCAAGAGCAGTGGGATGCCGCTGAAGGGCTGGACGCAGGAGAGATACTTGAGAGGATGGAATTTAAGTGGGGAGGTGCCGGCAGGGAAAGCAGGAGAAGTCAGGTGAGAGTTGGGTGCTAAACCCCTGGGATCTAGTGGTTGGTAGGAAAGCTAGCTTAGTGGTAATGGTTCTGAAATCCAGATGAGGAGAGGGACCTACACTATATAGACCATAGCACTCTGAAGGCACAGTGGTTTCGAAAAGATGCAAGAAGATGAGGTGACATCAAGGACCATTAAGGCAGAGTCTCAGGAAATTAACACGTTTCATGGTTGCCCAGAAGAGATGACGCCATTAGAGACAGAAAAAGATAAAAGATAAAGAAATCAGAGAGGACTTGGAAGTGGAGAAGAGACAAGGGTCCAAACTCCTTCAGGGAGAATAGACAGGTCAGCAGATGCTAAGCTATGGAGATGTCAGGTGACGTACACTGGGGCTTTTAGTTACATGGAAGTTTTTGGTCTGCATGGGATCTACACAGGATCATCAAAGCAGACAGGAGTTAGCTCAGTGGGTAAAGCACCTGCCTTGCAAGCATGTGGACATGCTTCAAACTTCTAACACTCATGCTAAAAAAAAATATTCGGGCCAGGTACATGTGCCTGTAACCCAGCATTGGGACTGGAAATAGGGGTCTTCCAGGAGCTCACTGGACAGTTGGTCTAGCCTCATCAGTGAACTGAGTCTTCAACTCAAAGGCTCTGTTGCAAGACAAAAACAAGCAAACTCACCAGCACTTTCACACGAATGCATCAAATGCACAAATGACACACACACAAACACACATGTGCACTCACACCATTGGTGCACAGGTACAGACATGAATGTACACGTGTGAAGAGAGAGAGAGAGGAGAGAGAGGACAGACAGACAGACAGAAAACACGACAGACACAGAGAGACGACACACAAGAGAAACAGAGAGACAGAGAGAGACAGACAGACACAGACAGAGAGAGAGCACACACACAGAGACATACAGAGAGACACAGAGACAGACAGACATAGAGAGACAGAGAGGCACAGACAGACACACGGACACACAGGATCATCATAGGTGAACAGTGGCAGAGACCATACATGAAGAATAAGAGAGAGGTGAGAAGATGGAGATGCTGGCGTGGGTTGCCTTGTCCAGGACTTTTCCTGTGAGCATGGGGGAGAGAGAGAGAGAGAGAGAGAGAAGAAGAGAAGTAAAGGTAGGGCAGTAGGCGCTGAAGGACACCTTTGTGGCCTTTGAGAATGGGGATTTTTGAGCATATAGACCTGGAATGATCTTGGAGCATGGGAACAACAGAAAAGGCACAGAAGGACATTAAAGTAGATTCTGGAATCGTGAGGAGAGGATGTCCAAGTGGAGACTGTGGCTGTTATCTCAAGGGAGGAGGACACTCCTCCTAAGAGGAGCAACAGTCTTTCCAAAGACTACTGGGAAGGAGGCATGGCCATGTTCAAAGCTAGCAATAAAGTGCCCACTGTGCAAACATGAGGACTGAATTCAGATGCCCAGACCCCTGTAAAAGCTGGTCACAGCCCTACATGCCTATGACCTCAGTACTGGGGTGGAGACAGGCACATCCCCAGATCTTAGAGGTGAGCTCCAGGTTCATGCGGAGACCTGTCTTAAAAACAAAAAAGCAAATGAGGAAGACACTAACATTGGCCTCTGGCTTCTGCAAGCGCACACACAGCTCAGACAGGTACACGCGCAGAGAGCTGACCCTTGCCAGTTGTGCCTCACAGACAGGCTGCTTCCTGTAGAACAGTATCTGTAAATGTCCTCACCCAGCACTGACTCTGAGGCTTCCCTTTGGTGCCAAAACGGGTCCAGGGAAGTCCACTTTCGTTCCAAATAGGGATGATTAATTTCACTCCCAGAACACGCCAACTTCTGTGCAAAACTATGCTCTGCCAGTTTTGACATCTGTAGTTTGAAAAAACCTCACAGTGGGTTATTAGCACAGCATGGGAGTGGGAATAAATAGTCTGGTCTGTGGAAGAGAAATGGTCATGTATACATGAGAATATATGGAAACACCATGATAAAAACGCCATTCCAATTACTTAGGAAAACCAGATGATCCTATCAACACTGCTGATATAAACAACCAAAGACGGCAGGGGATGGAGGAATATACCAATACACTGCTCCTCCGCCAAAGTAAACTGCAAATGCACTAAAAGTCGACATGAAAAAGAGCCAAGCTACAAAAAAGAAGAAAATATGGAAGGTGTTTTATTAAAAACCTTTCCTGTGTAAGAGGTTTCATATGCAAAATGTGTGCGCAAGGAAACATGGGGGAAATGCTTGCATCAGCTGGTGTGTCTATCTCCAAGATGTATGGCACACAGTAGAGTTTATAGACAAGCCCAAAGCTATGAAATCACCATCCATAGGGAGGGCCCCAATTACACATCCAAGCAGAAATATAGTGGAGGAGGCTGCAGGGATGAGCCTGGGGCTCCAGGGAAAGATCAGAAGCTGGACATATAATTCAGGAGTGATCTGCTGGACGTGGTTTCGTAGGGCCATGGGGTTCAATAAGATACCTGGGGGGAGATGAATAAATGGACTCAAGAGTGCTTGCCCTCACCAACACCTTAAGTCAGGGGAGGAAGCAAGAGACAAAACCTGAGAACCAGTAGCCATGTGAGGAGACAGAAACTAAGGTATCATCCTAGTCTGACTCATGAATGCTGTCAGTGATGTGAGAGGCAGGGCTGGCTTCTGCTGGAATTTTGGGGGCAGGGGTAAGAGCCAGATACCAGGGTCTCCAGAGAAAAGGGGGAAAAAAGTGGAAACTACATTTAGGAAACATCCAAGGAAGTTTGCTTTTGAAGAGGGAAGGATGAGCAAGAACTTATGGTCCAGAGAGGCTGCTTCTAAAGCTGAGATACAGTTAAAGCATGCTGACACACTGACATGGGGTGATCGGGGATGGGGTGGAGAAGGGGCTGAATAGGTCATAAGGGTGGGGCTTCTACCTAAGGCAGAGGGGTGCAACTCCTCCTCATCCTGTAGACATGGAGGCAGGAGATGGAGAGGGCATGAAGACCCACTGGAGACCCAGTGGTAGGGAGAAGAAGGAGAAGGAAGAGGAAAAGGAGGAAGAAGAGGAGGAAGAGGAGGAGGAGGAAGAGGAAAAAGAGGAGGAGGAAGAAGAAGAGGAGGGGAAGAAGAGGAGGAGGAGGAAAAAGAAAAGGAGGAGGAGGAGGAGGAAGAAGAGGAGGAGGAGGAGGAGGATCTGTTCATGAATGGTTCTGAATCCTGAGGGATAGAGGATGCTCACAAGCATAGACAGGAGTCAGAGACTTGGGAGAGGAGAAGAGTAAACTCCAGAGCTGATTGGATGAAGGAATGGACTTATATCTGGTTTACACGTGGCATTTTTATTTAATTTTTGTCATTTTTTAATTATTTCTTTTTAATAAGATAAAAGTCATACTGGGTTTCACTACATGCTGAATGGGATGAATGACTCAAGGGGACCCGTTGCCTCTGCAGAATTTCTGGGCAGGGATTGTCAGAGGCTCAAGGATGGCTTCAGTAAGGTTGGGTGTGTATGTTGTTCAATCATGTTCAGCTGGCCAGGCTTATTCATAGGGTACTTAGCCAGGTGTGTAGAGGAAGGAGGTGGGCAAGAGACTTGAGCAGATCTGCTAAGGAGTCAGCAGAGGATGGGGGTGAAATCCAAGTGGGTTAAGTTGAGAGGTAGGGACGTCATATGAGCAATGGGTAGTAAAAAATGAAATGAGGGAGATGATGTCAGGCTGCAGCAATAGCTCAGCCAGAGCTTGCCTTGCAAGTGTGGGGGGCCTGAGTTAGATCCTCATATACCACATAGTGAAAAGCCAGGAGAGGCAGTGCACACTTCCTGGGCTAGCAAGGCAGAGATCTCCAGGACTTGCTGGCCAGCCAGCCTAACCTACTTAGTGATTTCCAGGCTAGCAAAGGACTGCCATCTCCCAAGCATGGTGATGCATGTCTTTAATTCCAGAACTCAGGAGGCAGGCAGAGACAGAAGTAGAAGGCAGAGAGGCAGAAAGGCAGAGAGGCAGAGAGGCAGAGAGAGAGAGAAGAGAGAGAGAGAAGAGAGAGAGACGAGAGAGAGGCATCTCTGTGAATGCGAGGACAGCTTGCTCTACATAGTGAGTTCCTGGCCATCCAGGACTGAATCGAGAGACCCTGTCAAAAAAAAAGAAAGAAAGAAAGAAAGAAGAAAGAAAGAAGAAAGAAAGAAAGAAAAGAAAGAAAGAAGAAAGAAGAAAAGAAGACAGACAGAAGAAAAAAGAAAGAAAGAAGAAAGAAAGAAAGAAAGAAAGAAAGAAAGAAAGAAAACAAAAGAGGCCAAGGAATGACAACCGAACTTACCTGGTTTCTACACTTAAGTACATTAACATGAATGTATATGGACAGGCACATATGTGCAGAGAGAGAGGGTGGGGGGAGGGGGAGGGAGGGAGAGGGAGGAGAGAGAGAGAGGGAGGGGGAGGGGGAAGGGGAGGGACGTACCAACAGTCTAAAGGCCTGAGTAGGTAGCTGGATTATGGTGACAGGACCAAAGTCCTATTGCTCCACAGCAGGAAGTGGAGGCGTGGACTGGGTGCTGAAGTGAACCTGGAAGGTCACAGGTATTGATATGCAAGGGTCTAGATCATGACCATAGGATGGGGGTCCAAGGGACATGTGTGTGACCCTGCCACTGACTCCCCCGTCACGCAGACCTTGAAGAGCCGAAGCTGAAGTGCCCACCCTGCTTGCTCAGCTTAGCTCAGAAGTATCTGATCTGGGAGTGCTGCCCCAAGTGGAAGAAGTTCAAGATGGCGCTCTTCAAGCTGGTGACCGACCCCTTCGCAGAGCTCACCATCACGCTGTGCATCGTGGTGAATACCGTCTTCATGGCCATGGAACACTACCCCATGAGCGATGCCTTTGATGCCATGCTCCAAGTCGGCAACATTGTGAGTGATCCAGCCGTACCGGTGGCACTGCTCCAGCCATCTCATGGGGACACTGTGTGGGTGGCTCCATGCTTCTACCGGGCGGTGTGCTGGTGTGCCTCTGAGAGCGTAGTGACCGAGTCTGAACACAGGAGGTCAAAGCTGGAGGAGCCAAGCTAAGCTGGAGGAGATACTTTAATGTCACTTCCCCATCAAAGACAAAGTGTGGAGTGTGTGTGTGTGTTGTTTATGTATGTCTGCATGTGTGTTTGTGTGCATGTGTATGTGCATGCGTGTGTGTGCATATTTGTGTTTATGTGTGTGTGTGCATATGCGTGCGCGTTCATACATGTCCCATGGTGTCTGAAGGCCAAATGACAACCTCATACATATGTCACTCCTCAGGATCTACCCAGTTTTGTTGTTGCTGGTTTTATGTACTTATATATTCTTTAAGAATTTCATGCAGTTATTTTCCGTGTTCTTTTCCATCCTCCATCCTCTAAACCCCATTGTTTTGGAGACAGAGTCTCACTGGACCTGGGTCTCTCTCATCCATTCAGCCAGGCCAGCTGGCCAGTGAGCGAGCCCCAGGATCCTCCTGCATGCACTTTTCGAGGACTGGTGTTACAGGTGCGTTCCACCAGGCCTGGCTTTTTACAGGGATTAGGGGAATTAAACTCAGATCCTCCTGTGTTTGTGGCAGTGCTTGGCCAGTTGAGACATTTCCCTGGTCCCGGGATATGGTTCTCAGTGTGGTCATTGAAGAGAAGAGGACAGAGCAGAGGACAGGAGGCATGCATAGACGTGTATGCCATGCAGCAAACACATCCAGAAGACTGACCTGTCTTATGTGACATTACTTGGGCAAGCCCAGAGTACTCTCTTCCATTCTCCTCTCTGTCAGAAAGAAGCCAGCACCTGTTTCCAGGCTCTTGTGTGGCCTTGACAAAGCCTGGGAGGACCTAGCCCTGACCCCAGTCCTTTTGCTTTCTCTCTCCCCTGCCTCCTTCCCTTGCTGGTTTTTATTGCTTGGTGTTCAGCCATCTTTTAAAGGTCAGAGTTCTGTCCTGGGTGAGACAATTGAAGACCTTCAATGCAAAAGGGAAACTCAAGGGACCATAGATTGCTG